>CM025792.1:87243349-87843349 GCA_014635995.1 Sarcophaga peregrina | reverse complement strand
CTGAAAGAAGTTTTGCCGTCCATCTGCCACTCGTCTCAGTGTTCCATTTCTCTTGCCATTGTTGTATGGTTCGCTTTCTGGCATTATCGTCCTTTACATATAGTATGGCACTCATTGACCTAGAGTATTTCTCAAAATTAGCTCCTAAACAGAGGGATACTGTTAAATAGCAAATAGTGCTCTGTTAAACGCAAATTTTGTTCTGTTAAGAGAAAATTTTTTTCTTATAATGTCAAATGTGGCGCTACTAAAATTTATGGATTGCGTCTTGGATTTTCAATTTCGAATTTATCTTCATACACTTAAAAAAATTCACAATCATTTGGTAAACTTTGCACTTAAGGTCACTTAAATGGTCTTCTGTTTTTGATTCATTTTTATTTTAATTCTTCATGCACCTGGTCCGATTATCCCTTTATTGTTATTATTCACACCCTGTGATTAGTGTTTTTTAATCGTAATAATTGAAGAGACGCAAATTATTGCATCCAAAAAAATTAGTAAACAAACGAATCGTATTGTGATGTTCGTACTACTCGTGCTTTTCTGTTTTTTTTTTAGCATGAGAAACTGTATGAGAGAAGCAATATTTTATTCTAATGTATGAGAGAGAGAGGGGGATAATAACTGGAAGATGAATTCATTTTAATAATGTTTGTGACAAAACAAAAACACACACACTCAGTAATACAAATTCACGAACGTTGTGTTTGTGTGTGAAAACAAATGCAAAAACATTCCAATTTTCTTTGTGTTTGCTCGATACGACTGTAGATGTTCGTCTGAAATCGTTTTGGCTTATAAAAAATTCTATTTAAAAAAAAAAAAAATATTTGAGTGCGTAAGCTTTTGTATGCATGCATGTAAGAGTGTGAGTGTGTGCAGTTCGTGTAATAGAATGGCGTTTTTTCGTTGTTCCACTCCAGCAGACACGAAAGTATAAAACCCGACAACAGAAAAATACTACTTACCTACTGTTTTTGTTTTGTTGTTTTTATTATAGTTTTTGTTGTTATTGTTATAGTTGTTTTTATAGTACATATACGTATGAAAACAAAACGATATTAAAACATTAAATAAAAGATACTTAAAACACAGTCAATGTTGTTGTTGCTGTTACTGTTGTCATTACTTTTTCTATAACTTTGTTTTTATAAATTTTTTGTTGTTGTTGTGTTTTTTGTTTTATCGCAATTAATTTCGTTATGGCTCATTGCACAATTTTACCTAAAGGTTGCACATACACAAACATACCCTTGGAAGTACTAAAACACTTACACATACACATACACATAATGTTACTTATTTACACCACAGTTATGGGTTAAAACTGTTGATTATAAAGCTACCACCACCATCACCACCGCCTCTAGTCAAACACACAGTGGCGAGTAATTGTTGATTGTCTGTCGATGGTTTTTTTCTTTGTTGTGTTGTCTACAGGGAATAAGAACGAAGAATTGTTTTGTTTTGGAATGCTTTGTGCGTGCGTAACATTGAAGTTTCTTGTAAAGTTTTGAATGGAGAATTGCAGTTATTGCTCTTACTTTAATTTTTTAATTTATTTTTTGAAAATTTGTAATAATTTTCTTTGGAAATTTATAGGTTTTCGTTCAATCGTAATCACAAGGTTGTTTCGAAATGATTTTTTTTGTCCAGAAACATATTTTCTTTACTCATTTAATTGGCCATTAATAACCCGATTAACGGATTTCGGCCTGCCGTAACACGTCCTTCCAGGCGCCTCTGCTTCTTGAGGGCCTACTCCAATTGGTCACACCAATCGATGACATGTCCTTCCTCGATTTGGTCCTTCTAACACAAATAAGGTCACCCTCTTCGCTGACTTCTGTAAATCTCCGCATCTAATAACCGTCTCACCGGCATATCCTTCTCCATTCGAACGACAAAGCCGAGGCCGAGATCATCCTCCTGATGTTAAAACACTGCACAATGTTCGTGTCGTTGAGTAGGTTAAGTTAGGTTAGAGGACGTGCACCTGTCGGTCAAGACAAGCACAGTACCCGGAGGTCGAAATTGACCCATTGTATGTTGTCCTTAGGGGGAGGAAGAAAATGAAGGATATAGGAATGTAGGGAAGGAGAGGGAGAATGGGAAACGCAGGAATGAAAAGAAACAGACACAAAACAAAAGAGGTTGAGAGTGCGACCTCTCTGCTGAGAGGAAGCCGCCGAAGAAATATTTTCATGTTTTCGTTTCGATGTCTGATCTGGGACTCGAACCCTGGCTTTACGTCTAATAAGCCTGCACACTACCTACTAGACCACGGCGATCTCACGGCGATCTAACCATTGTACTTCGAATTTATGTTCTACGATCATTATAAAAACAAAAATACGAATCAATAACACCTCCAGACTAAGAAGCGAGCCAAACAGATACATTTTCCAGTTGCAATGGCTATTTACCAATAATTTATGGGTCCTTCTAGTACTCGCCAGAGCTGGTGCGCTTCTTCCGGAATCTTCTTCTGTTGAGATGGTTATGCCACTTGCCTCGGTCAAGTTGACCATTGCGCGGAGGTTCCTTCGGGACGCCAACCTATCCTGGGTCAATGAGGAGTCCTGCTCCACCGCTAGATTTACCTAGCCCAGGATGGATGGAAGGCGTACCAACCGATTACTTGGTCTCGGTCGTGATGTCATCTCGACTGTAGTGGCCGTGCTTACGGGTCATTGCATCATGGATAGGCACGCCGATAGGATGAGGCTCTCTTTTAACGACTTCTGCCGTGGATGCAGGTCCACTGAGGAAGAGGAAAGCGTTATTCACTTTCTTTGCCAGTGCCCGTCGCTTGCTAGGTGTAGATATAGGTTATTTGGCTCCCCATTCCTTGTTAGCTTAACAGAGCTATGATCTATTGATATCAAGGATATAGCTTCGTTCATCAAATTTTCAGGCTGGTTTTCCAGTACGGGGTAGTCGTGCTTTTGTTGTGCAGCCCTTGCGCTGATCAACTTCTTCCTTTCCCTGATTTGGCGGAACTTGGTTAATACAGGGACTGTGTTTCACCCGTGGCATCATAACGGGCCGCCATGCGTGCTCAAGTGAGCTTTGTGATATCAAAGCTACCACTATGACCTAACCTAACCGACCTAATGCCACAAGCCACAAAATATGGACTGGTATTGGCTTTATTGCATGAGCAGCTTTCAGAAAAACTATTTTTTTGGGTTTGTGTGATGCTAATTGGCCACCAAAATCAAGTTTTTGGAGAATTACCGCCCAGACAGACTATCATATGATTGCAGCAAAATCAGCTAGACTGATATTAAGGTCTGAAGATTATTCCACGGGATTTTTACACAAACTTTCCAAGTAATCAATCTTTTATGCCCATCACTGTACGTAAATTGACAGGCGATGAGAAGAGACAACAGAGGAAATAGTGTAACAGCAAGCAGCAGTATTGCCGCCATTGCTTGTCAGTTAAGTTACTGTGCTAAGAAAGTATGCATGTAGGGGTGCGTGTGTGTGTTAGTGTTCTCTGATAACTTTATTAAGTTTTTCTGTTTCATTGGATTGTTGTTTATCATTTTCAAATTCTTATAAATTATTTGTGCATGAGAGTGTGTATGTATATGCTAGGGAAAGTGTGTGTGTAAGTTTGCTTGTGTTTAATTACAATTAAACTGTATAACCAACGATAACATCATCATCATCATCGCCATTATCGTCATTAAGTTATCAGAAGCTTAACAGTAAAAAAAAAATAAAAACAACAACAACAACAACACGACAATAATTGTATAACATTTATGTGGTTATTATGACGTTGTACAGAAAAAGAAAAATTAATTTACCTCCCCCCCTCCCCCGCAATTTATGAAAGATTAGTGGAGTCGTATGGTGCTGTTAGTATTTACAACGAATGATGGGAAATTCTCTGTCTGTCACCCTCAATAATATTTGAAGTGTTATAAGTCAGATAAGTTTGGACTTGTGGGTTAATAAACTCGCAGTAATTTGCAATTAAAAGGATAACAAATTCAATAAATTGGAAAAATAACCCAACGAACATTTCATCATACGAATGTATTATCATTTTCTTATTGAAAGGCATTGTTGTGAAGTGAGGGGTAGATAAGTAACGCTTCTCTTTCTATTGTACATTAATAACTTTATTAGCTTATATCCTTGGAAGCTTAAAAGATTGAAATAGGAAGTCAATATTTAACTGACAAAATATGTATCGTTTTGTGTTTAATAATTTTTTTATTTTAATTTCTGTTTAAAAAGGAAGTTTCAAATCAAAGACACAAACCCATATTTATAGCGGAGCCACTTTTGCTGTTAACAGAGCAGAATTTGCAATCAACAGACTACTGTTAGCTGCTTAACAGAGCAGAATTTGCAATTATCAAAACTACTGTTAGCTTCTTAACAGAGCAGAATTTGCAATTAACAGACTACTGTTAGCTGCTTAACAGAGGCATCAATTTTATAGTTGTTCAAGTTTTTAAATGTTTTTAGGGCATCGGGTCCAGAAATATATATTCCAACAGGTCTTCTAGCTCTAGTGTATGTTCTTCTGCACTGGAGGCAGGTTTGTCTGAGTTCAGCAATTTCAGGTGTCCACCAGTATACAGATTGCCTTTTGGGATGTTGCGATACGCCAGACATTGAAGCGTTGCAACTACGAATTATACGCTGTATAGTTTCGCTAGCTGATAGCACATCACTACTGGTTCCTGAAAGTGAGGTCTCATCGAATCTCTCCAAGAATGCCGCGCTATTGAGACTCGTGACGTTCCATTTTCGCGTTGCCCTGGTCCTGACTGTTGGGATAAGGTTCACTCTTTCCGCGATTCGGAAACTAATGTAGTGGTGGTCACTTCCATTGTAGTCTTCAAGAACTTTCCATTCCGCTATTTTTCTGGCCAGATTTTCAGTCACCAAAGTGATATCTGGCGTGGTATACTCGCATCCAGGCCGTCTGAAGGTAGTGCTGCCAGTATTCATCACTATGAGACCCAACCTTGCCGCCATATCCAGAATGCACCTTCCTCGGGTGTTCGTTGTCCGATCGCCCCATTCAACAGCTTTAGCGTTAAAATCCCCGGCCACTATGAACGGTCCACCAATAGCGAGTACTCTATCCTCAATAAAGCCGATCTTCGTCCTAAATTGCTCCATATCATCACTTGGAGTCAGGTAGCAGCTCATTATGGTTAGGAATCCGGTTCGAAAATATGTATATCCAGAATCGGCTCCGTGTTCCGTAACTGCAAACTTACGGCTGTCAGGTATCCAAAGTGCAGCCGTGCCTGTTTCGTCCTCAAACCAGGAACCCCTGGCAATCCGGCCATACTGCTCGCTGATGATGACTGCATCTATTTCCCTTTCTACAGCTATCTGCCCCAGTAGAGCATCCGCTGTCCGGCTTCTATGCAGATTTGCCTGTAACAATCTCATGATCGTCTGGCCAACGGACATTTCCTATATCCCGCTAAGTCATCGGTTCCGTCCCTTCTAGCATCCGTGCAGAGGGCGCATTTTGGAGCCGATCTGCATTCTCTCATCCTATGTCCTACCTCTCCGCATTTAATGCACATGCATCAGAACCAGAGCAGTTCGCCTAAGAGTGATCTGTTTCGAGGCATCGATAACATCTTCGAATATCCTCACAAACTCGCATCTTCGCCCGTATCCATCGGACCTTTATATGTCCGAACTTGATACGTTTCGCCGTATTTTCAGCCGACTACGTGACGAAAGCTCGAACTTGCTCCCGCACATTTGGGGCAGTAATTCACGTTTGCAATTGCTCTCTGGGGTCTGGAATCAGTTTCCGAATTGCCGTTTCTACTTCATCTCGATTGTAGCTTTCTGTTTCAATTCCTTTGTGGTAGTGACATGCCTGGAATAATTGTGGGATTTGAGGAAATTAAATGCAAGCCAAGTGCACGAATTGATTAATGATAGGCATTATTAGTATTACATAGAATCACATAAGGTTACAAGCACAAGTAAGGTATGCTTTAGAGGTATGAAATTTTGCAGATTTTGGTTGACCTCTTTGAGAATACTTCCTTCATTCATAACTCGTAGAAAAATGCTTAATCTTTTCTTTGCGAGGCATGCATACCACACTTTGCAATATTTCTTGACGACCCAACTGACCATACATCGTTTACACAACACGTTCTTACGTTAGCCACTGTGATGCACAGCAGAGATCAACAATGAATCGTTTTTCCGCTACTCATAAGCACTCATGTAATTTTGAGTATGAGTGAATCAACAGAATTGCAATTCATCTACTCTGATTCATTCGTACTCGCTGCAACATTGATTTATAAGTATAAGTAGCAATGAGTATGAGTACAACGTCATACGCCTACTCATTCTGATTCATAAATTTAGAAAAATACTTATAATACTTACGTATGATTCGAGTGACAATAATGACATTACCAAAATGGCTTTTACAACTTTATATATTATTATGTGGAATAGCATTACAATTAAGCGACCCTGGTTTATCGCACTTGATCTAACAACTATTGAAAAGTATTGCCAAAGCAGTTTTTTCCGACTTAATATGCATATTATATATAACTGACTTAGTAATAAACGGCATTATAGTAAATAGCGGTATTGCCAGAATGGATTTTAATACATACTATATTATGTAGAACTGCATTATTATTAAGTGACCCTGTATTACCACACTTGAATAAAAACATATAATCATAATGGCAACAGTATTATCATGCAGTTCTATATAAAATATAATTTTTATCAATGAAAATATTAATTTTTCAATTTCTAATTATTTTTTGCCATTAGTGTTAGATATAAGCTTTAAAATGAGATATCATTCATTAAATTTGATGCGGTGGTATGGGAGATATTTGCAACCGACAAAAAAAAGTTGTTTAGAAATAATATATATGATGATTTTACATTGTTAACGTTAAATGTGGCGCTGCTAAAATTTATGGATTTATCTTTAAACATTTTGGTATATTTGTTTTTGGTTTTAAAAATTATTTTATTTTCCTATTTTACAATACAGCACTGGTATGCGGTATGTTAAGTTTTTGTTCTCACTGGGTACTATGTTTACCGATAAATTATTCTAAACTTTAATATTCAAATTAAAAGAAAAACAAAAATTCTTTAACTTTAAAATCTTAAACTGTCTGTTAACTTATTTGCTTAACTGTAACTGTGAAAATTTATTCCCAAAAATTCTACACTATTTCCTGTTTTAAAAACTCTCAACATGCACAAATACACACACATACGACAACTGTGTTAAGCTCTCTTTTGCAATCACTTTTTTACTCTCTTAGAATAAGAGAGAGCAAGTAGTGTGTCTGGGTTTGTGTGTGTAGGTGATGTGTTTTTTTTTTCTTGCGTTTTTCTTTTTTCATTTTTAAATGTCACAAAATGAAACCATGTGTGTGTGTCTTCTTCTTTTTAATTTTTTTTCTCTACTTGTTTTCTTTTTTCATGTTGATTGTGTGAGGAAATAGTCTAGCATGGCTATGATGACAAAGTTTTTCCACGTTTTTCTATCTACTGTTATATTCTCTCTCTCGCTATACAGTTTCGTTGACAAGAGCACACATAAAATAAAAGCTCTCTGGAGAAATGTCATGCCATGTTTAATTTCTTTGGTTTTTTTTTTTTTAATGGAAAGCTTATTGAAATTAAAGGCCTGTTTGTGTTTTCCATGCATCTGGATGTTTGTCTGTTTTACAGAAACAATGTATAAAATTAAAATGTATACTCGCTCTCTCTCTCTCTCTCTCTCTCTTTGTATGTGATTTGAGAGAGCAAGATTAACAGTTTTTTTTGTTTGTTTGTTTGATTTCTCTCTGAGTTACTCTGTTAGTGTAAGGTAGTCTTTTTTTGTTTTGTTTTGTTTTGTTGTAATTTTGTCATTGTAGTTCGTTTTTTTTTGTTTGTAGTTTTTCATGTGGGGGGCCAACTCCAACGACAGCCTAGTATTCGTATGTTCGTTCGTTCGTTTGTTGCTGCTGCTGTTATTTCGCTGCTTTGCTACATAGTGGCGTGGTTAAAGACAGCATTTTTGTTTGACGTTAACAGCTAGCAGCAGTAGCAGTACCAGCAGCAGCAGCAGCACAACCTCGTTGTTGTTAAAAAGAAAAAAAATCTGAAATTGAGTCGTTGTTCTACTGTCGTTGAGATTGCAACACACACTTGTCTAGTCTTGTTCGTGCGTAGTCAGCCGTCTTAACATTTTAAACGAGAATAATTTTGTTTGAATTTTCTTAAACAAAATTTTAACAAAAAGAAAATTTTTTTTAAAAAAAAAAGTGAAAAATTATCGGAGAAAAAAATTTCGTTTGTGAGAGACACTTTGGAAGCAAAAAGTAATAACAACAACAACCATTAATAATTGAAAAAAAAAGAAAAGAAAATATTTTAAAAAATCTATGAAAAAAAGCAAGAAAAAAACGTGTTTTCCTCTTTAACATTTTTTTCTATTTAGTGGGTGCTTAGAAATCACCAAAAAAAAAACCTACGATAATAAAAGCAAAGCATAAGAAAAAAAAGAAAAAAAAAATCATAAAATCCAAAGATATAAAGAAAATTCTTAAAACAACAACAAAAACAATCTTTATTTATTATCATGCATGCTTAAGAAAATCTTTATAAAAGTTTTAATAAAAAAAAAGAGGAAAAAATAAAATTAAATCACAAGATTTAAGAAAAAAAAATCACAAAAAAAAAGAAGAATTTATACTACAGTGTAGTAGTATATACAATAACAACACTAACAACAACAACAATAATAAACTTTTAATACATAAATGATTAATGAGTTTCCCATGTTGTAGATTTCGTAATCATTTCCATACTAAAAAATAAAACCCAAAAAAAAAAGAAGAAAAATTCACATAAAATTGCTAAAAAAAAAAAATTGAAAATATTTGTGAGAGTGTGACAATAGCTTAACTTAGTAGCAAAACTTCCCCATAAGAGAGTGGAGAGAGAGAGGGAGATAACATTTGGAAAGTAGAAGTATTTTCTCTGCGTCTATAATGTTGTTGTGGCATTTAATTTTGAAGGATATTCATTCATTCCCTGGATTTTATCTTCATTGTCATCATTATTTGAAATAAAATTTCGTTGTTTGTTGTTGCAAAAAAACAACAAAAAAAAAAAAAATTAATTGCTTTCGTCGCAGTCTCTTTCTATTGAAATTCATCTCCTTCTAATTTTCATTTCAAGAAATTGTAGAAGAATTAAGGATTATTTCGTTTTAAATTAGATTTCGGCTTCACATAAGCTCCTTGTAACCACAAATTCATTTGGTTGCTGCAATTAATGCTTCTGCCAGAGGTTCCAAACGCCTTTTTCCATACATTTTTGTCCGATAACTTAGCGAATTGTATAGGAAATGAAATCTGAACAAATATTTCTTTGGCGTTTTACTCTCATTTGATTTTTGGCAAAAACTCTAAGAGTAACAGAAAAAAAAAAAAATTACCATCAAAAGAATAAAAACAAAAAAAATTTTTGGTGTTTTTATCACCATGTCAGATGGCAATTTGTTGTGCTCTCTTAAATGATATTCAATAAATGAATGAAAAAATACCGAAATAAAGTATAAAAACATGAAGAAAATCAAAATGAAACAAGGATCAAAGGTCTGTTATGAAAGCTTCACACCCCCAATATCATTACTTTTGTATGAGTGCGTAGAAAAATTTGATTTTGAAACCCTAGACACAAACCAAAGTCGCCGTAGTCTAGTACAGTGAAACTCCGCTTAACACTGTTTCAGATCAAAGATCTATTACGAAAGGTTCACTCCTCCAATATCGTTACTTTTGTAGTTGTGCGTGGAAAAATTTGATTTTGAAACCCTAGACACAAACCAATGTCGCTGTATCTAGTCAGTTTCAGATCAAAGGTCTGTTACGAAATCATTATATCCCCAGTTTCGTTTCTTTTGTATGTGTGTGAGGAAAATTTTGATTTTGAAACCCTAGATACAAGCCCATGTCGCCGTGGTCTAGTGAGTTTCAGATCAAAGATCTATTACGAAATCATCAATAACGTCGCTGTAGTCTAGTGCAGTACAGTTTGAGAACAAAGGTCTCTTACGAAAGCTTCACTCCCCCAATATCATTACTTTTGTATGTGTGCGTAGAAAAATTTGATTTTGAAACCCTAGACACAAACCAATGTCGCTGTAGTCTAGTACAGTAAGACCCCGCTTAACGCTGTTTCAGAACAAAGGTCTCTTACGAAAGCTTCACTCCCCCAATATCATTACTTTTGTATGAGTGCGTAGAAAAATTTGATTTTGAAACCCTAGACACAAACCAATGTCGTCTTAGTCTAGTACAGTAAAACCCCGCTTAACGCTGCTCCACTTAACACTGTTTCAGTATTATGCGGTAGTATTGGGATTCCCCTAAATCGCACACTGTGTATTGATACTTGTTGTATATGTCTGCAACTGAAACGGCCTTGCACCAGTCAAAAGCGGTGCACTATATAGCGACGGTGTATATTATGTATCTTTCTCAACCTTCTTTTGTAAGTCTGTCCAGAATTTTCCAAAGTCTCAATGTATTTCCATATGTCCGTGCTAAGTTGCCTCGTTTAACGCTGTTTCGTTTAGCGCTGGAATTTATTGGAACGTATCCCCCCGCATTAAGCGGGGTCTTACTGTAGGTAATGTTTTTTCTTATGAGACGAAAATCCCTGGCTCAGAAAAATTGGAAATACCAATCTTCTGGCGAGGACTCTGCAAGTAAAATGAAATTGCCATGAAATTTCTCGAAAATCTGTCTTTCGGAGTCCCATTTAAACTGCAAGTGCGTTCCATCAATCATGAGAGTAAATAAAATTGCCAGGAAAAGTTTCTTAAAAAATCTATCTTTCGGGGTCAAGTTTGAACTGAAGATTCTACCACTTATGGAGAAAATTAACACACCTAATATGGGTGGTGTGAGAAGCTAGGTTGTAATCCTGACTGAAGGGTTGTAATGACTAGGCAGCAGTCTTTTGGCAAAAACTCTGAGAGGAAATATTACATGAAACGCTTTTCAAAACTTTGTCGTACGGAGTCGACTTTAAACTGTAGCTGCCGCCTTTCATATATAAAATTAATACACTCAACATAAGTGGTCTAAGGAGCTAGGCCGTAATCCTGCCTTAAAGGGTTGTAACAACCAAATTATGTACGTAACTTGACGAATAATGATTTTCGGAAAGCTTCGGACTTAAGACACTGTGTATGCGGATACACTGCCTTTAAGGCAGTTTTCTTGATTCAGGAAACTTTTTATGTAATGAAGCCACACACGGGGTTTGACGGCCTTTTGTCTTCATGTACCAAAGCCAAGTCTATTTTGGCCTACAGTTAAAAGATTATGAAATTGTCGGTCGACATGTGGTTTCAACAAGACAGTGCCACATCTTACAAACCGTTCGTGGTTTATTGGTTGAGATGTTTCCGAAAAGGGTAAATTCATGTTTGCGAAGACAAATTCGAATTTAAAAATCCAAGACACAATCCATAAATTTTTAGCAGCGCCACATTTGACTTTAACAGAGCTTTATTTGCTCTTAACAGAACAAAATTTGCCCGTAACAGAGCACTGTCAGCTGTTTAACAGTATCCATTTGAAAAACTCCACAAATACTACGTTTGTGAGTACTATATCATACATACATAATTGGCCATTACAACCCTTCAGTCAGGATTACGACCTAAATTCTCAAACCATTTATATTCTGCGCGTTAATTTTATACATGAGTGGCGGGACCTACAGTTTAAAGTCGACTCCGAACGACAGATTTTTGAGAAGCTTTTCATGGCAATTTTTACTCTCAGAGTCTTTGCCAGAAATCTGCTGAGAGGAAGTCACCGAAGAAATATTTTTCGTTTTGATGTCTGGCCTGGGATTCGAACCCGGGCCTTTCGTCTAATAAGCCAACACACTACCCACTAGACCACGGCGACTTCAGATCATACTCATACGAGACCATACTCAAAATAATATTCCACAGGGAGATAAAGCCTGTCAAAATTATATTCCATGTTCAGTGGGGCCAAAAGAACAACCTCCAAAGAGGAGGAGTGACTAGAAGGGAAGATGCGCTAACGAGACAAGGCATTAGCTACCAGCTAAGCGAGAAGCACAGTAGGAAGCGTGTTAAGTATTGCGAACAAGGGAAACGTTAGTGTTGCTTGATGCAATTAATATTACCGGGTTATATCAGATTTTAGAACCTTCTTGAGACCTCTAGAGGCAAAGTATGGACATTTCCATAAAATTCGAAACAATTTTCAATGCATGCTCCACTGTACGTACACCAATGGTAGGCATAAACTCTTTCTGGTCCCCGAGTAGTATTCAATTGGCTTTTAATTCTTTTTAAAAGAGTTTCTCTTATAAATTCGTTTTTAATTTCTCAAAATAAATTTGATTTTAATTTTTTTTTTCTACAAATTCCTTGAAATCTTTTAGTCCTTCTGCATAAATTATCCCTTTTTTCTACAAAAAAAAAAGGGAAAAATTTTGTTTCTAAAAAACTAGAATGCATGGGGTGGTTGGTAGGGGAAATTTTCAATATGTGTGGCTAACTGACTGCCTAGCTTTGTAAATGTGTTTGGGGGAGGAAGGGTAATAAAATCATTTTTTATTGGGCCTCCCCACCAACGATTAAATTGGCTTAAATATTTAATTTTTTTTTTGTTTGTTGTTGTTGTACAACAATAATAATGACGAAACGAAAAATGTGCGTGTTTTTTAATAATTTTTTTACTTTCAAAATAAACACCACATCCCCTGCCCCTGCTCTTCCTACAAACAAAAAAAGGCAGGCGGCCGTCTTCTGTGTCTAACAAATATTTGTTGAGTCGGCAGGTTTTATGACTGATTTTAATACGACGACAACGAATATTTTTTTTTCATTTTTTGGTTCTTGACTACGTTACAAGAAAATCTGTTGAGGCTTTCAGTCACGAAAACATAAAATTCTCAAATCAGCGCGGCGCTATTTATGTTTGCATATTTATATGGCAACTAATTATTACCCGCTGTGCTTCGTTAGACCGCATAATAATGCAATAAAATTTAAAAATGTTTGTCTAAAGAAAAAGGGTGGTAAAGGGTTGTTCATTTTGAGTTTTCAAAAGTAAATTTAAATAAAATTCGCATAAGATTATACGATAAGCAGCAGCAGCCGATACATTTGCGATAGTTTTCGGTTACTTTTCCACATATTTCGGGCAGTATTTCGTTGAAAACTGTATTATTAATGGTTTTCAAATTCAGAATTATGTCGAAGGGTGTCAAATTAGATGATCTTGGTGACTAATTGATGTCGCCCAAACGTGAATTTCCCCTTTTCGGAAACTTCTTAAACAATTAAGCCACGAAGGGTTTCTGTTTTGGCACGCCAAAAACGTGAATTTACTGTGGGGTGAAAATAAATTCGAATTTAAAAATCAAAGACGCAAACCTACACCTTTAGCAAAGCCACATCTTGTCTCTAACAGGGTAAATTTTGCTATTAACAGAGCACTGTTAACTGTTTAACAGTGGCAATAGTGGATTATTCTACTACTTTGCAATTATTACAGACTATTTATAATTTTCAATATGATCATTCTTTTAATGAATAAAAGTGTTGAAAGGAAGGTTGGTCTCGAATCTCAAAATTATTCTAGCTATCCCACTACCACAGTTCGAAAGAGGACCCTCTGGACTACCATTTGCATATGGTCTGTATGGTGTACTATTTCTATATCAAAAATTTTGTTAATTTCAAAGTCGATTTTCACAATATCAAAGCACTTTATAAGGCACATTTTTGCTGATTATATTAAGCGTACCTTCCTTTGAGTATGATATGGTACTCATAGACCAAGTATTTGTCATAAAATTAGCTTCTAAACGAGTAGGATGGCTCAGATGGATACTGTTAAACAGCTGACAGTGCTCTGTTATGGGCAAATTTTGTTCTGTTAAGAGCAAATGTGTCTCTGCTAAAAATTTATGAATTGCGTCTTGGATTTTTAAATTCGAATTTGTCTTCACACACATGAATTTACCCTTTTCGGAAACATCTCAACCAATAAACCACGAACGAAGCTTTCGAAAAACCTTATTCGTCAAGTTACATACATAATTTGGTCTTTACAACCCTTTAAGGCAGGATTACGGCCTAGCTAGCTCCTTAGACCACTTATGTTGAGTGTATTAATTTTATAAATGAAAGGCGGCAGCTACAGTTTAAAGTCGACTCCGAACGATAGATTTTTGAAAAGCATTTCATGTAATATTTCCTCTCAGAGTTTTTGCCAGAAGACTGCTGGTCATTACAACCCTTCAGTCAGGATTACAACCTAGCTTCTCACACCATTCATATTAGGTGTGTTAATTTTCTCCATAAGTGGTAGAATCTTCTGTTCAAACTTGACCCCGAAAGACAGATTTTTTAAGAAACTTTTCCTGGCAATTTTATTTACTCTCATGATTGATGGGATGGGATGGGATTCCGAAAGACGGATTTTCGAGAAATTTCATGGCAATTTCATTTTACTTGCAGAGTCCTCGCCAGAAGATTGATATTTCCAAGATTTCTGAGCCATAAAACAAACATTCATAAGAAAAAACATTACCTACAGTAAGACCCCGCTTAATGCGGGGGGATACGTTCCAATAAATTCCAGCGCTAAACGAAACAGCGTTAAACGAGGCAACTTAGCACGGACATATGGAAATACATTGAGACTTTGAAAAATTCTGGACAGACTTACAAAAGAGCGTTGAGAAAGACACATAATATACACCGTCGCTATATAGTGCACCGCTTTTGACTGGTGCATGGCCGTTTCATTTCAACACTTATACATCAAGTAACAATACAGTGTGCGATTTAGGGGAATCCCAATACTACCGCGTAATACTGAAACAGTGTTAAGCGGAGCAGCGTTAAGCGGGGTTTTACTGTACTAGACTAAGGCGACATTGGTTTGTGTCTAGGATTTCGAAATCAAATTTTTCCTCGCACACATACAAAAGTAATGATATTGAGGTAGTAATGCTTTCGTAACAGACCTTTGATCTGAAACAGCGTTAAGCGGTGTCTTACTGCACTAGAGCATACAACCTTTAAAAACCACATTTTTCTATGCACTCATACAGAAGTAATGATATTGAGGGAGCAATGATTTCGTAACAGACCTTTGATCTGAAACTGACTAGACTATGGCGACATTGATTTGTGCCTAGGGTTTTTAAATCAAATTTTTCTTCGCACACATACAAAAGTAACGATATTGGGGGAGTAATGCTTTCGTAACAGATCTTTGATCTGAAACAGCGTTAAGCGGGGTTTTACTGTACTAGACTACGGCGACATTGGTTTGTGTCTAGGGTTTCGAAATCAAATTTTTCCTCGCACACATACAAAAGTAACGATATTGGGGGAGTAATGCTTTCGTAACAGACCTTTGATCTGAAACAGCGTTAAGCGGGGTCTTACTGTACTAGACTACGGCGACATTGGTTTGTGTCTAGCGTTTAAAAACCACATTTTTCTACGCACTCATACAGAAGTAATGATATTGGGGGAGTAATGATTTCGTAACAGATCTTTGATCTGAAACTGACTAGATACAGCGACATTGGTTTGTGTCTAGGGTTTCAAAATCAAATTTTTCCTCGCACACATACAAAAGTAACGATATTGGGGGAGTAATGCTTCCATAACAGACCTTTGATCCTTGTTTCATTTTGATTTTCTTCATGTTTTTATACTTCATTTCGGTATTTTTTCATTCATTTATTGAATATCATTTAAGAGAGCACAACAAATTGCCATTTGACATGGTGATAAAAACAGCAACATTTTTTTTGTTTTTTTTTTCGTTTTGGTGGTGGTGGGGCTGGTGTGAGGGAGGGGGTGGGGGATACGTAAAAATTATTTTTTAATTTTTATTGCCAACATTTTAAATAATTTAACACTCCCTGGTGTGTGTCTGTTCAGACACAATACAACACAACACCACACAACACACATTAGCTATCTCGGGGTATCTATTTCCCCAATGCCACTGCCATTGACTGCTATTTGTTAAAAAGCCATAAACTTGGCCATAACACTAGTGGTTGGTTGGTTGGTATGGGAGTGGTATGGTATGATGGGGATGGGGAGGGGGGGTATCTACACAATCAAAGCGTAGTAAAAAATCATTGTGAAAAACAAATTATGAAGTGTCAGGCAGCCAGTTAGTCAGTAAATAAATTTTGATTTGATTTTTGATTTTCTTTTTCCATTTCATTTCATTTTTGTTTTATACGAATATTGTTGTTAATAGATTATTTATTTATTTTGTGTGTTTATTATTGTTGTTGTTGTTCTTTAGAAGTGTTAAATTTGTATTCGAAATTGATGGCTATTTAAATAATCAATTAGGAATTGATTTAAACGGATTTGCTGGGCCCTACTTTTTAATTCTTTTTTTTAACGAATGAGGTGATGATACCTCTTCCTCTTGCTCTCTATGTCTGTCATTTTATTTTTTTGAAAGTGTTAAAACCATATTTTGTTTCTCTTTTTTTTAAAGAGTTTTCTGAAAAATATTTTCTAACATTTGTTGTTTGTTTGGCATTAAAAAAAAAAGTTTGAAAATAAAAAAAAAAATTGAAAAATAAAAACCAGAATATTCAAGTGCGTTTTTCTTTAATAATTTGTTCTCCCATTTATTTCCAGTTTTGTTTATAAAAAAAAAAAACACCAACAACAATAAAGAAAAATAAAATATTGTAATAAAAAAAATATTTAAAAAAAAAAAACAAAAAAAAAAACTTAAAACAACTCCAATAAACCAACCACGAGCAGCTGTATTTTATTGACAACAATTTCTCATGTAAAACGTTTCCAAGAATACAACAAATACAAAAAAAAAGGTATTTAAACAGTTTTTTTTTATTATTTTATTTAATTCGTTCTACATTTTTCATTTCGTAATTTTATTGGAAATTATTTCTTTAAAAACTATTGTTCTTAACTCATATCATTAACGTCATTAAAATATCCCCACCCCTACATCCGCCCTATCATTATATATTATTTCTAAAGCTCATTTTTTTTGTCGGTTGCAAATATCTCCCATACCAGCGCATCAAATTTAATGAATGATATCTCATTTTAAAGCTTATATCTAGCACTAATGGCGAAAAATAATTAGGAAATTGAAAAATTAATATTTTCATTGATAAAATTTATATTTTATATAGAACTGCATGATAACACTGTTGTCATTGTGATTTTATGTTTTTGTTCAAGTGTGGTAATACAGGGTCGCTTAATAGTAATGCAGTTGTACATAATTTAATATGTATTAAAATCCATTCTGGCAATACTGCTATTTACTATAATGCCGTTTATTACTAAGTCAGTTATATATAATACTATGTTCAGACATGCACTTATATTGAGAAAATCGCAATAAACGGCATTATTGATCTCAATATTTCATACAAAATTTCAATTAATAATTAGTCAATAAATTCATAAATTGTTATAATATTGATTAAAACTTCAAATACAACACTGTCATAAGTACGTTCAGTGAGCATATTACATTTTTCCGAACACTTCCTATTAATATTTGACAACTCAAATGTAAACAACCTTAGCGCCATAAGCAAAAGCTTTCTTTTCTGGTAGCTATCCAAATATTATCAAATTTTTATGTCTCATCCCTATTAATTTAATTAAATTAGTCCCTATTAATCGCAACAGCTCGGCGTTTCGGGTAATTAGCAATACCTTCTCCAATGTTAAATTGTTTCCCATTTTTGCTAAAAATATTTTTGGCACTAATTTTGCCGATTAAATTAAAAGCAATTTTGTTGAAGCAATCAGCTGTTTTGCTGTCTAATAAATTTTCGTATATTATATGCCTGAACGCTAAAAATATTGTTCTCAATAAACCGAATATTGATTTAATAAAAGTGCATGTCTGAACATAGTATAATATGTATATTAAGTTGTAAAAAGCTGTTTTGGCAATACTTTTCAATAGTTGTTAGATCAAGTGCGATAAACCAGGGTCGCTTAATTGTAATGCTATTCCACATAATAATATATAAAGTTGTAAAATCCATTTTGGTAATGTCGTTTATGTCATGGCATTGTTTGTTTTATGAAGGGTAGTAGTAATACGGGTTAATAAATGGTACCAGGCTAATCGTTACAAACTTGGGAGAGGACATCATATCAGTAAATATTATTCATACCGATAAAACTGTACTTATAACCCGAATCAACCTTACACCTTCTGATCCAACTGTGACTTTCCGAATGATACGAAAACAATTTCCAGTGATAGTTTCTTTTGCTATGACGATAAACAAAGCACAAGGTCAAACCCTTCACAATGTAGGATTGTATTTACCAGAACCGGTCTTTTCACATGGGTAGTTATACGTGGTTTTCACTCGAGTGCGTACGTTTAAAGATATTTTTGTTTATATTAAGGATATCGTACGGGCAAAAAGGTTAAGGATGATCATGTCATTACCTTTAACATTATACACAAGGAAGTATTATAAAAGCATTTAAACATACTCGTATGTATATATGTATGTAAATATGTATGATGACATTATGATTTCTAATCTTTTTATACTTCTAAAAAAATTTCTATTAAATATTTTCATTTTATATTACAAAAATGACAACTAACGGTGCGAAATATTCGCACGGGTCATCTAGTTCATTTTAATTTGAATAATATTCGCTTTAACCTTTTAAAAACGTTTAAAATAAGAGCTTCTGTAGATTGCAAATAAAATAAAAGTAAATTGTTTATTATTCGCACAGTTTTGTGTGCCACTGTTCCCAACTTGATGTAACAACAACAATTGCTTTGTTTGTTATTCCTTTGTTTACACCCTTTGCATAAATAATAACAATTACTAGACAATTGCTTGACAAATCTTTATAAAGAACATCTTCAAACCACGAATAATCTTTTCAAACACACTGCATCTTCACACAAAACTGACTGAATTTCACTATACATTTCGATAGGACCTTAAGTTTTCTGCGGGCAAAAACTGAATTCTTCCTGTAATGCATTGTGCGGTTCACTGGACAATCAACCACAATAGGATGTGCTCTGCGAGAAGCTTGAGTAGCACGTAAGAATATGTGATTATCGGGAACCAAGCGTCTTATCTTTCGAGAACACCTCCCATTATAGTACCGATGTTCCAACGAATCAATAGAGTTGGATATCCTACTGTCATTAATAAGCACCTTCGCCCTTTCCTGTACACGGTCGAGAAGCTTCAAAATAGACTTTGATGCACCGGCCCATACATGAGAGTTGTACTCCATCCGGGGTCGCATAAAGGTCCTGTAAATAGTAAGAAGGTTGGATGAAGAGAAGTATCTACTGCACCGTCGTTTCAAAAAACCAAGGCACTTAAATGTTCCTTCGACACTCGAAAAATGTAATCGTTCCAACGAGCATCACAACTAATTCTCATGCCCAGAACATCAAGAGCATTCGCCTCCTCAATATTTACATTACCCACAGATACAGATGACAGAACACCAAGGCCAGCATCACGCCGGTGTGTCAAAAAACAACATTAGGTCTTGCGCGCATTGAAATCGACCCTGTCCGTGCGGCCCCACACAGAGCTTGCTATCAGGTCACCTGTGAGTGCGCAATTCATGTTCGACCTCCTTGCCCCAATCTCCAAAAGGCTCGGCCTACGATCAAATGAATACATACATAATTGGCCATTACAACCCTTTAGTCAGGATTACGACCTAGCTTCTCACACCACTTATGTTGTGTGCGCTAATTTTATACATAAGTGGCGGGACCTACAGTTTAAAATCGATTCCGAACGACAGATTTTTTGAGAAGCTTTTCATGGCAATTTTTTACTCTCAGAGTCTTTGCCAGAAATCTGCTGAGAGGAAGTCGCCGAAGAAATATTTTTCGTTTTTGATGTCTGGCCTGGGATTCGAACCCGGGCCTTTTGTCTACCCACTAGACCACGGCGATCAAATGAATATGAATGACAAATGTTGCTGTCATCCGCAAAAGAGTATATAGGATTCGAAGTAATAGATCATTGAGCAAAAAAAAAGAAAAAGAGTAGGAGAAAGTACAGA
The DNA here is from genome assembly GCA_014635995.1 of Sarcophaga peregrina. Taxonomy (NCBI): domain Eukaryota; kingdom Metazoa; phylum Arthropoda; class Insecta; order Diptera; family Sarcophagidae; genus Sarcophaga; species Sarcophaga peregrina. The sequence continues at coordinate 87,823,176 of CM025792.1, read as the reverse complement.
GCCCTGCAGTACCCCTGAATTTATACTGAACTCGTCGGAAAAGACGCCATCTATAACCACTCTAATAGTGCAATCTTTGAGAAAGCTCGATATAAATCGAGAGAAGTGACTACCGACACCAAAAGCAATTAACTTCGATAACAGAGCCTCATGCCAGACCCTATCAAACGCCTTTTGTAAAATCAATTAAGATCTGTCGAATAATTGCTTAGCAATAGTTATTGTTTACACAAAGAGTGTAAACAGAGGAATAACAAACAAACAAAGCAATTGTTGTTGTTTACATCAAGTTGTGAACAGCAGTGGCATACAATGTTAAGCGAATAATAAGGAATTTTTTTTTAAAACTAAACGTTTTTAGAAGGTAAAAACGTTAAAATTGGTAAATAAAGTTTACGGACTCTCCTCTCCTCTGTATTACTTAGTGTGGTGGGCAAAATCGATAACTGAAACTCTCCCATAATCTTTAGTTTTAGCCACGTTGAACTTTCCTTTGTTCCCTGTTCCCGATTTGGCAAACGGCATTAATCGCCTGCCGAAATTTTCTGAATTCTTTTGAGTTTTCAATTTGAAATTTCAATTAAAACGTATAAAGGAAGGAACCCCCACACAACACAGTCTTGCATTTTTCCCTGGCATTTTCTCCCTGCGCTTTTCTCACTTTTGTGTGTGAGCGTGAGTGTGAGTGCATGAGTGAATGAATTCCTTGAATTTTTTTTGCACTGTGCGAGTGTGTCATTCATGCTCCAACGCCAGTTTCTTTTTGTTTCTATTCCTCCTTTACCTTGCAATTGTTTTTCTGGCACTTTGTTTCTGTTTTTCATTTGTGATGCAAAAAATGGTTGCATTTTTCGGTCTCCTGGTTTTTTTTTCAATTTTCTTTTTCGTTTTTGTTCTCGTGAACTGAAGAACAATTTTTCACAATATTTTCTTCCATTTTTTTTGATTATTTTTTTGAGTTGAGTTCGTTCGTTCGTTCTTGATATTGCCACCACAAAGAAAGACGAGGAATTTTAAAATCAAGCATATAAGAAAAATGAAGAAGAAGAAGAAGAGAAAGAAGCAGCACACTGCAAAAATCATGTTCTTTTTCAAATGATGCTCATGGGACTTGCAGAGGTGGCGGCGGGTTCTTTTTGTATTCGAGGAGTTGAAGGCATATGAGCAGAATCTGTTCTGTGTTCTTGGTTTACTTTTTTTTTGGTGACAACCAGCAACCAAATGACAAATCTTTTGGATGCTGCTTTTTAATCGAAAACTACAAATAGAATATGAAGAAGACAAAGAAGAGAAGAGAACAAAAAAGAAAAATTAAAACACATGACAAGAGTTCAAAATGAAAAATTAAAATGTTTCTCTTGCGTTTTCCAACAAAACCATTTTGACTGTCTCTGTGTGACATTTATTCAGTCATACTTACACTCTCAACGTGTGACATACACTTGGTTATCCAACGTAATAATCCCTCGAACTGGTTGCCTTTTCATCTGAAAACAAATTGATTTCACTTTCGCCTAAACCAGAACTAGTTACTTTATTGGTTCTTAGTGACTAACTACTTTACTAGCTCCTAAAGGAGTAGTTAAGTAACCAATTGCTCTTTACTGGCTACAATGACGTGCTGTTGTTTATTTTTTTTTACTGCTCTATCTGTCATATCTCCATGAATCATTATCAATTAATTACACCCGCTTTGATTTATCTTTCTAGCTTGACATACAGTAAGACCCCGCTTAACGCGGTGGATACGTTCCAATAAGTTCCATCGCTAAACGAAACACCGTTAAACGAGGAAACTTAATACGTATTGGCTGCATGCATGACCGTTTTTGGGCGATTCATAAGAATCCCAATACTACCCCGTAATACTGAAACAGCATTAAGTGGAGCAGCGTTAAGCGGGGTCTTACTGTACCTAAACTATTTTCAAATGCCCAAAGTATATGAGATCTTGACCAAAGCACTATCAATTTGTGCAATTAATTCAAGGGATTTAAAGTTATTTTGTTTGAACTCTTTGGGCCCGATTAAAAGTCTGGAATAATGTGGTGGCACGGGATTTCTCAGTTCTGTAGCCAGTGCGCTTCTTGATTCGGCAGAACATATACTAAAATTGGAACGATACGGAGAAGATTAGCATGGCCCCTGCGCAAGGATGACACGCAAAATCGTGAAGCGTTCCACATTTTTTAGAAGTCGCCGTGGTCTAGTGGGTAGTGTGTTGGCTTATTAGACGAAAGGCCCGGGTTCGAATCCCAGGTCAGACATCAAAACGAAAAATATTTCTTCGGCGACTTCCTCTCAGCAGATTTCTGGCAAAGACTCTGAGAGTAAAAATTGCCATGAAAAGCTACTCAAAAATCTGATCGTTCGGAGTCGACTTGAAACTGTAGGTCCCACCACGCATGTATAAAATTAACGCACACACCATAAGTGGTGTGAGAAGCTAGGTCGTAATCCTAACTGAAGGGTTGTAATGGCCAATTATGTATGTATGTAGCCAGTGCGCAGTATCAAAAAATCTTTTTGATCTTGGATTGGATTGAGTTTCTGAACAACGCAAAACTGTCTCAGGTTTTTAATTCACTTCTTACATAAGCTTTCCTATCGTTAAAATTCTATGGAGTATTTAAAGTGCTATTGCCAGTACTATAATGGAACTTTTAGGAAGGCCCTTCAGTTCTCCATTCTAGTAAATAGAGAATAAAACTTGGATTAAGTTAGGCAGATCCTCTTTTAGAAAGAGGTTCCTTCTACCCGGAAGTCTAACATTGCCTGGAGAAAGTAAACGCTTCCGAGTTCAAAATAAATCTTCCTATTGCAGCAGTCCTTATATTAAAAGCCTCGGTCAGAGATGTCACGAAATGGGAGGTTAGAAACCTTTGTCTCTTTACGATAAAAGCGAAGCTCTGTCATGAAGTGAAAGACAGCCTCTTTCTCTCTCTGAGACACACAGCTCCCGCAGAATTTATTAGCGGGATAGCGCAGTCTTCCTGCACTCATACGAAAAGGACAGTGGCTCGTTAGAATGGTTGTATTGCGACGCACCACTAAGGGATTTAAGGATAATACTGTGAGTCGATCCTTAAGTTTAAAGTTGACTACGAATAATAGATTTTTGAAAAAGTTTTCATTGCAATTTTAATTACTCTTGACAGTTTCAGTTCAAGCTGGAGTTTGAACCACAACCTCTCGTAGAATAAGCCAACACATTACCAACTAGACTAAGGCGACTTCCACCATAGTCGCCGTACTCTAAAGAAATCGAGAAATCACCATAATCAGATCCTGGTATTTAAAAATTCATAAGAAAAGCTAGTCGAACAATATCACAAAAAGAAGCCACTGGTTCTAGATTACAGTTACACATATGGCAACCCTGCTAATAACTGTCATTTGACATAAAAAAGAAAAGCTACAGTAACATGGCTAAAGGAATTTTTCAAATGCTTTTGTGTGAAACAAAAAAAAAAAAACAAAAATCCCTCAAACTTTTTCTAAAAATAAAAAAAAAATCTGTTTTTTTCGCTCCGTGTAAACTGCCAAAAAAAAATTCTCTGAAGCATAAAAATTCCCTTTTTATGTTTTAGAACTTTCTTTTGACAGTTTTTCAGTTTTTTTTGACCAGACGTCGGCACAACATGACAAACATTTGAGTGTATTTGTGAGACGCATATGCATACCCCAGAGGAATGTTGTTAGTAATATTTTCAAGTGTTTATGTAGTGGAAAATGTACAGCGTCAAATCCCTAAAGACTGCGAATTTAACATGACAAATATTCTTCCAAAAATAGAGATCATTTCTCATTGTTATTAGTGAATTTCATTAGAAAATAGTGTATACTACTGTAATTTTTCTTTGGGTGTATAATTGAAACCTGAAAAGAAGCGACATGAACCTTCTTCTTTAGATGTTGGCAAGCAACTAAATGCATTTTTACACTTTTTTTAACGAACATTATTGATATTCGTGCCCTATGCGTGTAAATAGCCGAAGCTGATCTTCCCTTGAGGGACATTAGTGGTTCTTTGCTATCATAGTATAAATAACAGTAGCCATTCGCAACTCACACATACAAATTGTAAGCGTCAATGTGTTTAACACGCACACTTTTTTTATTTTTTGACTAAAATTCCTTAAAATAAATATCTTTTGCTTGTGTAAGTATTAGTGTATTACAGCGCTACACTTCTTTACATAAGATTTTAGTGTGTTTGTATGTGTTTTGATGTCAACTAAAAAATCAAATTTGCTTTCTTTGCTCTCTCTCTCTCTCACTCTCTGCTGCCAGTATTTCATTGTCTCCAACCAACAATTTTATTCTTATGATTTATCCTTGTAATAAAAAACGAAAATACGAGCAAAAAAAGTTACAACACCAACAACTTGGCCTTTTTAATAGTTTAAATTTTCCAGTATCCCGGTTTTTATTAAATTGTTGGGTGTTTGCTTCTCACACACACACACACACGCACATACACTTTTAGCAATTCGTTGTCGTGGTCATGTTGTGTGCAGAGTACTAGGTAATGAATGGTAAACGTTAGTTCGTATTGAAGTCGTGAATAGAAAGAGAGAGAAACCGAGAGCAAGTATTAGATGAAAACAAAAAATTGTATGCTTGTGTGTGTGTATTTCTTTCGAACATGTTTGTGTTGCAAAAGTTTTGTTTTCTGCGGTTTGTTTTTTTTCTCTCTCTCTCTCTGTGTAACAACAGTGGCAAGGTTTTATATTTTCATTGCTGCTGTTACTTTTGCTGTGCTGCATATTGTCGTGTTGTTGTTGTTGTTATTATTGTTTTAACAATAATAAATAACATGAAATATTAAATACAAGTGTGGGAACAATAAACAACAATATTTTATTATTGATAACGAAATGAAACAAACGAAAACAAAAAAAACCAAAAATAAACACATTGAGAATTGAAAACAAGAGAGGGAGAATGAGAGTGGGAGAGAGAGAGAGAGAACGAGTGCGAGTGGGAAAAAGTAACATGTCATTGCAAATTTATTACTTTTATGGTCAATTTTCATATAAAAAAAAATGAAATAAAAACACAGTGTAACTGAAATTTAATAAACGTCTGTGTGAATTGTTTTTTTTTTTGTACGAATATTAATAACAAAAGAAAACGATAAAAAGAGAGAGAGAAAAAAAAAGAATTTTAAATGCATTTTTATGGTTCCAAAAGCAATTAAAAATAATTTTTTTTTTTCATTCAAATTTAAGCACAATTTTGGCAGCTGACACATTAAGTTTGCAAATGAGAGAAGAATTTTTAATACAAAAAACATTATTTTTTTCTTCTTGGCATTAGGCTTATTAGGCTGTTACAAAACAGCTCTCTCAATAGCCATTAATTATTCACTTTCTTTCAGTTCATAAAGTTTTTCACCAGCTAAACAGGTTTCTAGGATGTTAGGGTTGCCATCTTCTGTTGCCCATTAACAACTTACTCCGTGGTAAAGTGGAAAAGTTTTAAAATGATTTGAAATGTCTTATAATAAATTAAATACTAAAATGTTTGATATTTTTATGGTATTAGGACCTGATCCGGCAAACTATGTCCCGCCCAAAATTGTTTTTTTTTTATTGCCCCAAAAAGTTCACATTTATTACAATAGGCTGCATAAAACAGTTATACATATAAACAGAACTAACTTACTATACGTGTGTGGATCTATCTATCTAGTTCAATATTTAATCGAAGAGGTCCGAATCATATGTAGCGCTGACAAAGTTGTAGATGTTGTTCTCGCTCCAAAACAAAAACTAACAGGCATACATATTATGTATGCACGTACAGTGGCGAGCAGAAGTGCGTGCATGTTCACAATACAGACTTTCGTCTTCCACAAAAACAAAACCATACAAGCAAATGCAAAAAAATAAAAATTAATTTTAATTTTTTATTTTATTCTTAACAAATACCAGTAAAAAAAACAATAATTAATAAAATGAATTCAAAGAGTTCGAATGAAAAAACACTTTTCACTTTTCAAGAAAATTCAAGAAATTAACTTAATTTCAATATTTAGTCCATAGACTCTTATTAGAAATAGCTTGATTTACACGGTTTGACATGCTTTCTACTAAATTATCAATAAAATCTTTGGGAATTCGATTCCATTTCGCATTTATGCGATCCTAAAGTTCGTCCATGTTCGTTGGGGCTGTTTCGTAGCCGATTTTTCACGATTGCCCAAAGATTTTCAATCGGATTGAAGTCGGGACTTTGTACTGGCCATTCCATCAATTGAAAATTTTGTTTTCGACTCTATATCTTTACAATTTTTGCTGTGTGCTTCGGATCACCATCCTGTTGGAAAATAATTTCTTATTCGGGATAAGCACATTTGTCCATAAAATTCGGAAGATGTTTTTGCAGAATCTGTAGATAGCCTTTTTTTCACATGATACCTTCTACTTAATACCATTATATTTTGGCCGCCATGTTTACCAGTTTGCTTCACATGGTATCTCTGAATACGTTCGCCGGGTCTGCGCTAGCAGTACTGCTTTCCATCTGATTGTAGTTATAAACCATTGCATTAACCGACTTATAGGTAACTTGCCACGTCCATTTTTGGTGGGATTGTCGATATCGACTCTACGAACGTACCCACCAAATTGCATTCATCTGCGTTTACTAGGTTCTTAAATACTAAATTTTAAATGTTTGCCACGCCTACTTTTTGATATATCGCATTTTTTTAACTATTTAAAGCTGATAAGCTTTCGAACAAAAAAAATGGTTAAGATTAGTTCAGTAGTTCAAGAGTTATAGGTATCACTTGAAGGGGGAGGGTTGTAACGTCCATTTTTGGTGGTATTGTCGATATCGACTCTACGAGCTTACCTACTGAATTTTATTCGTCTACGATCAATATGTATCTAGATATTCAAATTTAACGATTTGCCACGCCCTCTTAACATTTAGAATCTTCCGATTCTGAATGCTACCCGATATGCTTAAAAAATTTCATGAAAATCGGTCTCCTCCAATTCGGAGGAGTTTAACTACTAACACCGTGACATGAGAATTTTATATATTAGATAGGGTTGCCCATTTATTGGTTTTAAAACTGCCAAGCTGAAAAGGCTGTCAGGAAGCTATTAAAAAAGAATAAAGTTATCCGTTTTCCTTACAACATACATACATACATAATTGGCCATTAGAACCCTTCAGTTAGGATTACGACATAGCTTCCCACACCACTTATGTTGTGTCCGTTAATTTTATACATGAGTGGCGGGATCTACAGTTTAAAGTCGACTCCGAACGACAGATTTTTTTTGAGAAGCTTTTCATGGCAATTTTTACTTTCAGAGTCTTTGCCAGAAATCTGCTGAGAGGAAGTCGCCGAAGAAATATTTTTCGTTTTGATGTCTGACCTGGGATTCGAACCCGGGCCTTTTGTCTAATAAGACAACACACTAACCACTAGACCACGGCGAACTTATCTACCGAATTTTATTCGTCTACGATCAATATGTACCTAAATATTCAATTTTAACGATTTGCCACGCCCTCTTAACATTTAGGGTTATGAAAAATTGATGTCCGATTCTTGAACCTACTCGATATGCATAAAAAATTTCATGAAAATAGGTCTCCTCCAATTCGGACATGAGAATTTTATATATTAGATAGGGTTGCCCATTTATTGGTTTTAAAACTGCCAAGCTGAAAAGGCCAGGAAGTCATTAAAAAAGAATAAAGTTACCCGTTTTCCTTACAAAGTTTAGGAAATTTTTGATAAGCTTTGATTTGATTTTCCTCGAATCCAATTGATATCGCTTGAAAACCTACAATCCATTCCTAACCAATGCAAATTGGTTGTTGTTACAAATACAACTTCAGATGCCTAAAATTATTGCATTTCATATGTTCTTTTTTTAATTAAAATAATTTTTAAACAACAACAAATAAATTGTTGCCTCTGTTAAACAGTTAACAGTGGTCTGTTAAGTTCAAAATTCTGTCCTGTTAAAGACAAATTTTGCTATGTTAAGAACAAAAGTGAAGGTTTGTGTCTTTGGTATTTGAATTGGAATTTAGAGACCTTCGTACTCATGATCGATTGATAGATACTCTTTGTCAAATTATCTTATTCCTTCAATGTTAAGCTGGTCAACGATTTGTATCTTGTACCTAAGCTTTGGGAATCGTGAAGTACTCCACCAACAATGCAGAAAATCACACTAGGCTCATAGGTTTATGGCCTAACAATTCGTTAAAAATCTCAAATTAAAATTATTTTCCCTTAATACAGGGCATCTGTAGTTTGACCGGCCTTCACCAACCAACAAATTATGGCTCTGGTTCTGTTTTTCTTTCTTGTCTTTCCATCTCAACTTTATCCATTAAATTGTTTGCCAAAGAAATGTTAATACAAACAATATACGAGGAGGGCTACATAGTAGATGCGGAGTAAAGTAATGAATGCAAAACATTAAAATTATAAACGAAAAATAATACGAAAAAATATTAAAAGCGAATATTTACAAAGTGAAAAAGTGAAAAGTTTTTATTTCTAAAATACATTTAAAGTGTCCTTTTGTCTTTCTCTCTTTTTCACTCTATTTCGTCTATTTCATTTGTTTTTTTGTTGCATTAATGCAATTTAATGCATTGGGAGGTACAAAGTATTAAAAAAAAGTGAATTTTCTTTTTCACAATAGAATCCATTTGGAAATGGGTTTCTTGTATAGAATAGAAGCTTTTTTAAGTGGAAGTTTCATATTTAATTTGTAATGAATTTAAATACAAAATATTTCCTTCATTACTTCTTTAGAACTCAACTTATTGGTGGTCAATGAAAAGTGCTCTTGAATTATGTGTGTAAAAGCCAAGACGCAAACCAACAATTTACAGTACAGTCACTTCTAGCTTTAACAGAAGAAATTCTGATGCTAACAGACTAATGTTAATAGTTGAATTGAAAATAGAAATTTGAAAAGTCAAGACGCAAACCAACAAGTACAGTCACTTCTAGCTTTAACAGAAGAAATTCTGATGCTAACAGACTAATGTTAATGGTTGAATTGAAAATTTTGCCCTGTTAAAGACAAATTTTGATCTGTTAACACCAAAAGTGCGGCTGCTAAAAATGGGGGTTTGCGTCTTCACGCACAGAATAGAAATTGTGAGTTTTTCAGCAAAAATATGTAAATATTACGGTCTTATTCAATTTACTCCATTAGGTTAGTTAGGTTAGGTCGTAGTGGTAGCTCTGATATCACAAAGCTCACTTGAGCACGCATAGCGGCCCGTTCTGATGCCACGGGTGAAACGCAGTCCCTGTACTAACCAAGTTCTGCCAAATCAGGGAAAGGAAGAAGTTGATCAGCGCAAGGGCTGCACAACAAAAACACGACTACCCCGTACTGGAAAACCAGCCAGAAAATTTTGATGAACGAAATTATATCCTTGATATCAATAGATGGAAGCTCCGTTAAGCTAACAAGGAATGGGGAGCCAAATAACCTATATCTACACCTAGCAAGAGACGGGCACTGGCAAAGAAAGTGAATAACGCTTTCCTCTTCCTCAGTGGACCTGCATCCACGGCAGAAGTCGTTAAAAGGGAGCCTCATTCTCTCGGCGTGCCTACCCATGATGCAATGACCCGTAAGCACGGCCACTACAGTCGAGATGACATCACGACCGAGACCAAGTAATCGGTTGGTACGCCTTCCATCCATCCTGGGCCAAGTAAGTCTAGCGGTGGAGCAGGACTCCTCATTGACCCAGGATAGGTTGGCGTCCTGAAGGAACCTCCGCGCAATGGTCAACTTGACCGAGGCAAGTGGCATACCCATCTCAACAGAAGAGGATTCCGGAAGAAGCGCATCAGCTCTGGCGAACTCGTCGGCCCTACAGTTTCCCGGAATATCACTGTGCCCGGGGATCCACACCAGAGAGATACCGGTGAAGCGCCCCGAGACTAGGTCGAGACAGCGGCGACATTCCCTAACGATCCTAGAGTTGATCACGAAACCTGACAGAGATCTTATCGCAGCCTGACTGTCCGAAAAGATCGAGACGCGACTGAAAGGAGCATCGTTAACGAGGATCCATTGAGCGGCCCGGTAAATTGCCATCACCTCCGCCAGAAACACACTGCAGTAGTCTGGCATTACTTAATCGATTTTTTTTTGTAATTGATTGATCAGAAGAGCGCTAGGAAACGGCAACACCATTTTGCCAATCTATTTCTAGTTATAGCATCGCCTTTGTAGACTTAAAAATTTTTAAACCATTCTCTCGATTACATTCTAATCCATATTACCGTAGATCTAAAAAAAAAGAAAGGAAATATGAATTCCAGTATGTGAATAAATAATAATAAATTGTTGCCTCTACTAAACCCTTAACAGTGGTCTTACTAAAAACAAATTTTGGTCTGTATACCAAAAGAGACGCTGCTAAAAGTGACGGTTTGTGTCTTTGGTATTTAAATTCGAATTTATCTTCACACACATTAAATCTTTTCGGGATCTCGGGTATGTCTAGTAGTTGTTTTGACACTGGCTCAGAATTTGTAAGTTTTATTTCATCGTTTAAATAATTAATTTGAACTACTTCAACGGCTCTCCGATTGCCTAATGGCTTGACTAAGTTCTAAGTCTGTTGATGCCTGTTACCAAGCTCTAGTAGCCAGATCTGCGGTGTTTATAAAATTTGGGTAAATGGATTTTCTATTCTATTCTTTAAGCAATTTTTTTTAACATCGGTCTGTTAAGTGCACAATTTTCCACTGTTAAAACCAAATTTTGCTCTGTTAACAACAAAAGTGGCGCGGCTAAAGGTGACGGTTTGTGTCTTTGGTTTTTAAATGCGAATTTATCTTCAAATACATCAAATTCTTTCGGGGTCTAAGGGACTCAAATTTTTTGGTTTTAATAATTTACTTTGACTAGATGACCCGTGCGAACGAAACGTATAGCGTAATTCAGTCAGTTTTGTGTGAAGATGCGGTGTAGTTGAAGAGATTGTTTGTGGTTTTAAGATCTTCTTTATAAAGATCTGTCGAACAATTGTCTAGTAATTGTTATTGTTTATCCAAAGTATATAAACAAACGAATAACAAACAAAGCAATCGTTGTTGTTACATCAAGTTGGGAACAGTGGCACACAAAACTGTGCGAATAATAAACGAATTATTTTTATTTTATTTGCAATCTAGAAAGCTTATATTTTAAACGTTTTTAAAAAGTTAAAGCGAATATTATTGAAATTAAAATGAACTAGATGACCCGTGCGAATATTTCGCTCCGTTAGTCGTCATTTTTGTAACATAAAATGAAAATAATTAATAGAAATTTTTTTAGAAGTATAAAAATATTAGAAATCATAATATCATCATACATATTTACATACATACATAAATACATCATGTTTAAATGCTTTTATAATACTTCTTTGAATACAATGTTAGAGGTTATGACATGATCATCGTTAACTTTTTGCCCGTACGAATCCCTAATACAAACAAAAATATCTTTAAACGTACGCACTCGAGAAAAAGCTGAAAAGACCGGTTCTGGTAAATACAATCCTACCTTTTGAAGCGTTTGACCTTGTGCTTTGTTTATCGTCATAGCAAAAGTAACTTTCACAGGGAATTGTTTTCGTGTCATTCGGAAAGGCACAGTTGGATCAGAAGGTGTAAGGTTGATCGTGGTATGAGTGCAGTTTTATCTGTATTAATAATTTTTGCTGATATGATGTGTTCTCCCAAGTTTGTTACGATTAGCCTGGTACCATTTATTAACCCGTATTACTAAACTTCATAAGACAAATAACGCCATGACAATAATAACATTACCAAAATGTATTTTACAACTTCATATATTATTATGTGGAATAGGATTACAATTAAGCGACCCTGGTTTATCGCACTTGATCTAACAACAATTGAAAAGTATTGCCTAAACAGCTTTTTACATATATATATAACTGACCTAGTAATAAACGGCATTATAGTAAATAGCGGTATTGCCAGAATGGATTTTAATACATATTAAATTATGTAGAACTGCCTTACTATTAAGCGAGCCTGTATTACCACACTTGAACAAAAACATATAATCATAGTAACAACAGTATTATTATGCAGTTCTATATAAAATATAGTTTTTATCAATGAAAATATTAATTTTTCAATTTCTAATTATTTTTTGCCATTAGTGTTAGATATAAGCTTTAAAATGAGATATCGTTCATTAAATTTGATACGGTGGTATGGAAGATATTTGCAACCGACAAAAAAAGTGCTTTATGTGCACAATTTTCCACTGTTAAAACCAAATTTTGCTCTGTTAACAATAAAAGTGGCGCGGCTAAAGGTGAGGGTTCGTGTTTTTTGATTTTTAAATGCGAATTTATCTTCAAATACATCAAATTCTTTCGGGGTCTAAGGTGTCTAGTAGTTATTTTGATAGTGGCTTTGATTTTTATCCTTTAAATAGTTTACTTTGATTTCAGCCTTGTACAGAATTGGTAGCCATAACTTCAGTGTTTATAAAACTCGTTGTAAATGGATTTTTCTATTCTTTTCTTTTGATTTTTCTTTACTTTCGTAAAGTTCCTGTTGCACATGCACAATCCATATTTACAATTTAAATATTTTGCAATAAAAATTGAAAACTTCTACAATTTTCCACCTTCTCTGTTATAAAATTCATTTCCCTTCCTGTCATTTTGTAACACCAGCGTCATGTCTGCCTTCTGATGATGGTGATGGTGACGACGACGATGATGATGATCAACCCACCTGCTGTTGTCAATCTGCCAACTTAAAAAAGAAAGAAAAAAATAGGAAAGAAGGACAAAAAAAAATCTAGAAAATGTTTAAAACATTATAAAAAGAAAAATTATAATAATAACAACAACAACAATAACAATTTATAATGAAAATCTAAAAAAAAAAAAACAATTGAAAAATAAATAAAGAATACGCCTCGTAGTATATTGTAGTTGTTATTGCGGTTTGTTTTTATTTAAAAAAAATTTTTTTTTTTAAAATAATTTTTTCTATATTTTATTTGTTGTTGTGTCTATTTTCCATTTAAATACGAAAATGTTTATGACCCCAAAACAACAACAACAACAAAAAGAAAAAAACAATAGAAAGAGAAGAGAGATTTATTTTAGACCATGACTACTGACTATTTTGCATTTGGTTTAATGCATGACACTCATATTCTGCTTAATAAATGCAGACAGACAGACAGACAGATAGCCAAACTATAGACCATAAATATAAATAAAATGCATAAAATTATAATGGTTTTCTCTGCTTTTTTTTATTTTTATTTCGCCATGACATTTTATCGGGCTTGACAACAGAGGAAATTGCCAGGAAACTAAAATCCATTTCAAAAATTAATTTCTCGGTGGCCTTACCATAAGCAGAAATTTAAATTTAGTTTTAGAGATTAAACCTTTAGGACCGTATGTCTGCTCTCAGCCACTAAAGCTTTATTACCGGTCTAGTCGTATGTCTGCTTTCTCAATCGATAAACTTTCGGAATTCGTTGAAATCGAATGATCTTTTATAGGTTGTGCTGTGTTTAACTTAGATTTGTCAATTTCGCTTCTTAAAATATTTAAAAACTAGCAGATTGTACCCGGCGTTGCGAGGGTTACTTTTTCGCCCCTTTCCCTCTTTTTAGACCATTTTGGTCCAACTTTAGAAACGGAATACCTATAACAGCTATTTGGGAAACTTAACCAATCTTAGTCGTAAAAAATTTCCTGTTACCATTTTTCCTTCCTTTGTCCCATTTTTTCTCCCCTTTTACCCAAAATTTTTAAAAGATTTATAGCCTATAACCTGCACCGATAAAAGTCCGACCTATATCCCAAATTTCAAGAAAATCGATGCAGGCGTGATTGACTAACAAACACAAAAAAACAGACTTACAGAAAGATTTATACTATATATATTAGGATTAGGATATTGGGATTAGGATAACCTGCACTCATTTCGGTCCCTTCCTCCCTTTTTGGACCATTTTTGGTTCAACTTTAGAAAAACACCTCCAATAGCTATTTGCGAAACTTAACCAAGCTAAATCGTAAAAAATAACCTATTACAATTTTTTCCCCATTTTTTCTCCCCTTTTGGCCAAAATTTTGAAAAGATTTATAGAATATAACCTCCACGGACAAAAGCCCGATCTATATCCCAAATTTCAAGAAAATCGGTCCAGGCGTTCAGGCATGATTGGCTAACAAACAAACAAAAAAACAGACTTACAGTAAGATTTATAATATATATTAGGATAATACATACATACATACATAATTGGTCATTACAACCCTTCAGTCAGGATTACGGCTCCTAGCTTCTCACACCCATTACGTTGTGGGCCTTGTACATGAGTGGGCGGGACCTACAGTTTAAAGTCCACTCCGAACGACAGATTTTTTGAGAAGCTTTTCATGACAATTTTATTTACTCTCCTAGTTTTTGCAAGAAATCTTCTGAGAGGAAGCCGCCGTTTTAATGTCTGACCTGGGATTTGAACTCGAAGCTTACGTCTAATAAGCCAACACAGTACCTACCTCTTTCCACACTGACTTTTTCTTACATACGAGCTGTGCATTACTGTTTTCTTTAACGAAAATTAATTCCGACCAGCATGACACCCATTTATAAAATTAATATGGTCGCAAAGGGTTAAAATAAATCCATCTTGAAGGCACTCGGAAGTGTTTTATTGTATAAAAAAAAGTTCGCACTAAAAGATCTTTAGTTTGCCTTATTTTTGTTAATCAGTTGACCATGAAGTCGCCGTAGTCTAGCAGGTAATGTATGAGCTTATTAGACGTAAGCTCGTAGTTCAACCCTAGGCTAAGACAGCTCTAACTTAATTCTGTAAAAAACTTTTTTCTTCAGCAACTTCCTTTCAGCAAGTCTTTGTGAAATATTCTGAAAGCAAATTAAAATTTCCATTACCACCCTTTAGTGAAAATTACAACCTAGCTTCGCACACCACTTATGTGTGTATGTTAATTTTATTCATGAGTAAAGGGGTCAACAGTTTAAAGTCGACTTCAAACTAGAGATTTTTAAGAAAAATTTTCATTCCAATTTTATTTACATACATACATACTACATTACAACCCTCCAGTCAGGATTACGACCTGATTACTAGACTACGGTGACTACAATTCAGTTAGCGGCAGTATATAAAAGAAATCCTTGGATACAATAAAGGGCTGTTGGTGTATATACATACATAATCCTATAAACGTATACAAAAAGAGTTGTTTAACTCTAAATTGTTGCCTCCATTAAACAGCGGTCTTTTAAAAACAAATTTTACTCTGCTGATGGCAAAAGTGGCGCTGCTAAAGATATGGGTTTATGTCTTTGGTTTTTAAATATGAATTTATCTTTACTTATAGAATAGAACTTCAGAGTTTTCTCAGCAAAAATATGTATGTACAGTAGTCGGTCACAAATCTAGATTCTGAATTATTATAATTGTTGGACGTTTTTTTTTGCCACAAAATCAAATTTTAGAGCGTATGATGTATTGCAAGCACTGATTCTAATTTCTGGAATTTCTAATTTCTGGAATTTCTAATTACTGGAAGTTCTATTACGGTTTTATTCAATTTGTTCCATTACTTAATCGATTTTTGTTTTGTAATTGATCGTTTAGAAGAGCGAAACGAAATGATAACACCATTTCGCCTCTATATTTCTGATTACGGCATCTTCTTCGTAAATTTTAAAAAAATTTAAAACCATTGTCTTGACGATTTCTGTTTCATATTATCCTTGGTCCCCAAAAAAAGAAGTAAATATAAGTGCCAATTTATTGTTACGAAAATGAAGCATCTAGATATTGGCGTTTTACTTTTACATCACTTAACATTAAAATTATAAATTATACCAGCATAAAAAAGGTAAACAAGCAAACAAAAATACAACAACAAACACTACAAGAATAAATATAAACAAAATACACAAACAACAATAACGAAAAAACAATTTATACATTCATAGAGACCTCAAGAAGCAGAAGCCACAAACACTCGCCTTCCAGAACATTCATCAGACTGAGTTAGTAAAAGTCCAGTCAGTCTTGTGTGAAGATGCGGTTTGTTTGAAGAGAATAAAGATAGTTTGAAAATCTCCGTTATAAAGATCTATCGAACAATTGCCGAGTAATTGTTATTTTCTATGCAAAGGGCGTAAACAGAGGAATAACAAATAAAGCAATTGTTGTTGTTTACATTAAGTTGTGAACAGTGGCATACAGTGTTAAGCGAATAATAAAGAATTTTAATTAAAACCTAAATACAAGTTTATTTTTATTTTATTTGTAACCTATGAGCTCATATTTAAATGTTTTTAAAAGATAAAAAGCGTAACAATATAAATGCCTAACCTATCAATTTTGTATAACCCTTTAAACTTAAAAATTCTTCCAATTTTCCAGCGAAAACTTTAATTTTTTTTTCATCAATATTTTATATTTCTTATATTATGTTCACGTATGCAATTTGAGTAATATTCGGTTAATTGAGAAGAAATTTTTAACCGTTCAGGTATAATAAATATACGCAATATTCAACTTACTCAATATTCATTTGATAGCTGGTAAACAAACCAGCTGGTTGATTTAACAACATTGTTTTTGTTTTGCTTGTTGTTGTTGATATTTGAGTTGTCAAATATTGATTAAAACTTCAAATACAACACTGTCATAATTACGTTCAGTAAGCATATTACATTTTTCCGAACACTTTCTATTGATATTTGACAATTTAAATGTAAATAACGACAAAAGTTTTCTTTTCTGCTAGCTATCCAATATTATCACATTTTTTTTCTCATCCTTCTGAGGAAATCCACTTAGGAGTCACAAGTAGTCCCTATTAACCGCAACAGCTCGGAATTTCGGTTAATCATTAGCAATATCTTTTCCAATGTTAAATTGTTTTCCATTTTTTCTAAAAATATTTTAGACACTAATTTTCGCGATTAAATTAAAAGCAATCAGCCGTTTTGTTTACTAGCTGACAAATAAATTTTCGTATATGATATGCCTGAACGCTAAAAATATTGTTCTCAATAAAGCGAATATTGATTTAATAAAAGTGTATGTCTGAACATAGTATTAACGAAGGAAACTGAAACAAAAACGACGCAACTTCGAAGTCACAGAAATTTTAAAAAGACGTAACTTCGAAACAGACTTAGAAAGAGGCGACACAAACCGGGGTATTAGTAATACAAGCGAAATATGCCCTTAAATACTATTGGGGGGTTCGAAAGGATAAACAAAACATTCTTTTAAATTTCTGCCTTGGGTTTTAATAACTCCCTTAAAACGCTTATTTCATTGCGTATGAAATTTTAATGATATTCCATATTGTTCCCCAAGAGAATTTAAATTCTGCGATCAAGACCATTGTGCAACAAGGACTCATATTCCAATTTGCCTGGGTTGTGTGGCTTATTGGGAATTGAATTGAAACAACCGAACAACACCGAACTGTCAGAATTTAATAAATAATACATCAGTTGGTTTTGTTTTTGTTTTTTCTCTTGTTTTTCTTTTAAAGTCTTATTTAACTTAAATGTCAATCATTTTTAATATCCTCTTCTGTGTGTTTTGTATTTCCTTAATCTTCAATACACTCTCTCTTTCGCTCTCTCCCTCTCTCTTTCCTACTGTTTGTTTAATTCCTTGTGTGTGTTGGTGGATATTGCTATAAACATCTGGGGTGGAACAGAAGGAGAGTGAGAGAGAGTAAGTGAGTAAGTGTAATCAATTTTTATTACTTTTTTTCTTTATTTTCTTTACTGGTAATTTTTCTTTTCTCTCTTCTTTTACAAACAGAAACATATTTAAGCCTATTTTTCCTTTTTTAGTGTTGTCGTTGTTGTTTGTTGCTTCTGTTATTGTTTACAAAAGTTTACAATTTCTTTTTATTGACCCGAAAAACAACAAGAAAAACTTATGCTTGCCATTTAAATTGATGAAAAGAGAAATAATAATACACAGTTAAACAATAACAACAACAACAACAACAATAACTATTAAGAATTATTATTATTTAATAGAAAGAAGGAAAGAGTAAATGTAATGTAATATTGTTGTGTTAGTGTGTTAGTGAACTCTCTCTGTGTATGAACTTTATTGTAAAACCCATTTTTAATCTCCCCTTTTTTTGATATGGGTCTACGGTTTTTTCTTGTTTTTCCCTTCCCTCTTGTTTCAAAAAATAAAAATTGCTTATCACAGCAATTTTGTTTCGTTGTTATTTTTGTTTTCTCTTTCTCCTCTCTTTTTTGGTCCTCTATTATGCTGTGTTGTGTTCTGTTTGTTATGCTGTTTTACACACTGTAATGTGCTACAAAAAAATTTCAGATATTTACCTTAACGGTAAAATAACAGGGTTCATTAGGATTTTTAATAATAACGTGGCATTTATAAAAGAGAAATTTAATACAAATTGCTAATGTAAAATGGGAGCCTCTCTCCCAACCACCCCCCTCCCACCCCGTAAGTATGAAGGATAAAATATTGTTGAAATATGAGTTCATATTTTCATATTGGAAAATCAATAGAATTTTTAAGTATAAAAGATAATACAAAATTGGCAGGTTAGGCATTTCTATTGATTGCAAATAAAATAAAAATAAATTTCTAGTATTTAGTTTTAATTAAAATTTTTTTATACGCACAATTCTGTGTATCACTGTTCACAACTTCATGTAAACAACAACAACAAGTTTACACACTTTGCATTAACAATACCAATTACATACATATATAACTGGCCATTACAACCCTTCAATAAGGATTACGACCTAGCTTCTCACACCACTTATGTTGTGTGCGTTAATTTTATACATGAGTGGCCGGGGGAACTACCATTTAAAGTCGACTCCGAACGACAGATTTTTGAGAAGCTTTTCATGGCAATTTTTACTCTCAGAGTCTTTGCCAGAAATCTGCTGAGAGGAAGTCGCCGAAGAAATATTTTTCGTTTTGATGTCTGACCTGGGATACGAACCCGGGCCTTTCGTCTAATAAGCCAACACACTATCTACTAGATCACTACAATAACAATTACTAGGAAATTATTCTTTGTAACGCAGATCTTCAAACGACTGTTACTCTCATAGAAAAACTGCTTCTTCATACAAGACTGACTTGACTTTTACTAACTCAGTAGCCTGCTTTGTCTTGCCTTTTATAAGGCATGGTAAACAGTTTAATGAATGTTATTGAAGGTAAATGTAAGTGACTTTTTCATTCTCGAAATCGCTATAAATGTAAACATTGTTATTTCATTATTGTTGTTGTATTTTTGTTTGCTTGTTTACCTTTTTCATGGTGTTTGTTGTTGTATTTTTATTTTGTTTGTTTTTTGTTTATAATTTTAATGTTAAGTAATGTAAAAGCAAAACGCCAGTATCTAGATTCTGAAGAGTTGTAATGACCAATTATGTATGTATTTATGGCGTTCCAGGAATGAAGGTGCAATCCCTGCTTAGGAATACTGCAGCTTAATAACGAATTTTTTTTTTGAAAATTTTTTTATGCCTTACACTAGGAATCAAAACCTACTGGGGTGGTCTCTATACAAAAAGGAAAAAGTCGACGTCAAACAGCAAGTCCAGCCATTTATGTAAAAAATTAACACACGTAACTAGGTCGTAAGCCTGAGAAAATAGTTGAAATGGGTAATTAAGAATTTACTGAAGTCTCCCTTTTACAGTAGACGTGTTAACCGTATCCTCAACGGCCGATTTTTTTTTTTTTTTTGCACACTCCTTAAGTATATGTGTGCCTGCCTGTACATTTACTACATACACACACAACATATGATTTCATAAGCGAAAAACTTTACAAAATTTTCTTATTTCGCTTCAAATTGAATGCGAAGTGAAAATATAACACAACCAAAGTGCTTAGGAAGAGGCATAAAAATAACGACAACAGCAACAACCAACAACAACAACAACTACTACAAATAGTATAAAAAAAAACAAAAACAACAAATTCTTTATGTGACAAATTCTCTTTCAAATAAATAAAAAAAAAAAACATAAAAAACAGAAAGAAGAAGAGAGAGGGGAGTGCAACTACATTTATTTCTTAAATAATTTAAAAAGTGACAAAGCCAAGTGTCAGCAAGAAGTCACATATGCTTCTTATATCCCAACATACATCACACATACATACATATATGCACGTATGTACACATTTTCCTTTACAGTTGCTTACTTACGCACACTTACATGCATATGTATGTGTGTATTACCTTTCATATGTTGTAATAATATTGAATTATTTCTCTTTACTTTTTATGTTTGTAGTTCATGTTGTTGTTCTTCTTCTTCTTTCTTTCTTTAAGACCCCCAGTCAAAATAGAAAATGAAATCAAAATAAAACAACAACAAATCTTTTAAATTTTATGTGTTTGCCACTTGAGAGCATTGGTTTTCTTTGTTGTTGTTGTTGTTTTTCTTGTGTTTCTGTACTCTAAAGGTGGTATTTTATTGCTCCTCAATTTCTTTATATGATCTGTGCCATACGTTGACAATATGTAAAGAGAGTGTGAAGTACGAGTGCGGCTAGGGTGAACATACTGTATATTTACACTGTAAGAAATGCTTATCAGAGCAGGGTTTTTATTTTTTTTTTTTAGAATAATTGTTGTGAAATGTCTTTAATTTTAGGCAATATCTTCGTCTTTTATTCCTCTTTTTATGTAATCGAAATGTAAAACACCATACAGTAGTAGTCTCTTAAGGTTCAATTAGTCGTGACGTTAACCATAACCATATAAATCAGCTGTTTTAACCAACTTTATGGACATCAGTGTTTTCGATTATAGGTGACTTACCATAATGCCATAGTCATAACGATAACCATATGTACCAATAGGATTTTGGTTTTTTTGCCATAACCATAAACAGCTGTTTGCTGAATTTTCTTACATGTATACACATTTTTTTTTTTTTTTGCTTTTGTACTTTTGAAAAATACATATGCGCAATTAGCGTAAGCAGCTGTTTATGGCCATGGCAGCACTGATTGCTGCTAATAGTAAATTTACGGTTATGGATTATGTTACGACTACAGCGTTATGGTAAAGTCACGACTAATTGAACCTTTATAAATTAGAACCGCTTTGTTTTTAAGGCAATTCTAATTTTTGAATTGTTCTAATTTCTTGACGGTTTTTTTTTTTTTTTTTGAACAAAAAATGAATAATTAAACAGATTCCATTTCAAAAACTAAATTAAAACACATTAAAATTTTTTTATTCAATTCATACATAACTGGTCATTATAATCCATCAGTCAGGATTATTGACTTAGTTTCTCACACCACTTATGTTATGTGTGTTCATTTTATACATGAGTAGGTCCCCTATAGTTTAAAGTCGACTCCGAACGACAGATTTTATGAGAAACTTTTCATGGCAATTTTATTTACCCTCAGAGTTTTTGCCAGAAATCTGCTGAAAGGAAATCGCCGAAGAAATCCTTTTTGTATTTTATTTGGATGTCTGGCCTGGGCCTCGAACCCTGGCTTTACGTCTAATAATCCAGCACTAGACCACGGCGACCTCAATTCACAATACATAAATGCGACAGAAAAACATCAAATAAGGTAAAAACGTATATAATTCGGCGATTCCCCTTTTTAGTTTTACAAAATAAAAAGAATTTCGGGATGTCTTGTGTTAAAATAGGAAAAAAAGCGCTCAGAAATTAGAATTTTAGAGCGTATAATATATTGCAAGCACTGATTCTAATTTTTAGATTTTTTAAATACTGGAGGTTCTAATTTGTAAGCTTCTACTGTATACCTACTTTCTATCCCTAAACTACATGCCACAGACGGGATTCATTATGGAGGACGTTTTAAGGTTTTGTTCGTTTCTTTCAATAGTTTGATCTTTGACTTTTCCCATACAATATTGTTAGGAAATTGAAAAATCTAGATACTCTGCTTTTACATCACTTAACATTAAAATCATAAACAAGTAAACAAAAATGCAACAACAAACACCAGCATGAAAAAAATGGTAAACAGTAAACAAACACTACAAGAATAAATGTAAACAAAATTCATAAACAACAATAATGAAACAACGATGTTTACGTTTATCCAGATATCAAGAAGGCGAACATTTGCTTTCAAGAACATTCATTGTCATATAAAAGGCAAGGCAAAGCAAAGAAGGCGAGTTAGTAGAGTTCAGTCAGTCTTGTGTAAAGACGCGGTGTGTTTTAAGAGAATAATCGTGTGTTTTTGAAGTCGCCGTGGTCTAGTAGGTAGTGTGTTGGCTTATTAGACGAAAGTATCCCGGGTCAGACATCAAAACGAAAAATATTTCTTCGGCGACATCCTCTCATCAGATTTCTGGCAAAAATTCTGAGAGTAAATAAAATTGCCATGAAAAATTTCTCATAAAATCTGTCGTTCGGAGTCGACTTTAAACTGTAGGTCCCCCCGGCCACTCATGTATAAAATTAACGCACACAACATAATTGGTGTGAGAAACTAGGTCAATAATCCTGACTGATGGGTTCTAATGACCAATTATGTATGTTTAATAGAATTTATAGAGATTTCGAGAACGCGAAGCCACGAACATTCGCCTTCAAGAACATTCATTGTCATATAAAAGGCAAGGTAAAGCAGGTGACTGAGTTAGTAAAAGTTCAGTCAGTCTTGTGTAAAGACGCGGTGTGTTCAACTGTAGTATCATGTATTTAAAGAAAGGCCTTCACTTTACGAATATAAATTGTTTAGCAACCAAAGTAAGCATTACGCGAAATTTGATGACCCTGGAAGCTTTATAGTTACGATATGGATTAACACAATGCACGTACGCACAACCGAAAATATGGCTTCTGTCAAACAAGAAAAAAAAATGATTTCTTTCAGTGTATTTATTATACCCTCCTCCACTCCACTTTGGATAACACAATCGTTATAATAATTCTGATTTTTCTAAGAAAAATTATAATGCGACGGGGCGTACAAGTTAAACTGAAAATAACAACAACGCCAACAACAACAACAATAATGTTGTTAACTGTGTAGTATTTTGTTATTTTTGGCCACAAATATTATGTTGAAATAAAATAAACAAACAACAACAACAACAAATAACATGACACTTCGATTATCTATTTCTCCTTGAGGCTTTATGCTCTCCCCCCCCTTCTTTGGCTTTCTATGCCAAAAAATGTCAGAAGTTGTAGGAAATTTGAAAATCTAAGTGTGAGCGGGAAAGTATGTACACTGCGTAACAATAGTTTACATACTATTCGTTTATTAAAGAATTATTTTTCCATAGTATCTGTACATAGTCGAAGATTGTTTTGAATTAGCGAGACAGTGAAATTTGGATTTGGAATGTTAAATCGGAGAATATGGTTTGCGTCAATGATTGACAGCAGTGTTCTGGCAAAAACTTTGAGAGAAAATAAAATTGCCTATACACCGATGGCCCTAAACTCGTTAACGGGGTTGGTAGCGGAGACTACTCTGGGGAAACTGGACCTGAACAATTCCTTCCGACTGGTGGGTTATTGTAGCGTGCTTCAGACGGAAGCAATTGCCATTTACCGGGCTGATCACTGGATCTCGATCTTCTCTGATAGTCACATACATACAAACATAATTGGTCATTACAACCTTTCAGTCTGGATTACTGACCTAGTTTCTCACATCACTTCTGTTATGTTGTACATAAGTGGCCGGGGGAACTACAGTTTAAAGTCGACTCCGAACGGAAAATTTATTATGAGAAACAGAAATCTGCTGAGAGAAACTCGCTGAAAAAATACTTTTTGTATCTTATTTTGATGTCTGGCCTGGGGCTCGAACCATTGCGTCTAATAAGCCAACAGGACTGCGGCAACTACTGATTGTCATGCTGCCATAAGATCTCTGTCGAACGTTGTGAATAACTTTAGGATCGTTAGGCCGTTGTCGCGGCCTTCTTTCTGGGCGCTTCACTGCCACACTTATCTGGGTCCCCTGGCCACAGTAATATTTCGGTAAACTGCTGAGCAGGCGAGCTCGCCAAGGCTGGTGCACTACTTCCGGAAACGTCTTCAATCGACTTAGAAATTATTTCTAGACCCCAATCTATCCTGGGTCAACCCTCGATGAATAGAAGGTTCACCAGTTGTATGTTGGTAATGTAACATGATTTTGATTACAGTGGCTATGCTTACAGGGCATCTTGTTAAGGGAAGACACACGTATAGAATGCAGCTCCTATTTAACGACTTCTGCCGTGGGTGCTGATTCACTGAGGAAAAGAAGACTGTTATCCACTTTCTTTGTTAGTGCCCTTCTCTTCCAAGGTGTAGATACAGGGTTATTTGGCTGTTCAATCCTTGTCAGTTTGACAGAACGAACATAATGTTATCCATTGATGGCAGGGATATAGCTTCGTTCATCAAACTTTTGGGCTGGTTCTCCAGTGCGAGCTAGTCGTACTTTAAATGTGGAGCCGTAGCGCTGACCAACTAGTTTTTCTTCGCTGGTTTGGAGAAACTTAGTCGGTACAGAAACTAAGTTCACCTATGGCGTAACAACAGGCCGCTTTGTATGCTCAAGTAAGCTTGTGGTAGCAAAGCTAGCACTCCAACCAAAAACTGTACACTCCGCTTCTCATGTATAAAATTAGCACATGTAACATGGGTGTTGTGAGAAGCTAGGTTGGAATCTTGGCTAAGGGATTAAGTATCTGCAAAAGTTGTGTCTCTGCGTTGTATGAAGTAACATTTTCTCCACATCTAAGCAGCATTTGCCGACTGTTAGTAATTCCGGTTTAATTTGCCTTCTTTCAAGTATGTGTCGTTCTCTTCTACGACTGCCCGCCCCTGTCCTTTGGATTCCTTTGTGTGTAATTTCTTATGGCAGCAAAAAAAAAATGACTTGTGAGTTGAAAAATTAAATAGTAAAACTTTTTAATCAAAAATTTATATTAACAATGTTCCTGGGTAAGGAAGCAGAGCGCAGTACTCAATTAAAAATTATAATTTTTATGAATATGTTACGATATGATATGATATGCTAACCTGCTCTTGTAAGTCGTATTTTGTTGTTGTCTTCATTGAACTTCCCTTTCTATCCCTTTTTTTTTTAATAATTTATGAGAAGTTTTCAACTTTCCAAGGATATTTTTCATTATCTGTTTTCCTTTTATTATGAATTTATTTCCCTTCTCTTTCACTCTCTCTCTCTCTTGCTCTAACCTTGTTATACGCTCTTTCTTTAAGGCTATTTAAAATTAAATTGTGCTCAGGGCTAAAACTACGTTCACATTAATATTGTGTTACAATATTACAACAACAACAACAATAATAATAATGATGATAAGAAATATGATATAAAATGTTTTCTCTTCTCAAGTATATTAATATTCTTTCATTTTCTCTCTCTCTCTCTTTCTAGATATTTAAACGTTAGGTAAGTTGAATAATTTATGCCCATTAATACATTTTGTTTTTCTTAGTTTCTAAGTAATAATCCTGTTACACAGGAGTATTTATTATATTGTATTTCGAAAGTTATGTGTGTGAAGATAAATTCGAATTTAAAAATCCAAGACGCAATCCACAAATTTTAGCAACGCCACATTTGGTGTTAACAGAACGAAATTTGCCCTTAACAGAGCACTGTTAGCTGTTTAACAGTATCCCTCTGAACAAGCCTACTTGTTTAGAAACTTATTTTCAGACAAATATCGAATCCGCCATCTAACGTTTTTTTTTCAATGAGTTCTTATTTCGTGAATGGTAACCTACGTTTAGGCATTTTTAATTTATTTTCTTCTTTTTTTTATCGTAATCATTTTAAAATCAGGCATTGTTAATAATTTAAAACAATTTTTAATTCAAAACTGTTCTATTGCTTCAAATATCTTGCCACATTTATACAGTGGCTAACAAAAATGTGTTTACTAAGTTTTTAATCAAAGAAAAAGGGGTAATCTCCTAAAAGTTGACTTTTATTTACATGAATTATTATGGTTTGTGTGTACATAATCCATGATTTAAAACAATTTGTATATAAAAAAAAAATATATTTTATTGCTTTAAATGTTTTGCCACATTTATACAGTGGCTAACAAAATATATACCAAGTTTTTAATCAGAAAACAGCGGTATCTCCTAAAAGTCGACTTTTTTAAATGAATTCTTACGCAAATTTAATTAAACATGGTTTATACGCCTACTTTTAATACAGAGTGTATGTATTATTTGTAGTTATTTGTATCGGGTCCGCCATCTAACGTTTTTTTTTTCAATTGATTCTTATTTCATAAAAGGTAACATTTAGCTCATGTCTGACTTGATAGATAATTAGTTTTGCCCATACACTGAACGAATATAGTTGCGTATACGCTTGTACAATTGACCATCCAATGCGTTTTCGCTTCGCTAAGTGGGCTAGCGAACGATTTACAGATGATAGCGATTTTGGCAAAAGATAATTAGTTGTCTAGAATTGAATATAAATAAGATTATGACAGCAGTTACGATAAGGAATATTGAATTTAACAGATCTTAACAGAAATTCACAGCAAATATTACCATTGATCAGGTTAATCACAAAGGATACATTGTCCAACGACTCTTAAGGGTAGGCAGTTTTTTAAGGCCAGTCACGTAGTATATGAAGGCATATCCAAATAATTCCAGGCCACGCAAACAAAAAAGTAGAAATTGTTTCTGCATAAATTCAATGTGTTCGCTGTAAACATTATAGTGAGGAACCCAT
The DNA here is from genome assembly GCA_014635995.1 of Sarcophaga peregrina. Taxonomy (NCBI): domain Eukaryota; kingdom Metazoa; phylum Arthropoda; class Insecta; order Diptera; family Sarcophagidae; genus Sarcophaga; species Sarcophaga peregrina. Next base: position 87,796,363 of record CM025792.1, on the reverse strand, counting down.
ACAATGGGCCTGCGATCGACTTACAGAAAACGCTGATTTTGGCAAATAAAAAAATAACTTTTCAGATGAAGCTTATCATTTCGATCTTGGCGGGTATGTAAGCAAGCAAAATTGTCGCATTTGGGGCACAGAAAACCCGCACGCATACATTGAAAAGCCGACGCACCCAAAACGAGTCACTGTTTGGTGTGGATTGGGCCATTTTTCTTCGAAAATGAGCAAGAAGTGGCTGTTACAGTCAATGGCGATCGCTTTCGGGCCATGTTGAACGAATTTTTGTTCATAAAAATTGAAGAGAAGGATAGTGGCAACATTTGGTTTCAACACAACGGCTCTATGAGCCACACAGCGAAAGCTACACTCGATATTTTGCGCCCTGTTTCTGAAGATCGCATTATCAGCCGCAGAGCTGATGTCGTTTGGCTACCTCGGAGCTGCGATTTGCCACCGTTGGATTATTATTTGTGCGGTGGCGTCAAAGATAAGTGTTACACCGATAAGCCAGAGACAATTGACGCTTTAAAGGATAATATTCGTGAAGCGATTGGTGAAATACAGCTGTACACAATCGATACATACATACATACATAATTGGTAATTGCAACCCTTCAGTCAGGTTTATTGACCTAGTTTCTCACACTACTTATGTTGTGGGTGTTAATTTTATACATAAGCGGCGGGACCTACAATTTGAAGTCAACTCCGAACGACAGACTTTTGAGAAACTTTTCATGGCACTTTTTTTTACTTTCAGAGCTTTTGCCACAAATCTGCTGAGAGGAAATCGCCGAAGAAATATTTTTTGTATTTTGTTTTGATGTCTGGCCTGGGACTCGAACCCTGGCTTTACGTCTAATAATCACGATAATGTGCTTAAAAGTTGTATCGATCGTGTTGGTTACTGCATGGCCAGCTAAGGCAGCCATTTGAATGAAATTATTTTCCATTATTAACGGGAAGGATTGTACTTTCAAAGGCAGGTTCCAAAGCCGCTTAATATAATCAACAACACAGTCCCCCGTATAAGGTTATATGGTATTGAGAAAATTTGTTTTGAAAATATCAATTTTTTTCTTTTTGATAGAAAGTTCTCTAGAACTAGATCAGTGCCCATTTTGCAACATGTAAGAAATAGTACACCATACAGGCTATATGCAAATGGTAATCCAGAGGGTGCTTTTTCCAGCCGTAGTAGTGGCATAGCTGGAATAGTTACGGCCTCTGTCCTCACCAATCATCCTTTACATTTCAACACTTTTTTGCAAAGTTTATTCTGTAAGAGACAAAAAGTGGCGCTGCTAAATGTGTGGGTTTGCGTCTTTGGTTTTTAAATTCGAATTTATCTTCACATACATCCACAAAAAATACTGCCTTAATGCTACGTGATATAAGGGCAAAAGGCGCAAAAACCGCGTATACTATTTCGATTTAATTTTAAAAGAACGCATTTCTAAAATGTCTCTTTTATTCTAAATTTAATTATTTTTCCTGTTTATGGCTTTTAGTGTGGCATAAATCCGTTTTTTTTTAAGATTTTATTATACGCGTTGGAAGACTGATTGTAAAATGTTTGTTTTTTCTTTTATATTTTTACGACCAGGCCATTACATAAAGTCAACAATAATTTATTTCAGTTTTATGTATTTTATTTTGGTTTTTTTTTTCTTTCATTTTTCTATTTAAATTTACAATCAAACATAAAATTCAAGCAATTAAATTCAATGTTTAGGCACGAGCAAATGTCGTTCATTTCAACATTTTCTTTAATTCCTTAATCTCTCTTAACATTCTCCTTTATTAATTTATTTTTTTTTATCATTACTTGCTCTCGATTGTATTTGTATTTAAAAAAAAATCCGAAATTTTAATATAATATATCATATATTTGTGTATATTGGCACCTAAAATTATGCTTCATTATTTGAAAATGTTTAACTTGTTCTGGTATGCAGTAGTTTTTATCTAAGATTTGTTCTTTTGTTCTCTCATAATACTGATAAGAAACAAACGTTTTATTTGTTTAGTACAGTAAACTAATCTGTAGTGGGGTGCAGAAATGAATGAAAAGTAATTTAACGTGTGCTCAAATAGTATTGTTACACTTTTTACCTTTTAAAAACATTTAAAATATAAGCTCGTCGATTGCAAATAAAATAAAAATAAATTTTGTGTTTAGTTTTAATTGAAATTCTTTATTATTCGCTTAACACTGTATGCCACTGTTCACAACTTGTTGTAAACAACAACAATTGCTTTTTTTTTTGTTATTCCTCTGTTTACACACTTTGCATAAACAATAACAATTACTAGACAATTTTTCGACAGATCTTTGTAATGGAAATCTTCAAATCATGATTACTCTCTTCAAACGCACCGCGTCTTCACACAACACTGACTAAACTTTTACTAACTCTTACCTTCTTTCCCTTGCCTTTTATATGGTAACGTAAACAGTATGATGAATGTTCTGAAAGCGAATGTTCGCCGCTTCGTCATCTCGAGATCTCTAGGAATGGAAACATCGGTGTTTACATTCATTCTTGCATTGTTGTTGATGTATTTTTGTTTACTTGTTTATCATTTTTTTTATGCTGATGTTTGTTGTTATACTAAGCAGTACGATAATTTGTAAACAAGTTTGTTTACTGCATTGTTTTGTTTTAGTAGCTTTTGTTTATAATTTTAATGTTAAGCGACGTAAAAGCAAAACACCAGTTTCTAGATTTTTCATATACGTAACAGTACTTTAACGTGTGAACACAGTACTATTAAAGACTGATTCATATCCGCAAATATTTCCTTTTTAAAACAATATTTTTTGCAAATCCTTTTGGCATACTTACTAAATTGGTCATTATTATCCTTTAGACAGGATTACAGCCTACTGCGTGTTAATTTTATCCATGAGTCCAGTTTAAAATCGATCCTTAACGATTGATTTTTTGAGAAAATAAATTCGAATTTGGCTAGCAAAGACAAAAACCCAATAGAGCTAGTATTAAAGTTAACAGAACAATGTTAAATATTTAACAGAACTTGTAAAAAATGCTTATGAAAGAAATCACCACAATATATACGATAACGAGGAATGGAATAATTATTCCATTGGTTACAAAATGTAGCCCTTACGTTGCTAAGTGGAACGGCTTCCCTGGTAATATGCAAATTGTATCAAGGATTTCAAAACAGGTTTCCTTATGGTCGGGCCTTACTTGTAACCAGAGATATAAGCGACGAAGCTAATTGTTTTCTTCAAATGAATCTGATCACGTTTGCTCCATATTGTGCATGCATGTACTGGTGTGTTAGATGTTGCTTTAGGCGCCTAAAATTATGCCGTTAAGTTTTGAGGTTTGAAATTATTTGGCACCAAAAATACATGTGCGACGAAGCTCATTGTTTTCCTTAAATATTTTCATCAATCTCCTTTTATAATTTTTTCTATCATTACTTGTACTCGATTGTATTTGTATTTAAAAAAAAATCTCAATTTTAATATAAGAAATCACAAGTGTATTAGCGCCTAAAATTATGCTTCATTATTTAAACATGTTTAACTTGTTTTAGTATGCAGTAGTTTTTTTTTTAGGAGAATAAAGAAGTGTGTATAGATACATTTAGGGTACAGAAATAAATGAAAAGTATAACCACTTCTTCTCCCCACTGTAAACGTATGTTCTAGTGTGTTAGATGTTGCTTTAGGCGCCTTAAATTATGCCGTAAAGTTTTACGGTTTATAACTATAGACTACAATAAATATTTCATTCCTTTTATTTGAAAGAACGTATGTAAATACATACTTACTTACATACACATGCATGTGTATTTGTATGAATATGTACGTATGTACATATGTATGCAAATCAAAAGAGGCTATTCAAATAGTTTTTGGGGTTTTAGTTGATTTCACAGTTTCCCTTTAAGTATACAATAGAAACCTCTTATTTGGTTTATTGATTTGGTTTCATTTGATTTTGGTTATTTTGTTTCAAATGAAATCGTTTCCTCATTTTATTGCTTTCCCTTGTCGGTTGGTTCTCTTTTGCTTTTTGGTCTTATTTGCAATTAATTTTTGCAACATATTTTGTTATTAAATATTAAATTTTATACAACAATATGTGTACATACACACACACACACACACATACATAGGCACGCATATATGTGTTTTAGAATATCCTTTTCATCTGGGCTCTCTTAATATTATTGATTTCTGTGTGTGGCATACTTTTAGGCAATCACTTGAAATTTTATTGTGCTTTTAAATACATTTTCTTTGGTTTTACAATTAAATTTTCAGATTTATTGTTTATCGTTTATATTTTGTTTTCTCTTTGTAATGAAATGTTAGTGCTCATGTTAAATGTTTTCCTTTCCACTAAAATCCTTGTTTAGTCCTTCAAAGTTAATGCGCATTTGGCGTTAGTTTTTGTTTTAAATAATTCTCTTGTAAGTTTTTAATTATTTAAACCAACAAAAACCCTCTTTTCTTATGTGGTCTAAAGGGTATACAAATAATGTCAATGAATTTTAAGTTTAGGTTAATCGAGAATGGCAATCTCATTGTGGTATCTGAATAACAGATTTGGCAATACCGTTGCCTTAAAGGCAGGAGTGAATCGAATACAGTGAATCGAATAATAGAAAAATGTATCCAGTTAGAGTATTAGAAGGTGTGCGTTGATGTCGCTATAGTCTAGTGGGTACCATTTTGGCTTATTAGACGTAAGTTCGTGGTTTAAACCCCAGCCCAGACATTTTAAACCAAACAAAAAAAAATATTTCCAACACTTTGAAGGCACTTTTTTGGTCAACTACCAGTATCATATTGGAATTCCTATCAGACTAAGACTTGCATGCAGATTTGTGTATGGAAACTTGTACCAGGAATGATAAAAAACTTTCTGCGCATGTTGAATCAATGACGTCACGCAAATTGTGTTCCCATTGGCTAATGATAATATAAGTTATATTGCAGGGTTGCCAACTACTTTCACGTAGAGCACACACTTTTCAGAAGAAATGTTAATTTTCACATGTGAAAAAGACTTGGAAATCTTAAAAATAGCCCAACTACGTCATCTAAGGGGAAATCATGTGCAAGGCGTAATCTTTAGTTTATCATTTTTGACTTGTACTCCTATGATGAATTCATTCTCTCCTGGATTATGAGCTCAAAGTCTCTTGTGGTGTTTGGTGTTTATATTCCTTATGCCACCAAGAAGACTATTGCCTAGATTTGCCTTTTCAGGTTTCAATTTCGATGAAGATTTAGGGCGAAAAAAGTTTAAAAATTATTAAAAATTTGCGTTTCTTAAGAAAGAGTGTATTTTCCCCCCACTTTTCTTAAGAAAAACAAATTTTTAATAATTTTTAAACTTTTTTCAACCTAAAAAATGTGAAATTTTCGTTCCAGAACTTGAAAATGTTTCTCCAAAAATCTCTTGTTCGGAGTCAACGTTATTCTAAAAGTCCCACCACTCTTGGATAAAGTTAATATACACAACTTAAGTGGTGTGAGAAACTACTTCGTAATCCTGACTGTAGAGTTGTTATGATCAATTAAGCAAGGAAGGATCTCTGTTGGAGGATAACTTCAACAACGACTGTCATAAATAACATTAGGCAGAATCAGATCTTAAGAAAGGAAGTCACCGCAATCTAAGTCAGGAAGTGTGTTGGCTTATTGGACGTAAGGCCACGGTTCAAATCATACGTCAGACGTTTGCAATTAAACAATATTTTCATTGGCGTCTTCCTGTCAGCAGATTTCTGACAAAAATTCTGAGATTTAATAAAAAAAAAATTGCTATGAAAAGTTTCTCAAAAATCTGTCGTTCAGGGTCGACTTTAAACTGTTGGTCCCGCCACTTATGTATAAAAATTAAATGCACACAACATAAGTGGTGTAAGAAGCTAGGTCGTAATTCTGACTGAAGGGTTGTAATGACCAATTACACAGCCCTGCAAATTTTTTTGTGTTTCCGAAGGCATTTTGCGCCCTGAATACATACATAATTGGTCATTAGAACCCATCAGTCAGAATTATTGACCTAGTTTCTCACACCACTTATGTTGTGTGTGTTAATTTTATGCATGAGTAGCGGGATCTACAGTTTAAAGTCGACTCCGAACGACAGATTTTATGAGAAACTTTTCGTGGCAATTTTATTTTTACTCTCAGAGTTTTTGCCAAAAATCTGCTGAGGGCAAATCGCCGAAAAAATACTTTTTTTTGTATTTTGTTTTGATGTCTGGCCTAAGACTCGAACCCTGGCTTTAACGTCTAATAAGCCAACACACTACCTACTAGACCACGGCGACTTCAATGCATTTTGCGCACTGAATACGAATCAAAAACTTTCCATCATTTCAGATTTTCGAGAAAAAGTGGGGTTGAAACCCTAAAAATTGTAGAACTAAACACTAACGTGCTAGTCACATATTGACAATTGATCTTTGCTCTTTAAAATGAGTCCAGAATCAAATTCATTGCATGCACCCTTAAAATAGGGGGTGTGGGTTTATGTCAAGGCGTGCAAGAGAAAGAGAAACACATTACGGAGATCTTTAAAAAATCAGATTGACTTGAAAATTGTTATAGATCTCCATTCAAATTTTAAAAATTCAAAATGAAGGATTCCATATGGTAGTCGAGGTTTATAAAAATTATTTGGATTTACTTGAAGACCACCATACGCCATACGAACGCCATATTGGATCCGTCATTTTGAATTCGTGTTCAGCGCGCAAAATGCTTTGTTCGTAAGCATTATAAATTGGCAACCCTTTTATTCTAGAAATTTTTACAGTAAACCTCTAGGCTTAACTCAAAATACTTAATCAATGAAATTATAATAAATCAACGGGAGCATTTGTGAATAATAAATAATAAAAGCAGTAAAATGAGAAAGATTTTCAATAATTTTTGCATTAAAATGCTTACCCTGTAAATCCATTAATTGATAAAAAAAAAACCTTTTTTTGCAACGCTGGTAAAAGCATCCATTACATGAATTTTTCATAGTTATTGGCATGTAGTATAACAAAACAAAAAAAAATCCTGCAACCTCTCTCTCTCTCTCTCTCTCTTTCCATCTCGCTGTTTTTTTTTTAACAATTGCTTTATATAACGGCAAATATGCTGTTGTTGTTTTTTTGCTAAAAGCATAAAAAATAAACCAAACAATAATAACAACAACAACAATAACGAGAAAAAAATATCAAACAATCAAACAGTCTTTTTCAGCCTAAAAAAATGGCTGAAAGTACTGTATTAAAGCAACAAAAAAAAAGAATGAAAGAAAAACAAAAATAATAAATCCTTAGCCACACATTTACACACACACCCATCAATCTCATGCTCTCTCTCCCTCTCTATAGCTGCCTTCAAAAATCCCTAAACCGAACTGGCTTACTAAGTGTAGGGGGGGATTTTTTTCGCACCTTCTTTTCTCTCTTTGGTTTTTGGGGATGGATGGCTGCTTTTAATAATATGAGGGCCCTTTTGGCAGCATTTTAATAATATTGTGTGTGTGTAAGTAAGTCAGTGTGTATGTGAGTAAGTGTTTGTTTATTTTTTTTATAACACTTTATGGTGATAAGCAAAACAGTGAACGTATAACAGAGATGAGATGAGGCGGAGTTGTGAATGTGTTAGTGTTATAAACATGAAACCATAGCCTGTGGTTTTTCTTTTAATATGCCCCCCCCCCCACACTCCCCTTTTACAAAAGCAAGGATACAAATGTTGTACTTTCTCTGTCATTTATGGCGGCGATAAAAATACAACAAAAAATATTAATATATTCGGTTATTGTTGTTATTTTTAAGGCCTAACTTTTTTTTCTGCCATTAAATTTGATTTTTTTTATTTGCCTTGAAACTTATCATTAACTTTCTTAACCAACCCTCGTGTAATATCAAGTACCCGTATGCGTATAAATATTATTTGCATGCAAAAATGTTTGTCATAAAATACTTTCTTTCTCCTGCTTTTTTTATCTCTTCAATCCTTCCTTTGTCTCTCTCTCTCTTTCTCTCTCTCTCTCTCTCTCTGTTAAATGGCCGTTTGTGTTTGTTTACTTAACTCTTTCTTTCTTTTTTCGTTTTATGCCAAGTAAGTACTTGAATTTTAAAGTGCTTTGCGTATAAGTGAGCGTGAGATTTACCGTTTTTTGTTTTTTTCTTTATTATCGACATCGTCGAATTGGCTGTTGGTAATAAACACACGCTGGATTTTATATGGCACAAGTACGTACAGCCGTGTAAGTTGAGTGTAACCACAATGACAGCGACAGCGTTACAAATTGAAGAGGCGTGCGAATCTTTATAAATTTTGAAGTTTATTTAAAAATATTGAATAGAAATTTATTGAATCTATTGGCAATTGTTTAGTTATGACGTTTTCTTATCTTCAGTTTTCGAAAAGACCAAAACCACTGCTGAAATATTTTTTTTTTTTTATAAAAATTTCCAACCGCCCTAAAGGATCAGTTCTCTGAACATGTGTGTGAAGATAAATTTAAATTTAACTAGCAAAGACAAAAACCAAAAGAATTTTAACAGAGCTAATGTTAAAGTTAACAGAACAATGTTAAGTGGTTAACAGAAAATACGAAAAATAATCCAAATACACGATATCAGAAAATGGAACACCTATTCCATACCTTTACTGACATTTCTAATCCTCAGTTTCCGAAAAGACCAAAACCACTGCTGAAATATTTTTTTTTTTAAATTTCCAACCGCCCTAAGATATTTGTTTTAATATTCTGGCAATATAAGGATTGCATTTTAAAGGATCAGTTCTCTGAACATAGGTGTGAAGATAAATTCAAATTTAACTAGCAAAGACAAAAACCAAAAGAATTTTAACAAAGTTAAAGTTAACAGAACAATGTTAAGTGGTTAACAGAAAATACGAAAAATAATGAATGTAGAAACAACCCAAATATACGATATCAGACGATGGAACACCTATTCCATTCCTTTATTGGGTTTTCGAGCCCCAATACCACAAGTTGCAAAATTATTTGGGTTTAATTGGGTAAGGTGTCTCCACTACAATTTGTATGTAGTGGCATATCTGCAGTATGTGCTATTTTTCAACAATACTGATTATCCTAGCCAAACGTTCTCAAAACAAATACATTTTTTTTTTTAAATTTTGCAATTTTTACACAAATTCCGTATTACCACAGCTGCTGTTCCACTCCGGAACGTGTAGAGCACAATTTTAAAGGAGTTGGACTACATATTCCATTCTCTGATATCGTATATTTGGTTTGATTTCTTCTTTGACAATTTTTTCGTTTTTTCTTTTAACCACTTAACATTAGTTCTGTTAAATTTTTTTTAGTTTTTGTCTTTACTAGTTAAATTTGATTATTTGAGCATTTTGCAGACCCTTCTTCACGATTTTGTGGACAAGAGTGCCTATCTTCCTACGCAAGAAGTACTTTTCCGGTAGGATGGGGAGCCCAAAAATACCACCAAAATCATTAAAGAATCGCTCAGTGAGCAAAATTTTCAATTAGTACAGTGGCCAGCAATTAGTACTTGTGGTCAATCGTGAAGAGGCAGTTGGGACAGTACCGATCAGTCCCAACCAATTTAGTTGAGTGCTTTAGCAAAGTATTCATCAGGAACGGACAGTACCGATCATCCCCAACGGATTCATTAAGAATGGACAAATATTCCTAAAGAAATTATGGAGAAGGTGGGGAGCATGTCAAGTCGCGTAAATGAGGATTTATATAATAAGGGTCTTTGGACTAAACACGATAAATACTGGTATTCCATTTTGGAATTGTTGCAAAATTGAGTACATAACTCGAATGTACAGAATTTGGTGGAGAGCATACCAAGTCGCGTAAATGAGGTTTTCTATTATAAATACTCCTATTCCCTAAAATTTTGGAATGGTGCAAAATTGAGTAAATTCGAGTTATTTACTTAGAATTTCATAATTTTAGTTTTGAATTTTATATTATTTTGTTAAGCACTAAATACTAAATAAAAAACGAGTAAAACATTTTTTCAATGCCTTTATAATTTTCATTTTTATGTAATGAAAATTGCTTAGAGTAGGAACATGTACTCATTTATGCACTCCACTGTATATGTATTCATACTTATTTTAATATTATAGTACCTCCTTTACTTATATTTAAAATTTGAAGTACTCATCATAGCTTATACTTAACAACATTCATGATTTTATTGATTTCGACTCTACATAGCTCAACGAAGTACAAAATATGTATGAGTCTCGTACGAATACTAAAATACTCACAAGAAGTTTTCGATTCATGTTACTCGTAATCATTTATAAGAGTACTAGCTTTACACTGCACGTGTTGCTGCGCCCTCAACTAAAATAAATTTGAAGGAAAGGCATTACACAAATGTCCAATTAATTTTGAATCATTTTATTGAAATTGTTTCGCGTTGTCCTGATGATTCAGATGAACGGGAATGAGTAGAACTCATTCGATCAGTTTCTAATCTCACTTCTCGTTGTTCAAGTGGTTCATGCGAACGGGTCTCAGCGGCATATGCTCGATGCTTTTCCAGTCACAGCGCTCGTCTGATTCTAAGGCTCGTAATGCTCTTTTCTTCCTTGCTTGGGGTGTAGGTTGACCAATTACTTGTCATTCATGTTAAATAATTTTCAGTGACGCCATCCATCGGAAATTATTCGCACCAATCACCGTCGTCTCCTATGTTACAACTTTGTTAAAGAATGCACAGTTTAAGATTTAATTCATTTTGAGTAATTTTCAGTGGCGCCACCTATCGGATATCGGTCATACCAACTTAGAAATCTTCATCGGCTCGTGCGCAACAAGTTTGCTAAAGACCAGAACATAATCAAATGCACAGTTTAAGATTTAATTCATTTTAAGTAATTTTCAAAAAAAAGTGGGCGCAAAAGTGGGCGGGGCAAAATTTTCTCTTGATGAAAACTTTAAATAGATAAATACAAACTTTTGAAAGAAAAATTAGTCAAACACAATGGAGCCGTTTTCTGATTTTAGATAAATAAAAAATGTGGGCGTAAAAGTGGGAGTGGCAAACTTCACATAAACCATCTACTAAATAGTCCGAAAAAAGCCTAAATATTTGGCTAGGATAGGTGAGCCCGTTCTTGAGTTATAAAATGATAACGAAGAGTGACATTAATTTTTATATTTTAAGATTTTTCTGAATTTATGAATCTAAATGAGTAGTCTTATGAATCAAACATATTTCGAATGGTATGAGTTGTATGAGTGTCAATGTTGTACGCATACTCATTGCAACCTTTGTACTTATAAATCAACGTTGTAGTGAGTATGAATGAGTCACGAGTATGTAGTTCAATTTCAATATTGTTGACTCATTTATATTAAAAATTTCATGTGAGTTCATATGAGTAGCGAAAAAAACGATTCATTGGTGATCTTTGGTACGCATCTTATGCAAAAGTTGACAATAATTCCGAACTTTAATTACCCTCTAGTAACTGGTAACTCATAACCAAGGTTACAATTAATGTTGTCTACTGTTGAGTTGCCTTTCTAACCCTTCGGTGGCGGCGTATAACTGCCGTATTGTTAATATTTACGTTTACCTGGGTGACATTTTCAAATTTTATGTGCCAATGGGTATACATTTTTGGGCAACTGTGGCAATACACACACACACACACGTGAAATTTCTTTCTGGCATACATACCATTATAATCGATACATAATAACTGTATCTACATACATGTACACACTTGCATGCATACGTACTCTCATATTAAATATGGGTTAAACCTGATACATGTACGTACTCACACACACTCACACACACACATTCATTGATTCTGTCATTTTATCACACAATATTTAAACAATTTTATGATCTGTGTTGGTCTATCGTGTGGGACGCCATTTTATGGTCGTCTTTTCATATTTTGTTGTTGTTGTTTTTTCGTTTTTCCTGTTTTTTTTTTGTTTTTGTTCTGTCTGCCATTGTTTTTGAGCCACTTGTTCATTTCAAAATCGATATGAGGATGGCATTTTCAACTGCCACAATACATTGATGCCTGCTGTTAACGCTACCGCTATTGCCTTTTTCTTGTCATTGTTGATGCAGCCACTGTAGCAGTTGCTGCTGCTGCAGCTTCTGCTTCTGCTTTCACATTGCATGTTGCATCCTTTGGCAGTTGTATGTACACACGTATGTATGTATGTATGTGTGTGTTGTAGGCCTGAGTCATTATGCCATTATTTAAAGCGTATCCTTTTTATTAAATGCTCGTACTTCGTATCGTTTTTTGTTTTGTTTTTTCTTTTCTCTCATTTTCCTTTGCATGCCATCACTATTCATTCATTCATTCACTCATACGTAATACGAACCCTGATGACTACAACAACAACAACAATAATAATAATAATGATGGCGTATGGCAAAAAGCGAACATCGGCAGTGGTGTTGTGATGGTGGCGGTGGCGGCTAACACCAAAGACTGACTGACTGGCTGCCTGCCTGCCTGCCTGCCTGCGTGCGTGTATGAATGAATGAATGGGAGAATGCTTGAAGCGTATTGACAATGCATTTCAGTTTAGTTGGCTTTGACAGTGTTGCCTGTGTTGGCATTTTGGTGTCTATTTGTGTGGGTTTGCTATGCCATATGATGTGGCCCCGCATTGTTATGAATTCTGTGTGTGAAGAATAAAAAAAAAACAAAAAGAATTTCCATTTCCAGCCATTTAAAGTTTTTGTTTGTTGTTTTGTTTTCTGTGTTGCATTCTGTTATGTCCTCCCGATTTTATGTATTTTTTTCTGTCGTTTTTCTCTACTATTGTACTCGATAAACAATAATTTATGACATACATTAGTTATACGAGGGACGGTGATATTCATTGTTAGGTAGGACTTTCTCGAAGACATGTCTCCTGCCATTTGTGTCCATATATGACAGATTTTGCTAGTAATCCTGAGCAGAAAATCTGTTTTAAGGCACACACATTACACGCAGAATATTACTGGAGTAACCCAACGTTTAAATAACACCCGGCCACTTAGAATAAGGCCAGTATCCATGTCGAAAGGGTACTGAAAGGTAGTTCAGTGAAGATATTCCATCTTTTCCGCTTCCAACAGCTGTCTTCTAAAGGGGAATATTGGAAAGGCACTACGAACGTCTCAGTATCAAAGCTAAAATAGTGAACTTTGCCAAGAAACTTGAAATAAAAAGTTCCTGTATGCTTTTCCTGATACTTACTGAGTCACTTTGCCTGTAATATGACAGTTTTTAATATGAATACATGAAAATTCTGCTATTAGAGAGGAGACTAGTTGGATCACTCGGGTCGCCAACCTTATAGCAATTGGGACACATTCGCTGTTTAAATAGGGTTCGTTGTTATTAGCTTTGAGAGAGCCAGTTCGGTTCCTAACTTCTAAGTCTGTGGCTGATAAGAAAATAAACAATAAGTATGTATATCCAGAGTTCAAGTTGCCATAGTGTTTGATATTGTAACATTTCTACCTTTTAAAAACGTTTAAAATATGAACTCATATATTGGAAATCAAAAAAAAAAAAAATTGTGTTTAGTTTTAATTAAAATTCTTTATTATTTGCTTAATACTGTGTGCCACTGTTCACAACTTGATGTAAACAACAACAATTACTCTTCTGTGTTATTTCTTTGCATAAACAAATACAATTACTAGACAATTATTCGACAGATCTTTGTTACGAAGATCTTTAAACCACGATTACTCTCTTCAAACGGGCCGCGTCTTTACACAAAACTGACCGAACTTCACTAACTTACTTGTCTGCTTTGTCTTGCCGTTTTTATGGCAGAGAAAACATTCTAATAAAAGTTCTTAAAGGCGAATGTCTATAACTTCGCCTTCACGAAAGCTCTATAAATGTTAACATTGTTGTTTACGACTTCGCCTTCACGAAAGCTTAATAAATGTAAACATTCTTGTTTACATTTGTAAACATTCTTGTTTACATTTGTAAACATTCTTGTTTACATTTGTAAACATACTTGTTTACATTTGTAAACATTCTTGTTTACATTTGTAAACATACTTGTTTACATTTGTAAACATTCTTGTTTACATTTGCAAACATTCTTGTTTACATTTATTCTTGTGGTGTTGTTTGTATATTTTTGTTTACTTGTTTACCTTTTTTTTTGTATGCTGGTGTTTGTTGTTCTATCGACGTCTCCATTATAAAACGTTCTCAGTGTACTAGGTGTACTTAGAACATTTTAAATGTTCTCTTACTTAAATACTGTTAAAATTTGGTTGAGTGGCGCCCATCCCTTCCGAAGTTATAGGGAAAAATCTACTTAGAATACACATATCGTATGTCGCGTAAAAACTTTCAGAGCTCATAACTCAAAACACACGTTTTCAACTTAGAATGTTATAGAACGGAGGCGTCAATATTAAGCACTACGATAATTTGTAAACAAGTTTATTTATTGCATTGTTTTGTATTTGTTGCCTTACTAAAGTGAACTGAATCTGCCACTTTTCAAGATTTTTGACCCTTTTTTCCCCATTTTTTAAAAAGTATTTTTTCTAGACTATAGACTAGACTATATACTAGACTATAGATTAGACTATATAGACTATATACTAGACTATAGACTAGAGTATAGACTAGATTATAGACTAGATTATAGACTAGGTTATAGACTAGACTATAGACTAGATTATATACTTGACTATAGACTAGATTATATACTAGATTAGACTAGACTATAGACATTTTCTTTTCTTTTAAAAATGTTGCCCCTTTTTTTACTGCCAAAATACACTTTTTGTGCGACTTTTTCTTCAAAAATCCCCTTTTTGAGCGACTTCTTAAAAATTTCCAGCGGTAACACTGACTATAATCCTGACCATATTGTTATTTGTGAAACTCTGTGGTTCCAAATCGATATAATATTGGAATATTGTTTTAAAATTCTATAATTCTTTAATTTTATTTCTCATAACTTTTGTGATAGTTTGTTATACTTTGTGCGAAAATCGAAAGAAATTTTTTTTCATAGAATTTAATATTATTTTTGTAAATTTGTTTTCTTTTCATTTGCTAATATTTTGATTTTCTCTTTTATAAATTCTATTTAAATTTCACATTCATTTCATATTAAAATTGCATTTTTTAATATGCGTTTTCATTTTCATTATTGTGCAACGTTTTTCGTTTCGTTTCTTTTTGTTTGTTTAAATTCTTCTAATGTACCAAAAAGAAAAAAGAAAAAAATTAAAATAAAACACCTTTGGCTATGCTTTTACTTTATTATTATAGCAGCATACCTAAAGGTATGCTATAATTTTATAATTATATTAAACATTAAAATGAGAAGCAGTACACTTTGCTACCATAAGTTTGTGTAAGAGTATAACTGTAAAGCATACAACAAATATAATTCAATCAGCCACAAAGTATGCAACAACTTGGAGGAGGTACGCTTTTGTGTTTCTTTTCGTTTGGTTTTTTTCTTTACTTTACTTTTGTTCCCATTCTTTAGAAAAATTATTAAAAAACAACAAAAATAACGTCACAAGTGAATATTAAATTAAAAGAAGTGGTAAAAAAAAATCTCTTCTTTTATTAAAGAATTTCCCTAGTACGGGTTTCTATGAGTAGTTTTTATTGTTGTAAAGTAAAATTTCCCTACTTGCTACACCTACTCTCTCTCGTTTAAGAGAAGTGATGGTGGTACATACATAGTATAGAAGGAAGAAGATGTTTAAGTGTATTCGCAGTATAAGTGTGTTTAATTTTTTGTGTCCCGTTAGGAAAAAGAGAGAGAGAGAGGATGAAGCATATTTTGTTATTTTCTCATTTCGATGTTTGCTCATTCAACCGTTTTTTAACGTTGCTTCTTCTTGCTGTTAAACATTACACTACACTAGGCATGTGTGTGTGTGTGTGTGTGTGTTTAAATTTGTGTACGTACGTACGTACATATAGTAAGTGAATGAGTGTGAATTTTCAAGTGCTTGTGTCATACAAAGGAAAAAATAATCGCAAATAGGCAGCAGCTGTGTGTGAGTGCTATTGTTTGGCTTTGCTTCTGTTGCTCGTTTAGTTTGTTTTTTTTTGCATGAAGAGAAAAATAGAGAGTGAGAGAGAGAGAGGGAGGGTGTCAGGGTGGTAGTGTTAGAGAATAATAGTTTGCTTTTGTTTGTTATTCTTGCTTGCGCTCTAAAAAATTTAGTGTCCTAAGACAGAAGAAAATCTTGCTTTTTTTTTTTTTTAATGGCTTGTGTAGGGGGGGTGGTATGTATGTATGGCATGTTATGGGTACATGTACTTACATGTGTGTGTGTGTGTGTGTGTTTCTTTGTTTTTCTTCTTCTTGTTCATTTTCTTTAGTATTTTGAACCACTTCCATTCAGTACGACAACTACAACGACAACGCCAACGTTGATGGTAGTTTTTATTAATTTTTTTCTCTCTCTTTTGTTTCTCCTCTCTTTCTCCTAGAAGTGTTATGTTTGTGTTCCAATTTTCATACACTCTTATAAGGGTCCTTTTGTTTTATTTTTTCATTTAATTTCTCCGGTTTTTTTTTTCAGTTTCTTCTCTTATTCCATATTTTTCATTCAATTTTTCTTCTTTTTCTTCTGGGTTTTTGTGCTGTTGAAGATTTTCCTGTGGAAAACCATTTCATGGCGTAATTCTTTTTTGTTTTTTTGTTTTTCCTTCTTCCTCTTTTGCCACTATTTTTTGTTCTTTTTCTCTTTTGTATTGGTTTCCATGTTCAGAGTAACATTTGACCTTTGACTCCGGCAGTGTTGTATACACACAAACCCCTTTCAACACCCAACACCACAACGAAAGTCTTTTCCTTTCTCTGTCTCGAAGTGTGTCAGTTGCCAAAAAAAAAAACCAAAAAAAAACGAGTTAAGACTCAAGGACTTTTCGGGCTAATTGTGTTTATGTGACTTGAGTTTATTTTTTCTTCCTTTCGTTATCCTTTCTTTTTTTGTTTTCTTGGCTTTTGTTTTGTTATATTTTTCTTTCTCCTTTTATTTTATATAGCCATTGTGTCTGTATTTGTTTTGTTGTTTGCTTCTTTGAAAACGTATATTGTGCTTATTTATTAATCCCCAAAAGTATGCTACATTTTGCGAATGTACAATCTATAATCTTGACTAATTACGTTCGTTTGTTGTTGTAAAAGTTTTACATTAAAAATAAACTTAGTTTCTGTAATTGTAAGGTTTTATTCTGGAGAGGGGGCGACGAAGGGGTTGGCAAATACCATAAATTAATTAAATTTCACTTTGTATTGCTAGACACGAGGGTCATTGTGTTAAAGTTGGTTAATATTTGTGGTATAATTGCAGGATGAACATTTTATATATTTTTTTTGTCTAGCTTTAGGCTTAAAGAAAAAATCCGTTGGAAGAAAACCAATCTTAAAGGCAGCTGCAGTTCTATAATCAAAGGAAATGGTAACGAGAATTAAAAATATAATGATGTGGGGCACAGTATAGCCTCCTCTGAGCGGAATACGTTTGAGATAGAACAAAAACTACTTTGTTTCAGTGGAAAACTATCAGAACTGGTCTGCTGCCCTCTAGCTTATACTTTGTTAAATTATTAGCTTGAGTTCAGTTTAAACTTTTCAATATAATTGATGGATTTAATTCAGTTCGCTGTACCTATACGTTGTATTACCTTCAAGGACATCCTGTTGTACTCTAATAGTCGTTTGAATCGTTGAGTCCAGTTAAAAAAGATAAAAATTTCGTCATGTTGTCAGGAAAACCATTTCAAAAATGTTTATAGCCGTTAGGTTAGGTTAGAGGACCTCTGACAAGTACAGTACTCGGTGGTCGAATTGACCCATTGTACTACTTCCTAGCTTCTTACACCACTTATGTTGTGTGCGTTAATTTTATACATGAGTGGCACACATTTTTTTGAGAAGCATTCCATGGCAATTTTTACTCTCAGAGATTTTGCCAGAAATCTGCTGAAAGGAAGTCACCGAAAAATTATTTTCAAATTTTCGTTTTGATGTCTGACCTGGGATTCGAACTCGGGTCTTTCGTCTAATAAGCCAACACACTACCTACTAGACCACGGCGACCTCAAATTTTAATCGTTAATCGTGCTTGAGTTTGTAGCCAACCTCTTAATCAGTCCCTTACCACCATTACAGTAGAGAGAGAGACCAATTTAAAAATGCCGTATATGTAGTGTAATTAATTAAAAATATTACACGACCCTCGTGATTCTCTTCGGCACAGTTTTCAATTATAATTTTGCAATTTAAATTATTAATTCCTTTTTTGCTCCGCCGAAGGCATAAGTATACCTTTTTTAAATAAAATTTTTACCTGTTTCTCTTCGTCCTTTTGCTGTCTCTTTAGTTGCTTTGTAAACTTCTTCTTCTTTTCCTTTCCTTTCCATTTTTTTTTCATCTTCAATTATAAAATATGTCAGCATAATAATTTACAAATGCGTTGTATAATGTTTCCATGGTGAAGTAGAAGAAAACGAAGAAAATTGAGTTCCTTTTTTTTTCTTTTTTTTCTTTTCTTGGTTTTAATCTTCTCATTTTGTTTAATTAGTCTTTACCGGTTTAAAGGCCTAAAAGTATGTTACATTTTCTTCATCATTTTAATTGTTTTTATTATTTTTTTTCTCTTCTCTTTCTCTTACCTGTTTTTTTTCTTCTTACTTTTAAAGTTAATTAAATATAAAGCATATTTAAAGGGATTTGCAAGAAACATGTAATGAAGGTGTTATTGTTTATTATTAAGCCTATAAGTAGGCAGCAATTTGTTTTCTCGTTTGTCTGTTGTTACTTTTTTTTTTTTTATTTTGCGTGTGCATCTTTTTAAAAAATATGATTGATTGAGGTCTTAAATTCTTTGGTTAGGTTTTTTCTTCTTTTCGTAGAAGAGAATTCTTGTTTTCTTTTTCGATTTTTGTCTGCCATATTTTTAAACAGTCACGTTTTTAATTTAAAACCAAAAACCGAAGAAAAAAATCGGTTTTTTCTTCTTTCCTTCATTCTTTCTTTTAAAGAAAATTGAAAACTTCTTTATCGGGGAAGGAAGGTGGGGGGAGGGGGAATTTTAAGTAAAAAAAAAAATAGAAGACGAACAATAAGTTGAAATGAATTAATTTCGATTAATTTAACTCATGCATAAATTTAGGTTTATATTGTAAGAAAATGTAAAAAAAAATTTTTATAAGCAGGAGGAGAGACCTTTAACGTTTCTTATTGTTGAGAAAACATGACTAAGGGTTTTGGACAAAGGTTTTTTGTGTGGCTTGGGTTTTTAAATATTATTTGAGGATGTTTTAATGTTTAACGTAAGACTTTAAAGGTTCAATTAGTCGTGACTTAACCATAACCATATAAATCAGCTGCTCTAACCAACTTTATGGACATCACTGTTTTCCATAATGCCATAGTCGTCATAACGATAACCATATGTACCAATTGAATTTTGGTTTTTTTTTTGCCATGACCATAAACAGCTGTTTGCTGAATTTACTTGCATGTATACACATTTTTTTTTTTTCCTTGTGTACTTTTAAAAAATACATATGCATTTAACGTAAACAGCTGTTTATGGCCATGGCAGCACTGATTGCTGCTAATAGTAAATTTACGGTTATGGATTATGTTACGACTACAGCGTTATGGTAAAGTCACGACTAATTGAACCTTAAGTAGGAAAACCTTTTTATTTGAACAGTATTTCGAAAGAAGTAAAAGAAAAGTGAATTTTATTACATTTACAAAGCTTGGTCTGTGTCTTATCAATATAGTGGCTCTAAAACCGCCAGTTTGGCAAGGCTGTCTGTCCTCTAAAGTAAGATTTATTTAGTAAATGGTTTCACCAATTACAAATATGGATCGTTTTACAGCCGCGAACAGAAGAAATATAAATAAAATTCTCTACAAAAAAATTTTGATTTAAACCGTGGCAATTTTATGAGCATTACGAAGCGATTACGGTTGTCATAATCGCCCTACTATGCAAGAAATTTGGTAACATTTTAAAAAATTTCAAGAGGCTAGATCTGGTCAGCTTTTTGCATCATCGGACTGGCCGTACCGTCGGCCCCAGAGACAATATTTTTTTATTATAAAAACCAACACTCAGGGGATGGCCCCTACGCATGCAGTGCATTATGCAGGTTTAGGAAAATAGGTTATAGAAAGGTGGAAAGAGGGAGTAGTGTTTGTGGAGATTTGATTTAAACTTACCTATATCGTAATTGACGGGAAAAACCCTCGCAGGAAGATCATTCCACAAGCGAGTAGTGCGGGTAAAAAATGAATTCTCCCTGTTATGCATTGTGCGGTTCCCCTAGTGGGAGCAACGTGATGGCTATGGTTTATACTCAGTTCGCGGGGAGAGCGCAAGCTCTGTTTGGCGTTACATACATACACATACATAATTGGCCATTACAACCCTTCAGTCAGGATTACGACCTAGCTTCTCACACCATTTATGTTGTGTGCGTTAATTTTTTACATGAGTGGCGGGACCTACAGTTTAAAGTCGACTCCGACGACAGATTTTTGAGAAGCTTTTCATGGGAATTTTTACTCTCAGAGTCTTTGCCAGAAATCAGCTGAGAGGAAGTCGCCGAAGAAATATTTTTCGTTTTGATGTCTGACCTGGGATACGTACCCGGGCCTTTCGTCTAATAAGCCAACACACTACCTACTAGACCACGGCGACATCGTTACACTCTTAACCACTTTTACAAAGGAGTTTAGATAGTATCCGAGCTCTAACCAAGAGGGAAGTCATGTCTAAATGGAAAACTTCGAATTGGTACTCACGTACCAGTTATGATATGCAAAAGCATATTATTGATTGCATCATAATGCATGGGGGCGCTGGTAGATGCATTGTTTCCACCCATGCTTAGAGCACCGTGGGGTATGCCATCATAGCGTTACTCACGTTAAACCCAGGACTAATGTTCGCACAGCCGAAAATATCGCTAAGCTTAGAACAAATGTAGCATGTAATCGAAATTTATCGATTTAATGGCATATTTTTTATTTAAATTTCCACCCCGAGGCGTTACTCACGTTAAACCCTGGACTAATGTTCGTACAGCCGAAAATATCCCTACGTTTAGAACAAAAGTAGCATGTAATCGAAATTTATCGATTTAATGGCATATTTTTTGTATTTAAATTTGCTCCTCGAGTCCTATACAGTTCAAGTCACGCCGTAGATATCCTGATTTTAGGCGTCGTAGTCTTGCAGATAGTGTTTTGGCTTTTTAGACGTGAAACCATAGTTCATACCCCAGCTCAGGCATCTCGAACAAAACGAAATATTAAAAAATATTTTCTCTGTGGCTTCCCCTCAGCACTTTTGTAGCAAAAACTCTTGAGAGTAAAGTAAAATTGCCATGTAAAGTTTCTCAAAGATCTGTCGACTTTAAACTTTGGGTCTCGCCTCTCAATAGGAGTTTGTAGAAGGAGGAATAATTTCAAATATGTCAACGTCAAATCTGTAAAATGTGGAGTATTCCTCTATGTTAATGTCCTATTTTGCTGAATACTTAAACTCTTCTATCGGCAGTTATACGTGGCTTTCACTCGAGTGCGTACGTTTAAAGATATTTTTGTTTGTATTAAGGATTCGTACGGACAAAAAGTTAACGATGATTATGTCATTACCTCTAACATTATATTCAAAGAAGTATTATAAAAGCATTTTATGATTTCTAATATTTCTATACTTTTAATAAAATTTCTATTAATTATTTTTATTTTATGTTACAAAAATGACAACGGTGCGAAATATTCGCACGGGTCATCTAGTTTGTATGACTTTTTTATATTTTAATTTAAAAACCGAATATTTTCTATCTTCTTCCATTGATACAACCTTTAGTGTCAATTTGTGCCATTTATTCTGTCAGTTTATTTCAATAATGGTTTGTTGATGGATTTTTGTTTCTCTTATTCTCTTCAGATTGCCAACAATTTTCAATTAATTTTTTATTTATTTATTCATCGATTTTCTATTTTTTTGTTTGCATTCGGTTTGTTATTTTATTTTAAACCTAAATGTAGGCAAATTATTTGTAGTTTATTATTTACATTATATAGCCTAAAAGTATGCAAATTAGTTGTGTATAATTTTTAATAATTAAAGTAGCGAAAACATTTATGCTTAATTTATTTGCAAAACATTATTATTTTAACATGACATTCAATTTATTTTAGTTTTTTTATCTAACAAAATAAAAAGAACTAAAATCAATAGAGAAGAGATAAAATTTAAATAGGCCAAAAGCTTTGCATAATTTTAGAGGGAATTTTAAAATAAATATATTTTAAATACATTTTTAATAGGCTTTTAAAACAATCTATAAATTTGTATTTTAATTTAATAATGCAAAAAGAGATATGAAACATATTTTTATATCCTTTTAAGCAGTTCTTTTTATAATTTCTGAATTTGCCATATAAAATTTCCATTTTCGCTGGAAGGCAATATAAAAATGATAATATTTGTGCGTTTTCTCTTCCATTGTAGACAAAACAACACAAATTTTGTTTTGCTAAGCCCTAAAGTATGCAATGACAGTTTTCAATAAAATATTGTATTAAAAAGTATTGCATATTTTAAATGTAATAACCTTGGAATTTAAAATATTTTGGGTTATTAAATGGGTGGAAAAATAGGAATTTCATATGCAAAATAATAAAGTCTTATTAGCTTAAAAACAATCCCTTAAATTATGCTAAGGGAATGCTTGATTTAGTAGATATTAAAAGAATGCTAGAGCTAAAGGAGAGGGGAATAAAAAAATTGTTTTCATATAAAAAAAATTCTTCAAATTGATCTTTTACATGAGTTTTATATCAAAATTTAAAACAAAGTATAAAAATTAAGTGAAAAAACAAAGTAACAATAATTATTCTTTCAATCACAGTAAAAGATTAATGGGTAGAAATGTGTCCAAATTATTTCGCGCGCACTCCTTATCCGTAGAAAAAAGCTAAAGAAAGTGAATGTGGAGTTGCCACGAAGATTCCTCAAATGCTTCAGTAATATGGTTGTATTTTCTTTGTCTGATCCCTTACCTTACCTAATTGCTGTGACCGTAAAGTAGCCGTAGTCTAGTAGGTAGTGTGTTGGCTCATTAGACATGAGGCCGTGTTTTAAACACCAGCTAAGGCATTTCAAACAAAATGAAAGATAAAAAAAATATTTCTTTAACGTTACCTTCTTAGCAGTCTTTCGTCGAAAACTCAGAGTAAATCATATTACCGTAAAGAGTTTATCAAAAATCTGTTTTTACGGAGTCGACTCTCCACTCATGGGTAAAATTAACACTCACACATTACGGTTCATCAGAGAAACAAGGTCGTAATCCTATCAGAAGGTTTATAATAACCAATCAAGAAAAAATGTAAGTAAGTTATCAAAATTTCTGGAGTACAAATGGGTTTATTGGTGTCCAGCGGGATACTTTTTCAATCTAGTTAGTCCTTATCTTAAAAATATTTTATTTCTGAAGCTCCCATGATAAAATGTTTAAACATTTCAAATATTAAACAAAAAATAATCAAATTAAATAAAACAAATAATAATTTTTCTCTACTCTATTGGGAAATACTTTTTGTTCTTTTTATCTCTCTCACTATCTCTCTCTCTCTCTCTCGCTCTCTTTCTGGAAATATGTATCCATATGAATATTGTTTTAAGTAAATTCTTAACATACCTTTAGGCATTTTTAATTTATTTTCTTCTTTTTTTTTAACGTAATCATTTTAAAATCAGGCATTGTTAATAATTTAAAACAATTTTTAAATAAAAAACTGTTTTATTGCTTCAAATATTTTGCCACATTTATACAGTGGCTAACAAAAATTTGTGTGTCAAGTTTTTAATCAAAGAAAAAGGGGATGATCTCCTAAAAGTTGACTTTTATTTTAAATGAATTATTATGCAAACCTGGTTTATATGTACATAATACATTATTTAAAACAATTTTTATATAAAAAAAAAATATATTTTATTGCTTTAAATGTTTGGCCACATTTATACAGTGGCTAACAAAAATATACATACCAAGTTTTTAATTAGAAAAAAAGGGTTCATCTCCTAAAAGTTGACTTTTTTCATGAATTCTTATGCAAATTTAATTAAACTTGGTTTATACGCCTACTTTTAGTACAGAGTGTATGCATTATTTGTATCTGGTCCGCCATCTAACGTTTTTTTTCAACTGATTGTTTTTTCGTAAAAGGTAACATTTAGCTCATGTCTGATTTGACAGATTAGTTTTACCCTTGCGCTGAACGAATATTTGAAAATCCAATGCGTTTCCGGTTCGCTAAGTGGGTCTGCGATCGACTTACGGAAGATGCCGATTTTAGCGAAAAAAATCACCTTTTCAGGTAAAGCTTATTTTGATCTTGGCGGGTATGTAAACAAGCAAAATTGTCACATTTGGGGCACAGCAACCACGCACGCATACATTGAAAAGCCGACGTATCCAAAATGAGTCACTCTTTAGTGCGGATTTTGGTCCAGAAGCAGAATTGGGCCATTTTACTTCGAAAATGAGCAAAGAGTGGCTGTTACAGTCAATGGCGATCGTTATCGGGCCATGTTGAACAAATTTTTGCTCACAAAAATTGAAGAGGAGGATATGGGCATCCTTTGGCTTCAACACGACGCCGCTATGTGCCACATAATCGAAATTACACTCGATGTTTCGCGCCTTGTTTTTCAAGAAAACCCGCACGCATACATTGAAAATCCGACGCACTCAAAACGAGTCCCTGTTTAGTACGGATTTTGGTCCAGAGGCATAATTGGGCAATTTTTCTTCGAAAATGAGCAAGTAGTGGCTGTTACAGTCAATGGCGATCGTTACCGGGCCATGTTGAGTGAATTTTTGTTCACAAAAATTGAAGACGAAGATATTAGCAACCTTTGGTTTCAACAGGACGGCGCTACGTGACACACAGCCGAAGCTACACTCGATGTTTTGCGCCTTGTTTTTGAAGGTCGCATTATCAGCCGCAGAACTGATGTGGTTTGGCCAACTCAGAGGTGCGATTTGACACCATTGTCGCATTATTTGTGGGGTACCGTCAAAGATAAGTGTTACGCCGACAAGCCAGAGACAATTCACGCTTTAAAGGACAATATTCGTAAAGCCATTGGTGACATACAGCTGCACACAATCGATACATACATTCATACATACATAATTGGTAATTGCAATCCTTCAGTCTGGATTATTAATCTAGTTTCTCACACTACTTGTGTGTGTTAATTTTATACATAAGCGCCGGGACCTACAGTTTACAGTCGACTCAGAACGACAGATTTTTGAGAAGCTTTTCATGGCACTTTTTTTTTACTCTCAGATTTTTTGCCACAAATCTGCTGAGAGGAAATCGCCAAAGAAATATATTTTGTATTTTGTTTTGATGCCTGGCCTGGGACTCGAATCCTGGCTTTACGTCTAATAATGACGATAATGTGCTTAAAAATTGGATCAATCGTATAGGCAACTGCATGGTCAGCCGAGACAGCCATTTGAATGAAATTTTTTTCCATTATTAAACGGAAAGATTGTACTTTCAATTAAAAAAAGTTATTTGGCGGACCCTTTATATATTTTTATGATATAAAATCAAAAGTTTTAATAAAATGTATAATAAAACATCTCTCCTTCATGCTATCTCTCATTTTAATTGAAATAATAAAATAGATTTGTTGTCAATGCTTTGAAAATGAAAAAAAATAAAATAAAAATAAATTTACAAATAAAAAATATATTTTAAATGGGGGTCTCGAAAGTGGTAAAAGGACTGTTGAAAATGTGTTTTTTTTTATCTTCCCTTCCTTTTTTCTTTAATGAAAATGTTTCTTTTGTACTCTGCCATGATGATGTTGATGATGATGATGCTGTGCCGTTGTGTCGTGTCGCGTCTTGTGTCTCCCAGTCACAAAATAAATGTCGAAGTAAAAACTTTTTTTTTTAATTTTTTTATTTTTAGATTCTCCTCATTCTATTTCATTTTCTTTCTTTTTTTTGTTTTTTCTTTCTTCTTCACAAATTTTGTTTTTCTCGTGTTTTGTTGTTGTATTTCATTTCTTTCTTCTTGATTCTTTGTATTTTGAAATGGCGTACATTAAAATTATTTGTTAAAAAAAAAACAATTTTTTTTTGTTTTTGTTTTTTTCTTGACTCTCTCTCGTATATATATTTATAGAATTTGAAAAAAAACAGAAAAAAATTAAGAAAAAATAAGGAAAAACTATTTTACTACAACATGACTACGACTATGACTATGATTACGTTGAAAGAAGAGAGTGTGCTTTGACAAAAAAAAAGAAATCTAAAAAATGAAAAATACTTTTGCTTTTGTTTCAACATGTTTTACTTTTCGGATGGTCGTACACCATTTCCATTTAAAATTATTGAAGGAATATCTCTTAAGAGAAGTATCATGCTTTACTGGTTCCTATTTCTTAACATACAGTGACGCAGGAAATTAAGCATACATACATATATACATACATAATTGATCATTAGAACCCATCAGTCAGGATTATTGACCTAGTTCCTCACACCACTTATGTTGTGTGTGTTAATTTTATAAATGAGTGGCGGGACCTACAGTTTAAAGTAGACTCCGAACGACAGATTTTATGAGAAACTTTTCATGGCAATTTTATTTACTCTCAGAGTTTTTGCCAGAAATCTGCTGAGTTCATTTCAGTTTTCATTTTTTCGGGGCGTATGTATACTTTCCTGTGTCACTGTATGTACATACAAAATTAGTCATTACAACTTTGTCGGAAGTATTACAACCTAGCTTCTCATACCACCTATATTGTGTTTTTTTTAATCTTATCTATGAGTGGTGATGGGGGATTTACAATTTAAAGTCGTCTCCGAACGTCAAATTTTTTTAAGAAATTAAAAAAATGTAGTTTTTAGGTTTTACAGAAAATCATTTTTTCGGGGTGTATATATACTTTCCTGTGTCACTGTATGTACATACAAAATTAGTCATTACAATTTTGTAGTAAGGATTACAACCTAGCTTCTTATATTACCCATGTCGTGTTACATACATACATAATTGGCCATTACAACCCTTCAGTCAGGATTACGACCTAGCTTCTCACACCACTTATGTTGTGTGCGTTAATTTTATACATGAGTGGCGGGACCTACAGCTTAAAGTCGACTCCGAACGACAGATTTTTGAGAAGCTTTTCATGGCAATTTTTACTCTCAGAGTCTTTGCCAGAAATCTGCTGAGAGGAAGTCGCCGAAGAAATATTTTTCGTTTTTTGATGTCTGACCTGGGATTCGAACCCGGGCCTTTTGTCTAATAAGCCAACACACTACCCACTAGACCACGGTGACACCACGTCGTGTTAGTTACTCTTATCTATGAGTAGTGAAGGGAATTGCAGTTTAAAGGCCGAACGACAAATTTTTTTAAGAAATTTTTCATGGCAATTTTATTTTGCAAAAGACTGATGAGCTGGACTGGCCCTTGTGTTCTGAATAACGGCCTCACTTTACCTACTAGACTACTGCTTAGCTCGTTAGGGAATGTCGCTGTTGTTTCGACTTTCTTTCTGTTTCAGTGTCTCACTGGTCTGGGTTTCTGGGCACAGTAATGATGTTTTCTTTTCTACCATAAAATGTGCATTTTATTTGAAGAAAAAAAAAATGTGCATTTTATTTGAAAAAATGTGCATTTTATTTGTAAAAATTGCATTTTATTTAAAAAAAATGTGCATTTTATTTGAAAAAAAAAAAAAATGTGCATTTTATTTGAAAAAAAAAAATTTGCATTTTATTTGAAAAAAAGTACATTTTATTTGAAAAAAAATGCAATTTTATGTTTGTTTGTTAAAAATGTTTTGCCCTCTAAAAGGGTGGTATGTTCTATTCTATATAATTCGGAATTGCCAATGGAGGAAGGCATCGAATTTTATGCCCTGTAGAAATCTAGAGTGCTGTAAATTTCCGAGAAACTGCAGGGCTGACGAGCTCGCCACTCATTGCGGAATTTTTTTCAATCGACTTGGATATGCCACATACCTCAGTCAAGTTGGTCATTGCGCAGAAATTCTTTCGGCTATGATTACGTTACGCCAACCTATCCTGCTTTAATGAGAAGTCCTGTTCCACCGCTAGAATCACTTGGCCCTTTATGAGTAGAAGGCGTGCCAACCAGTTATTCGTACTTGGTCATGACTTCATCACAATAACTGTAGGCATGCTTAGAGGTCATTGTATTATGGGTGCAGATCCGCTGAGTATGAGGAGGCTGTTGTCCACTTTCTTTGACAATGCCTATCTATTGCAACGGTCTGATTTGGGTTATGGGCTAGAATCACTTGGCCCTTTTTGAGTAGAAGGCGTGCCAACCAGTTACTCGGACTTGGTCATGGCTTCTTTACAATCACTGTGGACAAGCTTACAGGTCATTGTGTTATGGGTGCAGATCCGCTGAGGAAGAGGAGACTGTTGTCCACTTTCTTTGCCAATGCCTATCTATTGCAACGTGCAGATATGAGTTATTTGTATCAAGGTCTCTCAGGGGAAAATCTTCCTCGGCTTTTTACACACAAAAGACCTGAACATCAGCAATGTTCGTTAAAAAGAGCATAAAAATGCATTGAGTTGATTGTCAGCTTTTAGTGAATCAGGTTCTTGTCGCTACTTTTTGATACTTTTTGTATATCATTCATACACCCAAAGAAAAATTACAGTAAAATTCACTATTTTCTAATGAGATTCACTAATAACAATGAGAAATGATCTCCAGTTTTTTGGAAGAACATTTGTCAAGTTAAATATGCAGTTTTTAGGGATTTGGCGCTGTGCATTTTCCATTTTCAAATACATAAACATATTATTAGGTTACAATTGAAAATATTACGAACAATTTTCCTCTGGGTTATACATATGCCTCACAAAAATACACTCAAATTTTTATCATGTTCTCTTTGTGCCGACGTTTGGTTATTTGGTTCTACAATTCTTGCAATCTTGACGGAGCTACAATTTAATGATGTCAAAGATTTAAATGCGTTTATGATACTTCCGGGCTAGTTTTCCAGCATGGGGTACATACATACATAATTGGTCATTACAACCCTTAAGTCAGGATTATTGACCTAGTTTCTTACACCGCTTATGTTGTGCGCGTTAATTTTTTACATAAGTGGCGAGGGGGGAACCTACAGTTTAAAGTCGTCTCTGAACGACAGATTTTAAAGAAGCTTTTCATGCCAGGTTTTATTTACTCTGATGTGGTTTGGCCAACTCGGAGCTGCGATTTGACATCGTTGGCGTATTATTTGTGAGGTGTCGTCAAAGATAAGTGTTACGCTGACATGCCAGAGACAATTGACGCTTTAAAGGACAATATTCGTGAAGCAATTGGTGAAATACAGCTGCACACAATCGATACATACATTCATACATACATAATTGGTAATTGCAATCCTTCAGTCAGGATTATTGACCTAGTTTCTCACACTACTTATGTTGTGAGTGTGTTAATTTTATACATAAGCGCCGGGACCTACAGTTTAAAGTCGACTCCGAACAATAGATTTTTTTGAGAAGCTTTTCATGGCACTTTTTTTACTCTCAGAGTTTTTGCCAGAAATCTGTTGGGAGGAAATCGCCGAAGAAACGCTGTTTGTATTTTGTTTTGATGTTTGGTCCGGGGGTCGAACCCTGGCTTTACGTCTAATAAGCCAACACACTACCTACTAGACTACGGCAACTTCAACTAGCATGGGATAGTCGTGCTTTTAATGTGCGCTAATCATCTTTTTCCGTAGTTTGTTTGGAGAAACTTGATCAGTACATGACTTGCGTTCACCTGTGGCTTCACAACGGGCCGATATGTGTTCTCAAGTGAACTTTCGTATCAAAGGTCCACTGCAGTTCAAACTAACCTAACCTAACTGCGCTTAGTTTTAAAAAAATGTGCCTTCAAGTCGTGTGGTTTTAGATAGCTTGGTTGCAAACCCTTGGATCTATATTGATATGCACTGACAGGGCAGAAAATTGGTAAGAGGATGAGAAGAATTTTTTTTTTTAATATTTCATTTTGTACTAGATGTCTGATTCTGGGGTTGAGCCACGGGCTCGCGTTTAATAAGCGAGTTCGATGAAATATCAGGGTTTGTTGTCCTGAGACCCGTGTGGTTAATAATGGCTTCTGTTTAAAGTGCCCAATAACTTATCGTGATTAATTTCGTGTCCAATCAGAACTATATTCATTAGATTTTGGTTTCCGGACTCATTTGTTTCGATTCCCTAGTAAGAAAAATCTTTGATAAGGAAGCATTAAATTGTTTTGTAGATTAGAAAACGAGGAGAGGATTAGCTTAGGTCGGAGTGGTAGCTCTGATATCACAAAGCTCGCTTGAGCACGCAAGGCGGCCCGTTGCGATGCCACGGGTGAACGCAGTCCCTGTTCTAACCAAGCTCCGCCAAATCAGGGAAAAGGAAGAAGTTGGTCACGCAAGGACTACACAACAAAAGCACGGCCACTCCGCACTGGAGAACCAGCCAGAAAATTTGATTAACGAGGTTATATCCTTGACAGAAATAGATGACAGCTCCGGTTAGCTAACAAGGAATGGGGAGCTAAATAACCTATATCTACACTTAGCAAGAGACGGGCACTGACAAAGAAAGTGAATAACAGTTTCCTTTTCCTCAGTGGACCCGCATCCACGGCAGAAGTCGTTAAAAGGGAGCCTCATTCCCTCAGCGTGTCTACCCATGATGCAATAACCCGTAAGCACGACCACTATAGTCGAGACGACATCACGACTGAGACCAAGTAATCGGTTGGTACGCCTTTCATCCATCCTGGGCCAGGTGAGTCTAGCGGTGGAGCAGGACTCCTCCTGGATCCAGGATAGGCCGGCGTCCAGAAGGAACCTCCGCGCAAAGGACCGAAGTCAATAGGAGAGGATTCAGGCGAGCTCGTCAGCCCTACAGGATTACTCTCAAGGATATCAAGAAGAAAAATTGTTTTTGACCGCAGAGTACTATTGTATTATTTGGGGAAAATTTTATCTCGCTTTTCATTAACAAAAAATAAACAATGCTTTGGGCAATGGTGTAAAATGTAGAAGAAGAAATAGCACAATAATGATGATGATAATGATGCTGATGTTGTGATGAGATGCCCTGTATGTGTCCTCAAATGTACTCTGCTTGTTTTGTTTCGACGTAGTACAAAAATATATATTTTTTATTTTTCGAAATTCACATTCGAATTAAAAAAAAAACAGAAAAACAAAATTTAAGGAGATGAAATGAAAATGAAAAGCAGAAAAATATTTCTTTTCTTTGTCACACACTTATTCTCTGATAAAAAACAAAAAAATCTTTGCCTTCCTTATTTTTCTTTTTTTCATTTCAGAATTTCTGCATTTCGAAATTCTTTTGAGAAAGCCATCCATGGTTTTAAATTTTTCGCATATTCTTTATACTTTTTCTAAATAAAATTCTTTTTATCATTACGTTCATACAACATTATTTGAAATTTTTTAAAACCCAAGAGGAGTTTTTTCTAATAAATTTAAATTTTTAAATAACAGCTTTATGAATTTTTTTGAGGGAGGATTTTCATAATTTATTTGTTATATTTTTAATAACAAAATCAATTTTGTGCACATTAATTAAAAATGTATTCAAGCACCTGAATTGTTTATTGGCCGCATCATAAGCATCATCAATAATGTCCATTATTGAAACCATATTTATTAATTTATAAATATTTAATGATTTCAGTTACACTAATACCCCGGTTTGCGTCGCCTCGTTCTGCGTCTGCGTCTGCTTCGAAGTTGCGTCGTTTTAAAATTTCTGTGATTTCGAAGTTGCATCGTTTTTGTTTCAGTTTGCGTCGCAAATTTCGAAGTTGCGTCGTTAGTGCTTTGATTTGCGTCGTTAATACGAAATTGTTTGTACAAAGCTAAAACCGAAAAAGGGGATTTCCCGTTTAAATCTAGTGCAAATTCGAAGTTGCGCTTTAAAAAATTTCTGCGACTTCGAAGTTGCGTCTGTTTTGTTAAGTTTGCGTCGCATGTTTCGACGTTGCGTCGTTAGTGCTTCGAATTGCGACGTTAATACGAAATTGTTTATACAAAGCTAAAACATAAAAAGGTGACTTCAAAGTTGCATCGTTTTTGTTTCAGTTTTCGTCGTTAATATGAAAATGTTTGTACAAAACAGAAAAAGGGGATTTCCCGTTTAAGTCTAATGTAAATACATACATACGTAGGTATTTATGTTGTCTGATGGTTGCAAATTGTAGGTCGTTAGTAAATTAAATATTTTGTATTGAAAAATCTTTTTTTTTTTCAGCTAAAATTATGAATCTCAGAACCAATTAAATGAAAATCAATACAAATGTATGGAAAATCGTACTTCGTTTCGGTTTGCGTCGCGCTTCTTCAGGCCCTATTAGTGACGCAAACCGAGGTATTAGTGTATTTACTAAACAAATTAATTAAAATGGAAAATAACCATTAAATATGCAAAAAAAGAAGGGAAAAACAATTAAAAATAAAGAATTTGAGTATTGATGACTGTTCATCAATGGAAATACAAAACTTTATACAAATACATACGTGGGTGGTATTAAAATTAGAAAGCCTAACTGTGCTATTATCCCAAAGACTGGGTCCAAAATATTGTTATCAAACCAATCTTATTCTATAAAAATGTGACCCATTTTGATGGAATGCTATTAAGAAAAGGATTCATCAAACACAGTTTGAGCGTATAATGAGGATGATGCCGATCATGACAACAAGTGTCCTTAGAGCTACATCATCTGGGACATTGTTTATTATTTCCAACTGGCTACCAATGAGAATAAACGGCACAAGGACACTATATCCACTGGGTAAAGTGTTGGCTTATTAAACATAAGGCCTTTGTTCAAATCTAACAAAAGAAAAATATGAAAAAATTTTCCTTAGGCGACTTCCTCTCAGCAGTTTTCTAGCAAAAACACTAATGAAAGTAAATGAATTGTCGTTAGGAATCGACTTTAAATATTGTAGGTCCTACCATTTGTGTTTAAAATTAACACACACAACATGAGTGATATGAGAAAGTAGGTCTTAATCCTGACTGAAGAGTTGTATTGGCCAATTATGTTAAGTAAAGTATCACTAGCGAGTGTATGAGTCTAAAGTTGTCCTGATTTTTTTTAAGCAGGTAGCGAAATATTGCTCTACAATCCTCTCGTAGACTCCTTGACACGGACAAAACGGCGACAAAACGGAAGCTTTTGCATCAACAAACAATTCGAATAAATCCGAATGGAATGGTCAATCCTCTGCAGAGAGGCGGAATACTAATCTGATAGGAACTACGTTTGTAGATCACTGAAATCTATTTCTCATTGCAAAACAAAATTTTGCATTAAACCTAATCTCAGACCACATTTTGTGAACCTCATAGTAGTTAGAAGTCGCCGTGGTCTATTGGGTAGTGTCTTGGCTTATTAGATGAAAGGCCCGGGTTCGTATCCCAGGTCAGACATCAAAACGAAAAATATTTCTTCGGCGACTTCCTCTCAGCAGATTTCTGGCAAAGACTCTCAGAGTAAAAATTGCCTTGAAAAGATTCTCAAAAATCTGTCGTTCGGAGTCGACTCTAAACTGTATGTCCCGCCTCTCATGGATAAAATTAACGCACACAATATAAGTGGTGTGAGAAGCTAGGTCGTAATCCTGACTGAAGGGTTGTAAAGGCCAATTATGTGTGCATAATAGTTAGAACGGATCACTGACCCATGATGTTGAACTGAAGAAGGCCTCAGAACATTTCCGCTGTCATTATCTGGCGCTTGGGATCTCAAGTTCCCAATTCTGAATTCTTGGATAGCCCGTATGTATGTTGTTTTCGTTCCAATCACATTTCGTTTATCAAACGCAGTTCTGGCTTTCCATTGGATGAAATTTTATTCCAAATATGCCAGAACTGTGTTCGATAAACAGAATGTAGTTGGCACATTAGAATGCGGTAGTGGTAGAGTTTTGGTATGGGGATGCATGACGGCTTCAGGGGTAGGTCAACTTGAATTTATTAAGTCCACCAAGCATAAATATGTTTTGGATCCAACAGGATAACGACCCAAAGAACACTGTGAAGGTCGTTCGAATTTGGCTCCTGTATATAATACACTCCCCAATCTCTAGATCACAATGCTATTGAGGATCTGTGGGATTTATTAGTGAAAAAAAAAAATACGCCAGCATGTAATTAAAAGTAAAGAGCCTTTGCGTGATGTTATACGGGAAGAGTGGGAGATATTAAGTGCTGAGGAAACAGAAAAGATTGAATGAAGTCATAAAACAACGTGGATATCCAAACAAATATTAAATTTAAGATTTAAGCGTATTCATCAAAGTTTTCTTTATTAATTTTAAACTGAACGCAGACATTTTGGTACCAATATTTTATTATTGTAATATTTATGATACTTTATTTTAAAAATAAATACAGTTTTTGGTATATTATTTTTATAAATCATTTAAATAAAAAATCTATAAAGAAATTTTTCTTTAAATTTAATACTTAATGTGGATTTTTGTATGTTCGCTAAAAATATATTCGGTGAACGTAGACTTTATTGAGTAACTGTAAATACATATGGATGTATATGTATAAAATAAAATAGCGCTTTAAATTGCATACCTTGCGGCTTTCCATTTAAACAAAAAATGTGTTGCCTAATTTTAGTCTGTTTGTGACAGTATTTTAAAGAATTTGTTTTTGACATTTTTTTTTTTTTGTCAATATACACCAAACAGAAATATTTTAAATTAAATTAAAATTTTTTCTATACATACGTACGTACAGTTTTTCTTTTTTCTCTTTCATTGTTACGCTCTAAATGATAATAATACTACTGATGATGATGATGACAGATTGTTGTTGTTTGTTGATGGTGGTGATGATGAATATGAAACAATTTTGGTTTTTTTTGGTAAATTTTAATTAAAATTCTCCTACTTTCTTGTTAAAAAAAAATTATTTTTTTGAAGAACAAAATAAATACTTTGTATGAAAGAAGATTCACTTAATTTTTGTGTTTTTCTTTTCTTGTCTTACAGCTTAACAAGAAGCCAGTCTAAAGCACAGCAATATTAGAGAGCAATAGCAACTAAATTTTTGGAGCAAAAAAGGAAAAGACAAAAAAAGAAACTAAAATAAACGAAGACAACGACAAATAGTTGTGCACCTCGAGTATTGAAACACTCTTGCCAAAAAAATAAGAAAAAAAGAAAAACCAGCAACCATCAGCAGCAATAGAAAGAAAGAAAAATAAATTCAACACGTAAATTAAATGAAAATTTTTATATTTTTAAGCAATTTTTTCTAAAATACTATTTACTACTGCTACAATAACAAACAATAGCAATAGCATTTGCTTGCCTAACATTCTCAAAACAAATACAAAATAGCAAAGGCGAAAACAAACAAAAACAACAAAAAAACGAAAATCGAAAATCAAAAGAAAGGAAAAACGAATTGAAATTTTTTTTTATTTCGTTTCGTTATCGAATTAAAGCCAAAAAGATTTTGAAAAACTGCAGTCGACCAGTAGCAGTAGCAGCAGCCAAAACAGCCGCCATAGAAAATTCTCAAGAATTTTTGTATATCTTTAAAGCTATTAAACGACGACACTTAGAGACACCAGACATTTCATTTCAACAGACAAATAGGCCGACACTTAATCAGCCCAACAGCCAGCCAGTGAAATAGTCAGTCATTCTGCAGCTATCTAAGAGAGTATCTTCTTTAGAGAGAGAGAGAGAGAAATAATATTTACGAGCCACAACAGTGTGACAAAAGCGCTTAAGCATTTCAACACGCGGCAAATATATCTCCGCTGCCACATTTAATTACAAACGCTTATACAGGCAAACTACACGAGATCACATTGTCACGAAGCCAAAAAAATACAAAAAAAAATTGTTCTTTTTTAAATCCATAGAGCAGCGCTCTAACCAAGAGTATAGTGTACTTAGCTAGAGAGCAACGTTTTCTAAAAATAAATTCGAAAAAATATTGTGTTGAAAATATCACATAAAAAACAGCTGAAACAGAGGGAAAAAAGTCGCCAAGCAATCTATACATACGTACTTAAAAAAAAAAAATAAATAAAAATTTAAAGAGTGATACTTAAAAAATAATTTAAAAAAAATAAAATAAAAATAAAAAATCAAATAAAATTTAAAATTTAAAAAAAAAAATCGAAGAAAATTGGTTGTAAAAGAAATTGAAATTTCTTAACGAAATACAAATCATCGTTCGTTCTAATCTATTTGAATATTTCAATAAGAATTGTAACGATCTCTGCCTAAATTGTTAAAAAAAAACAAAAATAATTCTGAATTATTATAATCTCTCTCAAAAATACAAAAGAGAGAGCTTACGAAGTTAAAGGAAAAGTAAAAAGTAAAGTAAAGTAAACCTTGTCAACGAATTGTTAACAATAATTATTTATTTAAGCCATATTACCAACGTACATGTTAACTAGTTTTTAAAGAAAAAAACAAAAAGCAAGCAATCTCTGCTACAACAAAAAAAGAACTCTTTACATTTGTTAAATTAGTTTTACATTTTTGTAAACAAACATTCAAAGCTCAGCTTCAAACTGCACACCTTACATCACAGCAGCGGCATTATACACGTAAGCATACGCTCCTCCACTCACAGCTACAGCTACAGCTTTTACCAACCAACCCCCCAGAAAAAAAAACCTAATCAAATCAAACTAAACGCCCTTCTTCTTGTAACCGTTTGGTGAGGGGGGTTGTAATTAGTTTGCAAATACAAAATTTTTCTTTGTTTGCGTGTTTTAAGAAAAATCTTTCAAAATTCTAACCTTAACAAATTTTAAACTTCAACCACAGCCTATGCATAAAATGGCAGCACCCACTGGAGCAGCGCCGCCGGCGGCCATAGAAGGTGCCCTGTCGGCCCCAAAATATGGCACACTGATACCGAATCGCATTTTTGTGGGCGGTATAAGGTAAGTTTCTTTCTAGATATTAAACAATTTTAAATTAAGTCTAAAAGTATGCAACAGATTTGTGTAAAGGTTCCTCATAACAGGGAAAATATCATTCAATCCGTTAGGGATTTTTAAAAGAACTCATGTTACATTGGAAAGTGATTTCTTTCTAAGTGCAAGAAAGGATATTTGTTTTAATTTAATTTTTTTTTCTAGATATTAAACAATTTAGATTAATTGAGGCTAAAAGTATGCAACAGATTTGTGTAAAGGTTTCTTATAACTGGGAAAATATCACTCAATCCTTTAGGGATTTTAAAAGAAGTCATTCTACATTGGAAAGTAATTTCTTTCTAAGAGCAAGTTAGGAAATTTGTTTTAATTTAATTTCTTTTAATTTAAGTTAATTAAGTCTAAAAGTATGCAAAAGATTTTTTAAAAGCTTCTTCATAATAGGGAAAATAGTTGCAATCCTTTAGGGATTTTAAAAGAAGTCATTCTACATTGGAAAGTGATTTCTTTCTAAGAGCAAGTTAGGAAATTTGTTTTAATTAAATTTCTTTCTAGATATTAAACAATTTAGATTAATTAAGTCTAAAAGTATGCAACAGATTTGTGAAAAGGTTTCTTATAACTGGGAAAATATCAATCAATCCTTTAGGGATTTTTAAAAGAACTCATATTGTATTGGAAAGTGATTTCTTTCTAAGTGCAAGAAAGGATATTTGTTTTAATTTAATTTCCTTCTACATATTAAACAATTTAGATTAATTGAGGCTAAAAGTATGCAACAGATTTGTGAAAAGGTTCTTCATAACAAGAAAAATATCAATCAATCCTTTAGGGATGTTTAAAAGAACTCATGTTATATTGAAAAGTGATTTCTTTCTAAGCGCAGGTAATTTAATTTCCTTCTACATATTAAACAATTTAGATTAATTGAGGCTAAAAGTATGCAACAGATTTGTGAAAAGGTTCTTCATAACAGGGAAAATATCAATCAATCCGTTAGGAATTTTTAAAAGAACTCATACTGTGTTGGACAGTGATTTCTTTCTAAGTACAAGTAAGGATATTTGTTTTAATTTAATTTCCTTCTACATATTAAACAATTTAAATTAATTAAGTCTAAAAGTATGCAACAGATTTGTGAAAAAGTTTCTCATAACAGGGAAAATATCAATCAATCCTTTAGGGATTTTTAAAAGAACTCATGTTACATAGGAAAGTGATTTCTTTCACGATGTATGTGGAGGGAAATTTGTTTTAATTACTCCAACAACAAAATATTGTTACGTAGCATATAAAATAAAAATAAATTTGTGTTTAATTTTAACTAAAATTCTTTATTTTTCGCACAATTCTATGTGCCACTGTTCACAACTTGATGTAAACAACAACAATTGCTTTGTTTGTTTTTCCTCTGCATAAAAAATAACAATTTCCAAACAACTATTCGAAAAATGTTTGTAACAGAGTTCTTCAAACCACGATTACTCTCTTCAAACACACCGCGTCTTCACACAAGACTAACTAAATTTCTTTAACTCATTCGCCTGCTTTGTCTTGCCTTTATATGGCAACGTAAATAGTCTGATGAATGTTCTTGCAGACGAACGTTGAAGACTTCGCTTTCTCGAAATCTCTAGAAATGTAAACATCATTGTTTACGTTTATTATTGTAGTGTTGTTGGTATATTTTTGTTTACTTGTTTATAATTTTTTTTATGCTGGTTTTAGCAGTGAATTGATGTACAAATAATTCGCCTAAAGAACGAATATAATCGGTAATGCTTTATGGCCAATGATGAACTAAAATGCTCTATAATAAGAACATTGTTGTCTTTTTTGATAAAGGTCCTTGTATCCAAGCACATTTTCCAGTAAGATACATTAGGACTTGCTGTTCTCCTTCTTAAGTGCAATATTTTTTTTAATTTAAAACCAGTGACTTCAAGATTGTTATGACACTAAGAATCAATTTGCACTTATGGTAAGCTTTGACTGACTGATCTGGATAAGAAGAGAATTGATTATCTTTTCTTAAATCGTATTGGAAGTAATCCCCAAAGACTTGGGACTCTTTGCCAGCGATTTCTGCAAATGCTATGCATTTAGTAGACGAAAGAGATTACCTTTCAGCTCTCTTGTATGAGCGGCGAGCTCTTGCTGGATTTATGGTATTACTCAGTGTTCACTCAGAAAGAGTCCACCGCCTAACCCAATGTCTTAGCATGGAATAAACGCTGTGTTGTGATCTAGTTTAGACCGATCTAAGAAGGTATTTTACCCAGTAAAGAATGATATTTTGTTAGAAGAAAACAAACCTGAAAGCGAAGTATGGGAGGTAGGTGAGGAAGGTTAGCGCTTTACCGCTTTACTGGTTTTATGCCTTCAACCAGAGACCTCTTAGTCCTTTGTGATCCTTTTAAAGAAGGAAGAAGAGAAAGGAAAAGAAGGGAGAATACAATTACATGGAAAAAAAAATAAAGAAAAGGAAGAAAACGAGGGGAAACTACAATCAGTCACTTAAGGGCATTAAGATATTCCCCTAGCCAATTTAATTCCATTTTTGAATCCATTGTTGGGGGGTGGGTGTAGATTTAATCCTAGAAATGAAATAATATAAAATGGAAATACAAGATCAAAACGTGCCTGTTTGCGGGTCATTCGGACGGCATGGAATAGCAATGCTTACTCATAAACGCCTTAGTGTTGGTATCATAAGATAGCATAAGGGAGTCGTTGCCCTATCGCTGAGTTATATTTATAGTAAGACCCCGCATAACGCGGGAGTTACGCTCCAATAAGTACCAGCGCTAAATGAAACAGCGTTAAACGAGGCAACTTAGACGATGACGGAAATCACATTTGAAATCTTTATCCTGGACAGACTAACAAAAAAACTTTGAAAAAGATACATAATATACACCGTCGCTATATAGTGCACCGCTTTTGTTGATGTCGCCACGACGAGAAATTACGTGACCAGGAAATGTCTCTTGCAATAAAGCCATATTCACTCGAGTTGTATGGCGTATGGCACCGTTTTGTTGAAACCACATGTTCTCCAAATCGAATTCTTCAATATAAAAAAGGTCGGTTATCATATGAACATAACGCTCCGAGTTGACGGTGACAAGCGTTCTATTGTCGTTTTCGAAGAAACGGACCAAAGAGCCCACCAAACAGTACTTTTTTCTGGATGTAATGGCCTCTCTGCAATTACTTGAGGATTCTCAGAACCCCATATCATATGATCATAACGCTCCATTCGAATTGACGGTGACTGTCGTTCCATCGTCGTTTTCGTAGAAATAAGGTCCAATCACACCTCCAAACAGTGACTTTTTCTGGATGTAATGGCCTCTTTTCAATTACTTGAGGATTCTCAGAACCCCAAATACGACAATTTTGTTTATTAACATACCCCACCGAGTGTGAAATGTGCTTCGTCGGTGAAGAAAATTTTGTACGAAAAATTGCCATTCATCGCCTATTGTTCATGTATCTACGACGTTGTGAATGGTCAGCTGGCTTCAGTTGTTCAGGACTTTATACGGATGTAGGTGTAGATTTAAATGCAAAATACGCTATAATGTGCCGTCAAACAGTCCTAATTCCTGAGAACGATGAGGAATCGACGTATTCTGGTCTTCGGCAACACTTTCACTTACAATAGCGACATTCTCAGCGGAACGAGCGAAACGATGATGCACAGGCCTTTCGATATTCAAATTTCTTTACAATTTTGTCAATTGCTTGCGTACTTGGATGATTATGTAAACCATGTCTCCTCTTAAAGGTTCAATTAGTCGTGACTTAACCATAACCATATAAATCAGCTGTTTTAACCAACTTTATGGACATCAGTGTTTTCCATAATGCCATAGTCATAACGATAACCAATATGTACCAATTGAATTTTGGTTTTTTGTGATAACCATAAACAGCTGTTTGCTGAATTTACTTACATGTATACACATTTTTTTTTTTGTTTACTTTTGAAAAATACAATGCAATTAACGTAAACAGCTGTTTATGGCCATGGCAGCACTGATTGCTGCTAATAGTAAATTCACGGTTATGGATTATGTTACGACTAATTGAACCTTAAGGCACGATACGTGTCTGTAGTAGGTTTTGGTAATTTTTATGCGTTTTGTGATAGCTAAGCGATCCATTTTCGTCAATGTCAGACTTTCTACTGAAAAGGAAAAACATTGGTTCTACAACTACAAGTTCTACAAGTTTGACAGATGTCGAAAACTAGTCCCATACTTTTGAAACCACAAAATGGATAGCCTTTTATAACAGGTATCGTATACTGTATACGATTTAGGGGAATTCCAATACTACTGCTTAATACGGAAACAGCGTTAAGCGGGGTCTTACTGTATCTTTTCGCAACAAGCTTATACTATGTTCAGACATGCACTTATATTGAGAAAATCGCAATAAACGGCATTATTGATCTCAAGATTTCATATACAATTTCAATTAATTATTGGTTAATAAATTCATAAATTGTTATAATATTGATTAAAACTTCAAATACAACACTGTCATAAGTACGTTCGGTGAGCATATTACATTTTTCCGAACACTTTCTCTTGATATTTGGCAACTCAAATGTAAACAACGACAGTGTCATAAGCAAAAGATTTCGTTTGTGCTAGATATCCAAATTTTTATTTCTCATCCTTCTGAGGAAAGCCACTTTGGAGTCACAAGTAGTCCCTATTAACCGCAACAGCTCGGCGTTTCGGTTAATTATTAGCAATATCTTTTCAAATGTTAAATTGTTTTCCATTTTTTTTTTTTTTTAATATTTTAGGCCCTAATTTTCGCGATTAAATTAAAAGCAGTTTTGTTGAAGAAATCAGCTGTTTTGTTTACCAGCTGTCAAATAAATTTTCGTATATTATATGTCTGAACGCTAAAAATATTGTTCTCAATAAACCGAATATTGATTTAATAAAAGTGCATGTCTGAACATAGTATTAAACATTTAAATTGCATACTTTAAAAACATTTTCTAAAAGATTATCAATTCTAAGGGTAATTTCATTAATTTGAAAATTTATTTTTCCAGTGGCGACACAACAGAATCCGATCTTTGTCGTGTCTTTTCCGCCTACGGCAATGTGAAATCAACAAAAATCATTGTGGATCGTGCTGGTGTTAGTAAAGGCTACGGTTTTGTTACTTTCGAAACGGAACAGGAGGCTCAGCGACTACAGACCGATGTAAGTATTTGCACTTTCAATTTTAATTAAGCTTTCGTTCAAAATTTTAATATCACATGAGATGAGACTTTATAAGCCGCAATATGTTGTTAGAAATTAATAAAAAAAGAAACTAGCTATTGCAGAAGCAATAAAATTGTAAATTAGTTAGAGAATTTATTAGAAAATAAAACAAAAAAATGAAAATTAAATTTTAATCAAATGCAATTTCTTTTTTTTATATATTTTTCTTATTTATTTGTTTTTATTTTTATTTTTTATTTTTTTTTATCTACAAAATATACTCTACGAACACACACTATCACCACTAGACACTACCACAGTGTTGTCTCGTTCTCGTTAACGATTGAAACAAAGAAAATAAAAAAAAATTACACGAATCAAGGGATTTGTAAATGATTCGTAAGAAAGTGAAAAAAAACTAAAAAAAAAAAAAGTCTAGCAAACAGGCACAGTGTTCTGAAAAAGAACTCACCGGGCTCTCTTCAATGCAATGAAAAAAAGACATAAAAAATCGCTTAAATTCTATAAACCGATGCGAACCAAAAAATAACAGGGAAGCTCAAAATAATGTTTTATAAACATTTCGTTTTCGTTTCTATTTTAAAATTTTTGAAAAAAACAATTTTTTTTTTAATAATTTTTGAAAAAGCGTTCCATATTTTTATCGTTTCTTAGTTCATTTGATTGTTTTTTTTTTTAATTAAAAATTAATTGAAAATTTTAATAATCTCGTTGCAAATCGTTACGTTTGATAAATCGTTACGTTACGTTTCGTTTCGTTATTACTTACGTTAATACTTACCAAAGTTGAGTTCATATTTCGTTCTTTTTAATTTTTTTTATTCTTTAGAAAATCGTCAAGATTTTTAGAGCGTTTTTCTATTTTTTCTTTTGAATTGTAATGCCTTCTTCGTTTAAATGAAAAATTTACAATGAATTTAAAATAAAAAAAAAACCAATTCAATAATTCTTTAAAAATAATTTTTATTTTTTTTTTCGCCGTTTGTTGTTTTTTCTTCTTTTTTTTTTAATAATTCCTAATTTTGTATAATTTTTTGTAATTTATTTCTCGTTTTTATTTGTTAACAGTGTTAATTGGTTTATAATTTTTTTTTTTTTATTATTTAATTAATTATTTTTAATTTTTTTTTAAGTGTGTGTGTCATGAAAACCTTTATTTTTAAATGTTTATTCAATAGTTTTTATTCGTTTTTCCGTTTCATTTCAATTTAGACAAACTAATAATAATGATTTATTTAAAAAGATCAAAATGCTTTCTTTGCTTTCGAAATGTACAATATTTTTTAGCAGCTGCAGTTATAAAATAATTTTTTTTTTTAAGTTTTTATTTCAAGCAAATGAAATAATTCAATAAATTAGAAATTTAGGAAATTACGAAATTTTTTGTATTACCTTGAACTATAAAGATGTTCAGAAATTAATCGCTTTAAAGCCGTTCTGTGTGTTAAGTTAGTTGTTTTTCAGAAGATTTTTCCAAAGGTTTTTATTTATTTTTTTTTCCTCCTTATTGTTGAAAAAAATCTATTCTTTAAACCATGGTTTATATAGGAGAAAAAAACATAAAATTCAGAAAAATTTATGAATTCTTTATAGTGGTAAACAGAGTATTTTATGGCAATGAAAAGACCTGCTTTTCCAATCATGACTGTGATAGTTAATAATGCCCTACACTTTCAACTATGAATGTAGAATGTATCGTTAGTTTGTGCTGTAGTTTGAGGCATTACATGGACCACAATAATAAAATGATAAATTTATCAGAGCACATGAAATGTTCATGAAAACTGACAGTGAACAAACACTGAGCGTATCAGTAAAGTATGTATCAGTATCACATATCATTCTAAATAAAGGGTGATTTTTTAAAAGCTATAGGAAAATTTTTCAAAAAAAAAAAAAAAACATAAAATTCAGAAAAATTTATGAAATCTTTATTTGAATCGATAGTACGGTCCATATAATTTAATGTTTGAAGATTATTCCATGCAAATATTGATCGCGACTGGGCCTCAAATGGTCCATCCGCTAATTCCAATTTTTGTCATACTCTTTCTAACATTTCGGCTAGTATCTCACGAATAAATGCTTCAATGCTGTCTTCAAATGCGTCAATTGAAGCAGGCTTGTCTAAAGGCGTTAAATCGCACAATCTAGGCGGCCAATTGACCGGTCCCGAACGTGAAATAAAATGTTTACCGAACTCGCCTCTCAATAAGTTCATTGTTACGCGTTCTGTGTGGCATGTGGCACCGTCTTGTTGAAACCACATGTCATGCAAGTCAAGCTCTTGCATTTTGGGCAAAAAAAAAAGTTGGATATCATCTCACGGTAGCACTCACCATTCACAGTTACATTACGATTCGCAGCATCTTTGAAGAAGTACGGTCCAATGATGCCACCAGTCCATTAACCACA
This sequence comes from Sarcophaga peregrina, assembly GCA_014635995.1. Classification (NCBI taxonomy): domain Eukaryota; kingdom Metazoa; phylum Arthropoda; class Insecta; order Diptera; family Sarcophagidae; genus Sarcophaga; species Sarcophaga peregrina. The sequence continues at coordinate 87,751,575 of CM025792.1, read as the reverse complement.
CCAAAATGTGACTTTTTCTAGGTAGCTTTTGCAATGCTTCTGGCTGATCTTTAGCCCAAAATCGACAATTCTCGTTATTTACGTATCCATTAAACTGTGACTTTTTCTGGGTGCATTGGTAGCTTTTGCAATGTTTCTGGCTGATCTCCACTCCAAAATCAACAATTCTGCTTATTTACGCATACATTGAGCCAAAAATGAGCTTCGTCACTGAACAAAATTTTTCGATAAAAAAGTGGATCTTCTACCAACTTTTCAAGAGCCCATTCACCAAAAATTCTGCGTTACGGTAGATCGTTCGGCTTCAATTCTTGCACCAGCTGTATTTTGAAAGGCTTCACACCTAAATCCTTTCGCAAAATTTTCCACATTGTTGAGTAACAGAGGTCCAATTGCTGCGAACGGCGACGAATCGATAATTGATGGTCATCATTAACACTGGCCGATACAGCTGCGATAGTTTCTTCAGTTCGCACGCTACGTATGCGTGTTGGTAGTTTAATGTCCAACAATGTAAATTTGGTGCAAATAACCCGAATAGCCGCTTCATTGGGTCGATTAAACTGACCATAAAATGGAAGAATCGCCAGATAAACTTTCTTTCCAGAGGATCACGCATTTTGATAATAAAATTCAATGATTTGCAAGCATTGTTCGTTTGTAAGACGATTCATGGTAAAATCATAGACCAGACTGAAGATGATTGACAGTGAAACAAAACACGAAGCGTGTGTTAGCTGTTTAAACCAGTGTTGCTAAAAAATCACCCGTTTTAAAAAACCAACATAAATATGTATAGGGTACCTCTAATGTCTTGTTCTGCGCTTTTGCCCTAAAAAATTACAAGACGTTGTTCGGCGTCACTCAATATCTGCCTACTATGTGATATGCTCCCGGTTGTTTTTTTTTCTCATATATATTTACGCCGCACACTTTTAAAACTGTATGTATCCCCATTCCGAACAACTAGTAATTTTGGAAGCGAAAGCATCGATCAAAAAACCGTGAGACGAAAGAAAGCTTTATTTTGGACATGAGGTAATGTTTGAACCTCGGTTTGGATTGTGGTATTACCATGTTTAAAATGCTAAATGCTAGCCTAAGTAGAGACTACGTTCTAACTATCTCCATCTTCCCTTACGTCAAGTATAGCTCTCCAAACAAATATTCTGGCATCAGTGTGGAAGTTCTCCTCTTCGCATATTTGACTCTCTGCTCATTGCCTTGAATTGCGATCAAGCGGAAGGTGACATTATTTTGCCCTATAGTGTAGATAGTCTTACACTATCCTCGTGTCAAACTCATATGAGTTAGGTGCCGTAGGTCGCACAATATATCACAGAACATTTTCCAAAAGTTCTAATAGCTAAACAGTGGACTGTAAACATGCACTGTTTTGTTTTGGTCATTTGGGAGTCAAGAGGTTAGGTTATGGTAGGCGGTAGCTAGCTATTCAGAAGTAAGCTCACTCGGTGGCCATATGTTCTTACCATATGTTTACTGTGTTACCCAGTATGAGGTAAGGCCCCTTGTCATGATCCGTTAGTGGTGGATTTGAAATGAACTTCGAGCTTCAGATGAAACCGGCCAGTTCCCTTAGTGGCACGTTTGCCATCATGCCCAGATCTTCAAACGTGGCAGGTAATAGCTCTCGGAAATTGTCGTAATCGTCGAGTAGATAGTGTGTTGCCTTATTAGACGTGAGACCTCGGTTGAAACCCCCGTGTCGGACATCTCTGACAAAACAAAATATGCAAAAAAATATTTCTTTTACGACTTTCTCTCCTTTTGAGTATGATATGGTACTCATGGACCTAGTAATTGTCCTATAGTTAGCCTCTAAACAAATGGGCTTGTTCAGATGGATACTGTTAAACAGCTAACAGTGTTCTGTTCAGAGCAAATTTTGCTTTGTTAACGCTAAATGTGGCGTTGCTAATATTTATGGATTGCGTCTTGGATTTTCAAATTCGTATTTATCTTCAAGCACATTAGGAAAATTTTACTGTTATCTTGACCTATTAAGATGTGAGGAATTTAAACGCTTTGAAGACATTTTCAAATAATTTTTTTTTCAATGCTTGGTAGCTTGACGTACACAGGCAAGTTTGCAGCCTCCTTGTCATTATCCGTTTGTGGTGGGAGCTTCGGTGGAAACTGGCCAATTCCCTTAGTGGCACGTTCACCGCCCTGCCAAGATCTTCAAACGTGGAAGGTAATAGCTCTCATAGAAAACCTCATCGATAACTGTAAAAAAATTTCACAATTAGACTGAGGGAGTAATTCTCCGTATCCTTTCAAACAAGCTTCCTTAGATTCAAACTTCCTTAGCTTCAAGTAACTCACAAGCGTGTGATCCTTCCAATAAAAAGAGTTAGATCGTAGAGCAACTGCTCATAGTAGATAATTCTCCAGTCACTCACTATGCCTTCGAATAATGCATCGGTGGGATTAAGCAGTTCTGAATACTAAGTCTTGGTCTAATATGTGGACGAGAGTTATACTATGTTCCGACATGCACTTTTATTAAATCAATATTCGGTTTATTGAGAACAATATTTTTGGCGTTCAGACATATAATATACGAAAATTTATTTGACAGCTGTTAAGCAAAACAGCTGATTGTTTCAACAACATTGCTTTTAATTTAATCGCGAAAATTAGTGCCAAAAATTTTTTTTTAGAAAAAATAGATAACAATTTAACATTGGAAAAGGTATTGCTAATGATTAACCGAAACGCCAAGCTGTTGCGGTTAATAGGGACTACTTGTGACTCCAAAGTGGCTTTCCTCAGAAGGATGAGAAATAAAAATTTGATAATATTGGATAGCTAGCAGAAAAGAAATCTTTTGCTTATGGCTCTGTCGTTGTTTACATATGAGCTGTCAAATATCAATAGAAAGTGTTCGGAAAATTGTAATATGCTTACTGAACGTACTTCTGACAGTGTTGTATTTGAAGTTTATAAATTTATTGACCAATAATGAATTGAAATTTTATATGAAATATTGAGATCAATAATGCCGTTTATTGCGATTTTCTCAATATAAGTGCATGTCTGAACATAGTTTTAGTGGCTTAAATATGAAATAATATTTCTTACGGTGACTTCCTCTCAGCAGATTTCTGGCAAAAAAAGAAACTATGAATGTAAAATAAAATTGGCATGAAAATTATCTCAAGAAATATGTTGTTCGGAGTGGACTCCACTATTTATGGATAAAATTAATGTATACAACATAAATGGTGTGAGCAGTTCGATTCTAATCTAGGTTAAAGGAAAGGGTTGTAATGATATTTTAAGTGTTGTTAGGGAACCAACTGTCTTGTGTTCATAGTTATTGAAATAATTCCAAATGATATTTTTGCAATGTTATCGTCATGTGCAATAAAAGCTTTGCTTACATAGCGCTTTGTACCAGGGAATTTTGATTCTGCGCCATGATTTTACGTAAAAAAACTGAGGCTAAGTACTACTAATGACACTCAGTTATTGGCTCATACAGGCGTGAAGCAGCAATATTGTTTCCATTATGTGACTATAAATCAAATCCTTTCAATCTCTTTAAAAATGTAGTATTTCTTCATGCTTTTTTCAAATTTTCTATTTATACGAGTTATTTATGTTTACGATTTTTTTTTTCTCCAAAATTAGTACAATAATTTGGAAAACTAAAAATAATTGTTACGAAATGCTCTTTAGTTTCTTGTGTTCTGTTTTTTTTTTTTGTTCTTTCTTTTCTTTTGTTCCTGTGGCATAATAAAAATCGAAATGAAAGCAATAACATCTAAATAATGTTGCCTACTTTTAGTTTACAATTTGCATAACATATTCATTGCCTAGTTTAAGGCTGTTTTCGAACTTTTTTTTTGTTTTGTTATTGTTATTGTTGCTGTTTCCGTTTTTGTTTTATTCTAATCCTCTTTTTTTGCCAAAAAGAAAAAAATCAAAACTTTTGAATAAACATTTGCGTGTGTATGTATAGAGAGTGAAAGAAAGAGAAAAAATTTTTTATGAAACATTTTTATTTTGTTTTTAATTTTGTATCTCTGTATGTGTTATTTTATTATTATTTTCGTATTTTTTGTTTTTTTTTTTAATTTAAGAAGGAAAATTAAAAATTGTTTTTGTTTTTTTAGTTTAAAGCACTTGCGTTATTTGTTGTTGCGTTCGATATGAAATAAAAGTTTTAAACAAATAAATATTTTTTTTTTAATTTTGTTGTAAAAGGCTAAAATCAAATCAAGTTTTTCTTTTGTGTTGTCTTTAAAATGTTGTTATCGTTCTTGAGTTCTTTCTTAATTATTTTTTTTTGAAATTTATCAAAAATAAAATCGAGTTGTTACAGTTGCAGTTGCAGTTACCGTTACAATTACCGTTTCAAGTTCTAAGAGAAGCTTAAAAATAATAAAAAATTTAATTTATTTGTTTATGTACGTACATACATTATATAAAAATTTTAATTCTGTTTTATAATTTGTTTTTTTTTATCTAACCTGTACATATGAATTTTACCAAATATTTTATGTCCAAATATTTACAAAGTTTTCTTTAGCGCTTTAAACTAAACTCTCTTATACTGTAACAGAGTTTTTGTACTGTACAGTATCAGCTATTATTCTGATTTGTAGCTTGTTTTACTCCTTATCGCTAAAAAGAATCTATTCTTTTAACCATCGTTTATATAAAAAACCAATCTAAATTAATGTCGGATATCCCTACAATATCTTGTTCAGTGCTGTTGTCCTAAAAAATTACCAGACGTTATTCGGCATCAGTAAAAATAAATACCTGCCTTGTAGCTGGATGATACGCTCACGGTTGTTTCCTTCTGATATATATTTACGCCACACAGTTTCCAAGTTGTATGAGTACTGATAATGCTTTCACCTCATCGCAGAACCTTCATATTAGACTTGAAACGATGCTTATTTTCAACAACAAGTGATGGAGTCTGCAGTGCAGTATAAACAGTTCGTTTAATATACTCAAGTTACATCAAACATAAGTATGCTGCAAATGAAAGCTTTATTTTGGAATCGATTTGGTTTCCTCTAGTTAACCTTTGAACCTCGTGTAAAATTATTAATTGTGGTATCACAACGGGCCTAAATGTTAACATGAGTGTGGACTTCGTTCTTGCTATCTTCATCTTCCCTTTCGTCGAGTATAGTTCTCCAAATATCTCTTATCATTCCAAATAAATATTTTATCCTTACCAACAAGAAAGCTCTTCTCTTCGCAAACTTAACTATTTTAAAATTCTTTCTGACTCTGGCCATACAATGGGCCCAGAGCTTACATTTGTCCCGACCACAATAGTCGCCGTTATCTACTAAGTAGAGTGTTGGCTTATTAGATGTAAGGCCCACTTTCAAATTCCAGGTCAGACATCAAAACGAAAATATTAAAATATTTCTTTGGCGACTTCCGCTCAGCAGATTTCTATCTAAAAAAATGGAAAGCTTCTTAAAAATCTGTAGTTTGGAGTAGACTTTAAACTTGTAGGTCCCGCCACTCATGCATAAAATTAACCTATACATACATACATAATTGGCCATTACAACCCTTCAGTCAGGATTACGACCTAGCTTCTCACACCACTTATGCTGTGTGCGTTAATTTTATACATGAGTGGCGGGACCTACAGTTTAAAGTCGACTCCGAACGACAGATTTTTTGAGAAGCTTTTCATGGCAATTTTTACTCTCACAGTTTTTTGCCAGAAATCTGCTGAGAGGAAGTCGCCGAAGAAATATTTTTTCGTTTTGATGTCTGACCTGGGATTCGAACCCGGGTCTTTTGTCTAATAAGCCAACACACTACCCACTAGACCACGGCGACTTAACCTATACAACATAATAAGTGGTGTGGGAAGCTAGGTCGTAATCCTTGTACTCTACAGATTTTTCTGTAAACCTCCTGCATATCATTATATCATGCTTGGCTTCACCTAGCAAATCTTGCATGATCCTTAACATCGGATTTGTGAGTTTGGTTTGCAGAACTAAAACGTCAGTGAAGAAGTGGTTTAAAAGGAAGTGAATGAACGTTTCAGTAGGTGTTTTTAATATTCAAAAATATTCGTAATTATTATCGAAGAGACAGCAAATGGCGAGCTCTAAGAAAACTATGCTTTTGCCAAACTATGATCATTTTAACAAATTTATTAATTTTCTAGACTATGTTTTTAGCTTTGAGAGCCACTGTTATTTTGTACCTATTTAATTCCGATACCAATTTGTTTTGAAATCTGCACAATAGATTTGAAATGAAATGTCTAAACATACTCTCTAAGTGATAATTTTTTCAAATGTTTGGGAATTTTTTAGAAAAATTACTTCTGCTATTCAATTCATTTTTCTTCTAACAATTAAAGTAATAATAAATAATGATTCATTTTTACTTAATAGTTGTTATTTAACATTTAATGTGACAACATTTTGAAATTGTTGTATTCATAATTCCACCAATTATAGCTTGTCAAACTTGGAAAACAAACAAACAAATAAGATTTCAAATGCAAAATCGATTTTTTGCATCCCAAATTTAAATAAAACACCCAAACACCTCAAATCAAAATCAATGCCCCTTTAATGGAGGTTTAACATTTTTTTAAACAATAAAATAATTTTAATATGACTTGACTTGAATTGTAATTTTCGAAAAAACAGTTGTTAAGTCAAATCAATTCAACTCAACAGAACAATGAATGAATTGTGAAAAATCACAATCAATACAACAAATACGCCTACAGTCAATTTTCTCTGTTGTGTTGTACACTCTGTTCTAAGGCAAGTGAAATTACGTTTTACGAGTGTACAGAATTCGGTAAAAGTTTTTTTGAATTGCAGGAAGGGTAGTGCATAAATGGTTATTAAAATGTTGTTGTTTTTTTTGTTCGAACAAAAAGCTTAAACAATTTGATTATAATCGATAGTGAAATAAAATTTATAATTTTGATTGTTTGATTATAATTAATGCTTTTGTTTATAATATGATGCATAGTATTGCCTATCACTTCTCTCTCGCTCTATGTAATTAATATTCAAATTGTTGCAATATTTTTAATACGATTGTAGGTAGACTTTAGATTTCTCTAGTTGGCTTTCTACAAAAAAAATTATTGTTTTCTTAATGCGATAATAATGTATGGGGAGGAGGGCAAATGTAGCAAAATCTGTCATTCAGACGCCATTATTTGCATAACAGTTTTCTTTATGGGCCTGTATGAGGTTTAGAAATTTTATTGATATTTGACTGACAGAGCAACACAGCAAGATCTGACCAAAACTTATTAAAAATTGGTAAAAGCAATAGTAAATTGTATGTAAATTCTGCGAGGACGCCTCCAGGAGATTTGATCAAACTGCTCTACCATTCCGTGTAACTCTCACATTTCCCTGAATATGGCTGGCACCTCGCAACAGTATACCCAGTGGTTCGCAAAAGCCTTTTTCACTGTATACCTCTTGATTGGGTATGGCAAACACTCCCGGCCATTAACTTAACTAATCCATCTCGACGAAAACATACTGTTTCTGTTATCCGCTCCAAAAGTGCGCCCGACTTATATTGTGCAGCTGATCTCGACTTCATTTTACTGGGCCTTGTGGGGATCTTGTTTCCAGGTAACCAGCACTTGTCCCTCTGATGCTCGCCCGTTTGTTAATAAGCCGGATCTTTACCTTCCTCGTGGCGCGTTCTAGTTTCTTCGGGACGTGACCGTTCTTTCCCCAGTTGAGACGCCTAGGCTCAACCTTTCGTCCGGTTGCTGCCTCAACTTGCCTTAACAACTTTTTAATAATGAAAGCACTCTCCTGGGCTGGTACAAAGGCCACGGTCTCTGCAAACATTGTCTCTCGTGCAGTCCATACCGCTAGTTTCACATCATGGGCGCATATACCATTTACAAATCCCTCTGTGTTACAATTATCTTCCAGTAGACGGCTTTCTCCCGGGCATATGAGCTGCACTAATCACACGCCTTCCTTTGCAGGGGCTTGAAATGATACATTATGTTATGGGATTAACATAATTGATCATTAGAACCCTTTAGTCAGGATTACGACCTAGTTTTTCACATCACTTTTGTTGTGTGCGTTACACTTGGGTGGTGAAACCTACAGTTTCGAAAGTCGATTTCAAACGACAGATTTTTGAGAAGCTTTTATATTTACTCTCAGAGCTTCCGCCAAAAATTTGTTGAGAGGAAGTCACCGAAGAAATATTTTTTCATACTTCGTTTACTTGGAGATATCTGAGTTGGGTTTTGAACCGAGGCCTCCTGTCTAATAAGCCAGCGCACTCTCTACTAGGCCACGGCGACTTCCCATCTTTTTAATATTGGTTGTTTTAAACCCTCTATTTTCACTGCTTTTATCCACGTTTTACACTAGAATTTCAAGCAGTAAATAGTGGTCCGAAGTCGCCGTGGTCTAGTGGGTAGTGTGTTGGCTTATTAGACGAAAGGCCCGGGTTCGAATCCCAGGTCAGACATCAAAACGAAATATATTTCTTCGGCGACTTCCTCTCAGCAGATTTCTGGCAAAGACTCTGAGAGTAAAAATTGCCATGAAAAGCTTCTCAAAAAATCTGTCGTTCGGAGTCGACTTTAAACTGTAGGTACCGCCACTCATGTATAAAATTAACGCATACAACATAAATGGTGTGAGAAGCTAGGTCGTAATCCTGACTGAAGGGTTGTAATGGCCAATTATGTATGTATGTATACAGGACCATAAAGACTATTTACATTTCCGATCATTTGACGTGTAAAAGGCCAAAGAAGTTTGAAATGGAAAACAACTGTAAGTTCTGGAAGTTGTTAGACCTTAAATGAATAAATTATAAACAGGAAACAATCAATTTGCATATATAATGACATATTTTATACAAATTTTGTAAATATAAAATAAATATACATACGTTGACGTATATATACGTCAAGTGCTAAGAAAATGTATATTCTCTGTAGCAAATGGTCTAACATTTCCAATTTTTCTTCTATATTTTGTATGGACTCTCCAAAACAATTTTATTGTAATTAAATGTCACCAAAAAAATATGAAAAAATGTTTTTAAAAAATTAAATAAAAATCATAAAAACAAAAACGAACAAACAACATCAGAAGTGTATAGCTAGCGATACATTTGTTGCAAGTTTGTTGCAAGTATTTAAATAGAAATTTGCTTCATTTTTTTGCTTTTCATTCTTTTGTCTGAACAAAAATGTAAAATTAATTAGAAAATAGTTGCAAACACTTCCTCAATTCACTACTTATTTTTCAAACCACTGACCACTTGGTTGGTGGAGACCCACTTTGAAATGTTTAACCTTCGTACTCTACCTCTCGCTCTCTCATTGTGTTTTTTAAAGTGTTAATTCCAATGAATTTTTGTTGAAATTAAGAAATTCATTTCACCATTAAAAGAGGAGGAGAGAGAGCGAAGGGAAGTGGTGTCAGAAGTATAATTGTTACTCTCTTCTTTCTAAATTTGACTAATTAACGGCAATTTCTTTCCTATTTATTTTTTTAAAAACTCTCTGGTTGCCATTGTACATAGTTTTTCTCTTTCCTTTTTTTAATTTCTGAATGCAATTCCATTTAATTACTGCACTTTAGATGAGTTTAACTCGGATTTTTCTTTGGGTTTCTTCTTCTACTCACTCTCTTACATTTTTCCGTTAAGTTCACTACCGTTTTGAGCTGGCAGTTCCGTTTTAAACAACTTTTTTTTTTTGTTTTTTGGTTGTTGTTTCCACTTAATTTTATGTTGTTGTTGTTGCTGTTGCTTAAATTTTTTTTCCGTCATGACACAAAGACATTTTCTTCTGCCACACTTACCATCTCTCTCTCTCTCTCTCTCTAAAGTGTCCTTTTGGTAGTCGCCTGCACACAGTGCAGTTATACGATTCAGCAGCTGCAGCGGCAGCAGCAGCAGGAACTGTATTTTGCAAAAGAAACTTTTTGTTGCCGGAATTTATATGCTGATGGAGAAATAATTTTTTGACAGTTTCTCTGTTGCTTTGGTTGTTGCCAGCAAGCAAGCCAGCAAGTTATGTTGCAAAGCATAACGGAAAGCATTACTGCAACCAGCGTTAAAGCCTGGAAAATATTATGGAAACGAACAAAAAAAATGAAGGAAAAATTTTTAAAATATTTTATAAAAAGGAAATGTTGAAGTTAGTAGGGTTTCAGTGGTCCATTCCCTTCCTGTACAGGGTGTAGCAAAACAAAATGAAGGATAATAGGGTAGGGAAAGAAATTGCATTAAATTCCGAAAGTTGTAAAGCAAATGCTTAGGAATGCTTTTGCTTCTTCTATTCAAAATTAAAAAGCTTCAGAACGAACTTCATTGACAATGTCAACTCTTATACCGGGTTATCCAATTCGTGGTTTCAAAAGTAAACGTAAATAAAACCCATAAATTATTTTTTTTTTCATGATATTTCTTTTTTTTTTTTATTGTAAATTGTCATTTAAATGATCTTCACGTGAAGTGTTGCAAGCATTGATCTTTTTGGGGCTTGTTGGGGACGATTGCTGTTGACTGTCTACTGGTGAAGGGTATAGCACTGGGCATTTTATAGTCACCAGCAGCAACTCGTTTCCTTACCGTTCTTATCTTACTTCTCTCTTTCCACCTTTCCTAAAAAACCTACACAATGCACTGCATGAGTAGAGGTCATCCCCTGAGTGCTGGTTTTTTATAAAAACAAAAATTTTTTTTACCTCTTTTTACCACATATTGAGCGGTTTCTCAGCCATAACTTGACGAATGTTGGTTTTTAAGTGCTTAAGAGTTGAAGATTTTTGTGCATAAATACGGTTTTTCGCGTAGCCCCCTAAAAAAAGTCTAATGTTGTCAAATCGCATTATCTTAGTGGCCAGTTGATATCGCAACGACCAGAAATTACGCGGCCAGGAAATGTCTCTTGCAACAAAGCCATATTCCCTCGAGGCGTGTGGCTTGTGGCATCGTCTTGTTGAAACCACATATTCTCCAAGTCGTATTCTTCAATAGCAGGCACAAAAAAATCGGTTATCATATGACCATAACGCTCTGTACGAATTGATGGTGACAGTCGTTCCGTCGTCGTTTTCGAAGAAGTAAGGTCCAATCACACTTTCGAACCAAAGCGCACACCAAACAGTGACTTTTTCTAAATGTAATGGCCTCTCTTCAATTATTTGAGGATTCTCAGAACCCCAAATACAACAATTTTGTTTTTTAACATACCCCACCGAGTGTGAAATGTGCTTCATCGCTGAAGAAAATTTTGTTCGAAAAATTGCCGTCTACCGCATGTTGTTCAAGCACCCATTCCTCGTATCTACGATGTTGTGAATGGTCAGCTCGGCTTTATATGGATGTAAGTGTAGATCTGAATGCAAAATATTTCATAATATGCCGTAAGATAGTCCTAATTCCTGAGAACGATGAGGAATCGATATATTCTGGTCTTCGGCAACATTTTCACTCACAATAGCGATATTTTCAGCGGTACGAGCGAAACGATGATGCACAGGCCTTTCAATATTTGTAACCACTCTAGTCTCTTCAAATTTCTACACAATTTTGCCAATTGCTTGTATAGTATGGTTTACATAATTTCCTCTTTAAGCTGGGAGTTGACTTTAAACTGTAGGCTTCGAAAGTCTTTTATAAAATTAACATACACGCACATAAGTGGTGTGAGAAGCTAGGTTGTAATCGTAATCGAAGGGTTATAATGACCAATTATTATGCTAAAATGCTCATATTGCGATGCGAGATGGTATCGAAAATATTTTCGAAGCCTCTGAAAGAAAAACGTCACATCGTCTATGTTGGCATACTGGCGCTGCTGTGGCAGCAATTACAAAAATTCTTTGTGGGTTTTCTAATGAGTAGAAAATCATGAGTATTTTTCAGGTTCAATTAGTCGTGACTTAACCATAACCATATAAATCAGCTGTTTTAACCAACTTTATCGATATCACTGTTTTCGATTATAGGTGACTTACCATAATGCCATAGTCATAACGATAACCAATATGTACCAATTGAATTTTGGTTTTTTTTTACGATAACCATAAACAGCTGTTTGCTGAATTTATTTACATGTATACACATTTTTTTTTTTTGTTTACTTTTGTACTTTTGAAAAATACATATGTATGTGCAATTAACGTAAACAGCTGTTTATGGCCATGGCACCACTGATTGCTGCTAATAGTAAATTTACGGTTATGGATTATGTTATGACTACAGCGTTATGGTAAAGTCACGACTAATTGAACCTTTAAAACTAAATATGGGCGATTTGATTACGATAATCAGGACACACTAGAGATATTACTCTGCCTTACATGTTCACCTGAATCCATCGTATTGATGCAATGAATGCAGGGCATGCGGTGAAGACATCGAAACTATAGGGTACTGTTTGTGTCATTGCCCAGCTGTCGTAAGCTCGAGATCGCAATATTTTATGAATGACACCATACCAGACATAACTTCGTTTCAGAGAAGTGGACAGGAAGATTGTAAGGAAGTTCGTACACGATACAGACTTGCAATAGAGTGTAAGGGCGCACAACAAGCCTGCAATGATGGCTTAGGTGTATGTCAATAGATATGAGACCTTTGTTTGGTATTCTCTCCTTCTACATTCTGCCTACCTACTAGGGATGCCAATCGGGAAATCCCGAAAATTCCGGGATTTTTAAAAACTTGTCCCGGGATTTTTCGGGATTGTGAATTCATATGTATTTTGACTCTACAAAAGGTCCTGAGAAAAAATTCTATATCACTTGACTTCAATAATAGCATCTCAGATGAGGAAAACCCTGCTTCCATTGATAAAAAATTATTTGATGGCATCGAAGAATGCTAAAGCCCTATAAAACGAATTAGAAGGGTAACTGATTTAAATACTCAAATGTCCAAAGAAATAAATTTATTTACATCAGGAGGTGATAGAGGTGAATATTTATTTTACCAACAAATGTTGATTGCGAGAAGTGTTTTTCAGGCAGGGTATGTTGACAACAAAATTTGTTCAAGCCTATCAGATCACATGTTGGATGCTTTAATCTTTTCGTTGGAATCCATATAATTTTCTTAAAACTAATGCATTTGCATATACATAATTGGAATACAAACGATTATGTTAACAAAATATTTTTATTATTAAGAGAAAATCGCGATTTTTCCCTTGATTTTTCGGGATTTTAGGATCCCGAATCCCGGGATTTTTAAAAATCGATCCCGTTTGGCATCCCTACTACCTACCTACCTTTGACTTTCAAATATATGTAAAAACGTTATGTGAACATAACTGTACCTAACATTTGTGGTGTAATATTATCGAATTCCAGCAGATTTTAACTGTAGACCGGTCAACCATATTTTCGAATTCGAATACGCGTACGTACGTTTGTCAATGTGTAAATTGTAAATGGAATAAGTTACTTAACAGAAATATAAAATATAGCTTCCGTATGGCTTTATTGTTTTATTTTTCCTTTACATTTTTTATTATTGAGCAGCTGATTTAAATTGAAAATCGTACGTTTCCATTGATTTTTTGTAAAGGAAGAAGTTTTGTTTGTTGATTATTTATTGATGGTTTTCCTTCACACATATTTCTTTACTTTTTCAAAGTTTAATGTTTCAAGTTTTATTTTAATTTTTTTGAATTTTAATGAATTGATTTTTTTATTTTTTTTTTTAAGCGAAAACGTTTTGTATATGAGAACTTTGCCTTTGAATTTGAATTGTGTGTGTAAAATAATGAAAAAAAAACCAAAAAATATTTGAAAATTGAAAATTTGATTGAATTTCGTTCGTTCGTTCGTTCGTTAAAAGTTCATTTTGAAAATCGTTACGTTAATTTGTTATTGATGATTATGAAACATTTTATTTACAACAACAACAATAAATTGTTAATAATTTATATTATATTATATAAACAAGCATAAATACATATAACTACATACCACCCTACTATACTATATACTATTACTTACTATACTATACTATATATTTTAAACTATTGGGGCAATTCACACGATTGTTGTATTGTTTATGTTGTATTGAATACTATGCTGTATTGTGTATTTCCTATTCCAAATGTATTTTTTCGGCATTCAAACAATTTTATAGCACAAAACCAATATAACGTTTGAAAAACATATGAAAACATATACAACAGTAGTGAGGAAAAAAAATAAAACTTTATGTCGTATGAAATACAATTGATGCTCGAAACTTATAACATTATCCAATTCCATTCCACTTTTGTTTTTCTTATTCGTTGATTTTTAAATTTTAATTAAAATTGTTCTGAATAACTTTGTTTTAGGGGTCGACGAATGTAATTTAAAACATCAATGCCAAATAAGGTAAACTTTGATTCGTCACTTTGGCCTGTTGCAATTTTGACCAATTCAGATATCATCTAGAAAAGTTAAGCCGTTTTTTCTTATTAACTTTACTTATAAGTGGCTTCTTGGCTGGTCTTCTACAGGGTGACTGATATGTATTGCAACCAAAGGATTTCTATCGAGTTCAAGTCAGCGGACTGACTAGGCCATTCATTAATGTCTAACTTTGATGAGTGTTTTGTATCATTATCCTGTTGAAACTTCTACATCAGAGGCATATTTTCCTCGGCAAAGGGTAGCATAACACTCTCTAACAATTTTTTTGTACACAAATCTGTCTATTGTTTGCTCTATTCGGTAAATTGGACCTACTCCATACCTGGAAAAGCAACCCCATACCATTAAATTGCCTCCTCTTTTTTGTGTACCTACTGTCGAATTCTTTACCTTTTGACCGACGAACATTTTCTTCTACGTCGTTTGATTTTGGTCTCGTCGCTACAAATGATATTTCGCCACTTTTTTCCTCCCTTGCTCCTTACCAGTCTTTGTGAGTCAAGGCAACATTTTTTCTCTTCCTTAAATTGTTTGTTCTAAGCAAAGGGTCTTTGCGAGCTATCCTACCTTGTAGCCCTGCCTGCCTTCTGTAATCGTCTTCGCACAGTTCGTGATGAGACTGTATTTTCAATTTCTCTAGCAATCACCTTAGATGACTTAAAAGGGTCCGGTTTATATAGAATGCATATGCGTTTGCCTGTAGCTAATGAAGTTTTTCTGTGTCTACCTCATGTTTCAACGTTATTTTTTTCTTTTAAAGCGGTGGCTAATATGTATTGCAACCAACTTCAAGTTGTTATCATTTATAAACCGCTTTTCTGACAGCTGACAGATTTATTCCAGTGACAATTCACAAGCTTACAAAAGCATTTCGATCTATTGCATTCAGAAAATAAGTTATTCGTGACTGAATTCACTGTGGAAAACCACAGGTGGCTATCGTTAGAACCCTCCAGCATTTAAATGTGAATAAATCTTTAGTTTCTTGTACCATTGCTCGTTACCCTGATACTGGCAAAGAGCTCAGCTGAAAATTTACACCTGCGATTGGCCATTAGAACTCAAGCGCCGTCGATGGTAATGGTGCGGGCCGCCGTAACGGCCGATGGTCGCTAGCCGCTCGTATTTATTGACCGTAAGTTCCAAATAAATGCCGAATAATATCGTGAAAATGTCTTAAAGACAGTATTGAAGACCTTGGCAGACAAATATTTCGGCTGCAGACCATGGACGCACTCCAACAGGACTCAGCACCACCGTACTCAGCACGCTTCAGTCAAGAATGTTCCTCGCTTCATTTCTACCGCACAATCGCCACCAAAATCTCTGGATCCCAATCCGTTGGACTTTTGCGCCTGGGGCATTTCGGAGAGTTAGGTTCTCACTAAAAATTTCCAAAGTGTCGATCATCTCAAGACGTCGCTTCGCCGGGAATGGGCCAAAATACCGCAGAGCCACTTTCGTACAGCCTGTGATGACTTGGTCGGCCGTTTGAAGGCCATAATTCGTATCAAAGGTGGCCAATTCGAACAAATCTAAACTGATTCTAAAATTTGATGTTATTTTCAACAGTTTTTGCTTTTTTTCTTTGTTGCATTATATGTCAGTCACACTGTAGCCAATAAATTTGCCTCTTATAATCGGTTTCTGGCTGTGTGGACGCCAATAGAAACCCCTAATTGATTGTTTGCATAATTAGTAATATTCATCATTATAACCCTTTAGTTAGGATTACGACCTAGCTTCTCCCACTACCACTGATGATATGTGTGCGTTAATTTTATACATGACTGGCCGGGGACCTGCAGTTTAAAGTCGCCTCCGAGCTATAGATTTTGTTTGAGAAACTTTTTATGACAATTTTCTATTTCCTGTCGAGAGTTTTTGCCAGAAATTTTTTGATACTTTCATTTTGATGTCTGAGGCCTCCCGTCTAATAAAGCCACACTCAAACTAGTCTATGGCGACTTCCTCTACAATCCAAGTAATTGATTGGCACCCTGTTTATCCAATTCAAGGTAAAAGAAATCTGACTGAATATGAAGCAAGATTCTTCCTTAGTTTTGAATTTTTCAATGGCTGTACCTATGCCTAGCATACAGTCTACATACATACATAATTGGCCTTTAAAACCCTTCAGTCAGGGTTACGACCTGGCTTCTCACACTTAGCATACAGTCTAGCGTAGATAAAAGTGTGGATTGTTATTCCGTAGCGGTTTGAGAAGTTTGCCTGCTTTAGCAAGCGATTCAATGTCCTGCCGTTTACCGATGGTCAACTTTTACTATTTTTACTATTTGACGGTCTTGGCGGGCAATAGATTTACGAAGACGAACACTTCCTTTTTCTTTCCACGTTGTTTGTTTTATGATATCGCAATGAAATCCAACAAATCGTTGATTTGTTAATATTAAATTAATGAGGAACTTCATTCATTGATTTGCCTTTTTCGAAAGCCCTTATAATGGCAAATTTTGCTATCTGCTGAGCAGCTGTTTCTATTTGAAAATTCAAAATTTGCAAAGTTTTCATTAAACTTTTATTTTAATTTCTCCAGTTGATCTCCTTTTACCTTCAGCACATGGCGTTGCATTTTATTTCTCGCTAAATTTTTGCATTTTTTTTATAAATCTAAAAAAATTAAGTAGAAAGAGAAGCAATGTACGTGGACGATATTTTGTCAGGTGCACATTCTATTGAGGAAGCAATTCATAGTCGCGATGAGATTATTTACGTTTTGAAGTCGGCTGGTTTCTCGCTTCGAAAATGGACTTCGAATGAACGAAGTCTTATTCAAGACTTACCCCCCGAACACTTACTGGATTCCAATTTTTTGAAATTTTCGGATGCTAGTACTGCTAAAACGTTGGGTTTACGTTGGAACGCGAGCTTGGACACACTCTTCTTCAAGCCTTCTCCAGCGCCCGATTTTACCCAAGTCACCAAACGTTCTGTCCTTTCTCAAATAGCCAAGCTGTTTGTCCCTGTTGGATGGTTAGCACCCAAAGTAATTGTCGCTAAGATACTTATGCAACAAATTTGGAAAGACAGAACCGATTGGGACGATTGTTTAGCCAACAATGCTTCATGATGCTTTTTATTAAAATTTAAAAATCAACGAATAAAAAATCAAAAGTGGAGCGGGATTGGATAACGTTAGCAGTTTCGAGCCTCGATTGAATTTCATACGACATAGCGTTGCATTTTTTTTATTTTCTCGCTACTGTACACAATTTTTTTCATTCACAGAAATCAATATAACTTTTAAAAAACATATGAAAAAATGTGTATAAGTGTATCGGATTTGTACATACACTATTGTATACACTCAATACAACGATACAACGGCTTGTGTGAATTGCCCAAATATAAACTTGTTGTATGAGTTTAAATTCTTTCAACACCTTTTTTTTTAGATAACGAAAGAAAAGCGTTTCTTATTCTTATTTCTTATTAATTATTATAATTATTATTTTTCTTAATTACAAGTTACCGTTACTACAGTTTCCGTTATATATTTTTTAATATAATTTTTATACAATTTTTCTTTACATTTTTTCTTCTTTTTCTTCTTAATTCGTCTTTGTGTTGCGTTCAATTATAAATTTTTTCATTTTTTTTTTTGATTTTATTTTTAATAAATTTTGTTTTTTTTTTTATTATTATTTTAAGTTTTTCTTTTTTAATTTTTATTTTATTTCTTTTTTAATAATGAATAAAACAAAAAAGTGTTACTCAGTTTCAGTTCAGTTTTTTTCTTCTTACAGTTTATGGTTGATACTTACAAAACACTTTTTATTACACAAAAACAACAACTTAACTTGTATTGTAGTTGTTGTTTTTGTTATTATTTTTTTAATTTTTTTTTTTTAATATTAAACTCTTTTTATATACTTAAGAAGTAAAAAAAAAAATTTATAAAAATTTTTTTCTAACCTTAAACAGGCTGAGTGTGTTGTACTGAGGGATCGTAAATTGAATATTGCGCCAGCCATTAAAAAACAGGTTAGCATTTCAATTAAATTATAAAGTTTTTTTTATTTTGGTTTATTAAATTGTTTTAATAAAATTTGTTTGGTTTTTTTTTCTTCTTTACCCCGTTTTTAGTCAATTGTGGCTGCCAATGGTGCTGTCTATTATACAACCACACCTCCAGCTCCCATTAGTAATATGCCGATCGATCAATTTGCCGCCGCTGTATATCCACCAGGTATTAATTATATTAACATTAATTTTAAATTAAATTTTAAGATTAAATTTTTGCTGTACTTTGTTTGTCAACTTTTTTTTTTGGCTCATTTCCGTTCTAATAAAATCTCATAACTCAGACCTTAGGTTAGAGGACTGTGATAAGCACAGTTCCCGAAGGTCGAATTGACCTATTGTGCAACGTCCTAGCTTCTCACACTACTCGTCTTGAGTGCGGGACCTACATTTTAAAGGCGACTCCGAACGACAGTTTTTTTTCTGAGAAGCTTTTCATGGCAATCTCATTTTTGCAAGAAATCCGCTGAGAGAAAGTCGCCGAAGAAATGTTTTCTTATTTTCGTTTTGATATCTGTCCTGGGATTCGAACTCGGGCCGTTTTTCTAATAAGCCAACACCACTGCGACTTCAAACTTACACATTGATATTTCAATATTTACTTATCCACTTAATTGACTATTAACAACCCGATTAACGGATTTCGGCCTGCCGTAACATATCCTTCCAGGCGCCTCTACTTTTTACGCCCCAACACCAGTTGGTCACACCAATCGGTGACAGGGATTTTTCGATTTGGTTCTTTCAACGCAAACAAGGTCGTCGTCTTCGCCGACTCATCGCAGATCACCATCTCGTCGGAGCATCCTCCTATATTCGAACGAAACGTCGAAACAACGTCAATGTCGTTGATAATGTCGTACATACACATACATAATTGGCCATTACAACCCTTCAGTCAGGATTATGACCCTGTTTCTCTCGCCACTTATGTTGTGTGCGTTAATTTTTATACATGAGTGGCGGGGACCTACATTTTCAAGTCAACTCCGAATGACAGATTTTTTTCTGAGAAGCTTTTCATGGCAATTTTTACCAGAAATCCATTGAGAGGAAGTCGCCGAATAAATATTTTAATATTTTCGTTTTGATGTCTAATCTGGGATTCGAACTCGGGTCTTTTTTCTAATAAGCAAACACACTACCTACTAGACCACTGCGACTTCAAACTCACACGTTGATATTTTAATATTTACTTATCCACGTAATTGGCTATTAACAACCCGATTAATGGATTTCGGCTTGCCGTAACATATCCTTGCAGGCGCCTCTACTTCTTACGCCCCTACACAAGTTGGTCACAACAATCGATGACAGGGATTTTTCGATTTGATTCTTCCAACGCAAACAAGGTTGTCCTCTTCGCCGACTCACCGCAGATCACCGCATTAAATAACCATCTCGCCGGATCATCCTCCTACATTCGAACGAAATAGCCGATGTTGCTACACTGCACAACGTCAATGTCGTTGAGGATGTCGTACATACACATACATAATTGGCCATTACAACTCTTCAGACAGGATTACGACCTAGCTTCTCACACCACTTATGTTGTGTGCTTTAATTTTATACATGAGTAGCGGGACCTACAGTTTAGTCGATTCCGAACGACAAGTCGATTCCGAACGACACATTTTTGAGAAGTTTTTCATGGCAATTTTTACTCTCAGAGTCTTTGCCAGAAATCTGCTGAGAGGAAGTCGCCGAAGAAATATTTTTCGTTTTGATGTTTGACCTGGTATACGAACCCGGGCCTTTCGTCTAATAAGCCAACCCCACTACCTACTAGACCACGGCGACTGATGAGGATGTCGTTGGATGCGGAAATAATCGCCAAACTCGCACTGGATCGAAGATCTTACGTAGGACTTTTCTGTCGAATATTCTCAAGGCTGCTAAATCAGTATTTAATAAGGTCCATGCCACTGCGCCATAAGGAAATACGAGAAGGATGAGCGTCTTGTAGACTATTAGTTTTGTCGTAGGAGAGAGGTTTCCGTTACTCAATTGCTTATTGAGACCTTGGTGGCACCTGTTGGCAAGAGTGATCCTACGCTTGATCTCTAGACTAACATCATTTTTGGTGATAACGACGAAGTCAAGATAAATAAATTCTTTGACTATATCGAAAGCATTTGTGGATTGAGGAGTGTGCTCACCTTGTCTTTAGTTGAAGAAGATTGAGTGTGGGTTAATGATAGGTTACCCTTTTGGCGCCGTTCGTTGTGGATTCTCTCTCGTTTTCGATCCGTGAAAACTCGACTTTTGCGTGCGCATCCTACACTAGTAAAGCTACGTGGCCTTTGTTGTTTGCGTTTATTGTTAGGTTAGGTTAGGTTAGAGGACGTGCACCTGTCGGTCAAGACAAGCACAGTACTCGGAGGTCGAAATTGACCCATTGTACATTCTACAGACTGCTTACTTGCCATATAAAAGACAAGGCAAAGCAACCGACTGAGTTTGTGAAATTCAGTCTACCTTGTGTGAAGACGCGGTGCATTTGAAGAGAATAATCCTGGTTAGAAGACCTTCGTTACAAAGATCTGTCGAATAATTGTCTAGTAATTGTTTTTGTTTAAACAGAAGAAGGAAATGGAGGATATAGGAATGTAGGGAAGGGGAGGGAGAATGGGAAACGGAGGAATATAAAGAAACAGGCACAAAACAAAAGAGGTTGAGAGTGCGACTACACTTATGAAGCCCTGGCACCTTTCAACCAGCCCAAGTTGCTAACGAATCTGCGGAGAGCCTTGATGTCGGCTCTCGACACAGGACTCAAATTCTCAAAGAAGACCTTGCCAAGGGTCCTCTGGGCAGTTGCAGAGGAGATGTTCAACAGTCTCCGTTTATTGTTGGTGAGTAGTGTTCTCTTATTATTTTTGGACTCATCTCTGCCCGACAACAGAGAGGCAACCTTGTGGGGGCAACGTGGTGGCTGTTGTTTTCATCCAAATCGCGGGAAGAGCGCAAGCTTGGTGTGGTGTTAAAAACTTTAAACCATTGTCACCCACCTCTAACCAAGAGAGAAGTCATGTCCAAATGCATGATTTCGAATTGGTGTTTATGCATATCATGTGGTTGCATTACTGTGCGTGGAGGCGCTGGTAGACGCATTGTTTCCATCCCTGCTTCGTGTACCGTTGGTAATGCCGTTATGGCGAAACTCACCTATAATCCTGGGGTATTGGGCGTTTGTTTGTCTGTCCGCTGGAAGAGCGCAAGCTTGGTGTGGTGTTAAAAACACTCAACCATTGTCTCAGACCCCTATGCATATCATGTGGTTGCATTACTGTGCGTGGAGGCGCTGGTAGACGCATTGTTTCCATCCCTGCTACGTGTACCGTTGGTAATGCCATTATGGCGAAACTCACCTATAATCCTGGGGTATTGGGCGTTTGTGGTGGGGTTGACAAGAAGCAATCTGTTTGCTTTAATTTTTAATTCTGAACTATTTGTAAACACTTGATTAGAGGAAGGCCATCATTCATAAGGTAACAGCTTTGACGAAATAATGCTTCTTCAGGACAACGACGGGCGGCACATGTTCGCCCTAAAGCTCTAACACATTTTTTGTGAGAGTGAACGTGCAAAAACGTTAAAATTTTCTTTGTGTGGACACTTGCTCTATAAAATATCTAAATTACGTATTAAATGTTGTCCCTGTTCATTCACTTTCAACGCTTGATGACCTCACTTTAAAGCGTCAATTCCTTTCAATATTACGGTCAATTATTGTCATACAAAATTCATTGAAGTCTGAATTTTGCCAAAAAATATTCTTTTTATTGCTTTTGAAATTTATTTTGTATTTCGTTTCAATTTTTAGCCGCTGCTGCAGCTGGTGTGCCAACAATTTACCCACCTTCAATGCAATATCAGCCATTCTATCAATACTACAGTGTGCCAATGGTAAGTAAATTTCAAAGAAACTCAATTTAATAATTTTTTTTCTTTTTGGGTTTTTTTTTATGTTTTATAATAAAAGAAAATTATATGCATATTAAAATATATTTCATTTCTCATTTTTACAGAATGTACCCACCATTTGGCCCCAAAATTATCAAGGTAATTAAAATTTATTTTTAATCGTTCGTTCGTTTCAGTTTTTATTTTTTTTTTTATCATTTTATCGTTTGTTTTTCTTTCTCTAATATTCTACTACTATTAATATACATACATATATAAACACATGTACATACACTAAGCACCAAAAGTGAGTAAACACCACTAAAGTAATTCATTTTCTTAGAATAGCAAGCAAACTAAATGAGAATATTCGAATAAATTACCAAAACTAAAAACGTTTATTTCTTACATAGGGTGTTGACTCACTTATGGCGCTCAGTGTATATGCCTACTAACATAAGAATGAAAACCCACGTTCAAGGAATTCGTACGATTTTTTTTCTTTCTTTTCCTCTTTAATTTTGGCTCTTATATTGTGCTTTTTTTGTTCTTTTTTGTGCTTTTTTTTTTGTTTACATTTTTACTACACTTAAAGAACATATTATTTGAGTGTTGTTGTTATTTAATTCATTATAATTTATTTTTATAAAACATTTGCCAACTAAAACTGACCACTTTCTTCTCTACCTCATTTCATAACACCACACCAAACACCCCCATCATCATTTTACCTCCCCTGATTTCTATTATTTTTTTTGTTTTTATATTTTGGCTAAGATATGCGACCATTTTTTTTGTTGCTTTTTTTTTGAGCAGACATTTTGTAGACCTAGTTTTGTCTTGCTTGGTGTTACTTAGGTGGGGGTAAAGCAGCATATTTTTTCATAATTTATTTATAATTACTCATAATTTGTTGTCAGAATTTCTAACAAAGAAAAACTCAATTATTGTTCTTTGTATTTATTTTTAAAAGAATCGAATCTGCCCTTGACAACCCACCAGGCTGAATGAAAATTATCAGATCATATCTTTCGAAACTTTTCAGATTCAATTTAGATTTGTATTTTACACTTAAATATGCGAGATTTTTTATAATTTGTAACCGTAAATATCCACAGTAGTAGCCAGAGAGAGATCAACAATGAATAGTTTTTTTGCTACTCATAAGCACTCATGAAATTTGGAATATGAGTCGACAATATTGAAATTTAACTACTCATTATTCATTCTTACTCATTACAACTTTGATTTGTAAGGCTCTCATGCGAATCGACAAACACCTAAGCCATATTGTAGGCTTGTAGTATGCCCATCACCTTATTGATTTTGAAATCTCTCATGCCAATTAACATAAACCTAAGCCATGTTGTAGGCTTGTAGTACGCTCATCATCTTATTTTCTATAGAATGTCTGAATATCATACAAACCAGAGATCAACAATGAAATTTTGAATATGAATCAATAATATTGAAATTTAACTACTCATGATTCATTCGTACTCACTACGACGTTGATTTTTAAGCCTGTCATGCCAATTGACATGCACCTAAGCCATGTTATAGGCTTGTAGTACGCTCATCACCTTATTTTCTATAGAATGTCTGAATATCATACAAACTAGAGATCAACAATGAAATTTTGAATATGAGTCAATAATATTGCAATCTTACTACTCACGATTCATTCGTACTCACTACGACGTTGATTTTTAAGGCTCTCATGTCAATTGACATACACCTAAGACATGTTGTAGGCTTGTAGTACGCTCATCACCTTATTTTCTATAGAATGTCTGAATATCATACAAACCAGAGATCAGCAATAAATCGTTTTTGTTTTTGCTACTCATAAGCACTCATGAAATTTTAAATATGAGTCAATAATATTGAAATTTAACTACTCATGATTCATTCGTACTCATTACAACTTTGATTTTTAAGTACAGAAGTTGCACACAACCTCCTAGTTCGTATGCGAATCATACTTATTTTGCGTTTCTTGTAAATCTTGCATTATGGAGATTCAAAATCAACAACTGCATCATACGTGTTGTTATGTACGACGTATAATGAGTACTTCAAACTTTGATTATGAGTAGAGGAGGTTCCACGATAAGTATAAATGCGAATAAGTATCAGAAATTATGAGTATCATATCGATTCTACTCATCATTTTGAATACTCATTGCTGATCTCTGGTAGTAGCCTATTAAGCCTATTACGGTTGAGGGCTGTAGGTCTTAAATGTTATTTAAGAACATTATTCAACATTATTGTTGGATTTTAATTGCAATTTACTGTCTAGTTTGTGTAAAGTATAATGTTTATTGGTTTTTTAGGATACTATTCCTCCACGAGAGGTAATTTTGTATTAATTTTAGCTTTAATACTTGAGAGTTCCTTCCTGGCTGAAAGAGCCAGCCTAGTTCACAAATGTGCGTTGTGTCTGGTAGTGAATCGCATCACATAATGCCTTTATTGCGTCTTTATCAACTTCAATCGGCCTTCCCGAAAGTGGTGCATCTTCGGCATTAAATTTGCGAATCGAAATTTATCGAACCAGTTCTGACACTGGCGTACTGTCTAAGTACCTTCTTCATATACATCGGTCAATTTATTTCTGGCTTGAAAAGCATTTCTACCCTTTCTGTAGTAAAAGGGCACCAACCAAACACGCAGGATTCATTACAACTCACACTTTCACACGCAAACCTTACTATATAAGCTCTCAAAGCATATAAAATTTATACGGCTTAAGTGTGAAGTTGGGTAAAAACAACTAATAAATTTACCAGGAAAAAACGAAATTACTTTCTGAACAATCCAATAGTTTCCTGCTAGGTCCACATTTCTTTTGTGGCAGCCTTTCTTAATTTTTTCTATGTTTTCAGCGATTTTTTAGTGATTAATAGACCAGAGCTCTTTAAAACATTAAAATTATTAGATGGAAAATGTAAACAGCGTAGAGCTGCTGTTGCCAGACATCCAGACATATTTTCCAGTAACCTGGGATACTTTTTCGCCTTTCTTTTTTATTAGAGAATATGGCAATAATGTTCCAAATTTACATTCGTTTTGAAATGACAGAATTTTTAAGGGATTTTCATTCCAATTCCATTCCATTATTTGGGTTGTGGATTAGTTATGGGTGCTAACATTGCATGTCATCCATTCATACTGCTTGTGGGGGTTGTAAATATTCACTTAATCCTAAAT
This sequence comes from Sarcophaga peregrina, assembly GCA_014635995.1. Classification (NCBI taxonomy): domain Eukaryota; kingdom Metazoa; phylum Arthropoda; class Insecta; order Diptera; family Sarcophagidae; genus Sarcophaga; species Sarcophaga peregrina. Next base: position 87,725,971 of record CM025792.1, on the reverse strand, counting down.
TTTGGTAGTTTTCTAAACTTTCCTTAAGCAATGCAATAATAAATAAGATAAATATGTTCACTGGGTTTGTTTGTCTTGCTTCCCAATCAGTCTTTATAAAAATATTCACAATTGCAAGAAATATTGTTTAACTAGACTTTGTGCCAGTGAATTTAAATACGAATTACTTTTTTTTTCAGTAATACTATGTTCAGACATGCACTTTTATTAAATCAATATTCGGTTTATTGAGAACAATATTTTTTAGCGTTCAGACATACGAAAATTTATTTGACAGCAAAACAGCTGATTGCTTCCACAAAATTGCTTTTAATTTAATCGCGAAATGTAGTGGCAAAAATATTTTTTTAGAAAAAATGGAAAACAATTTAACATTGGAGAAGGTATTGCTAATGATTAACCGAAATGCCGAGCAGTTGCGGTTAATAAGGGACTACTTGTGACTCCAAAGTGGTTTTCCTCAGAAGGATGGGAAATAATAGCAGAAAAGAAAGCTTTTCCTTATGGCACTGTAGTTGTTTACATTTGAGTTGTCAAATATCAATAGAAAGTGTTCGGAAAAATGTAATATGCTCACTGAACGTACTTATGACAGTGTTGTATTTGAAGTTTTAATCAATATTATAACAATTTATGAATTTATTGACTAATTATTAATTGAAATTTTATATGAAATATTGAGATCAATAATGCCGTTTATTGCGATTTTCTCAATATAAGTGCATGTCTGAGCATAGTATTATGCATTATTACACAATATTATTTAACATTAACCCGATGTGTCCTCATCCCAATTCCTTATAACGTAATATTATTTAATATTTTAAATACTAAATTATTTTTTTTTTATTTTATATTTTAATAAATTTTGTAATTTTTTTTATTAATTAAAATATTTTTTTTTGTTTTTTTTTTTTTGTAAATATTTTTTTTATGATTTTTTTAACACCATCAGTTGAGTCAACTTTACTGGCTTATGGAGGCACCAATGCAGCGCAACTTTAAAAACACATCATTTGATCATCATTTATTTTTATTTTTTTTTTTTTTTTTTTTCTATTTCTATTAGAAAAACTTAGAAAATTTATTGAAATTGTTTTTTTTTTCTCTTAATTTTTAAATTTTTGTATAAGATATTATAATTTTCAATACAAAATACAACAACTGCAACAATTGCAACAATTAAATTATATTTAGAAAAAACCAAAAAAAATGTTGCCTTTATTGGTTTTTTTTTTGCAAAGTTTAAAGGAGAAAAGAACAAAAAACGCCACAAGTGCAATGCACTTTATTTTTGTAATTTTAAGTTTTATTTTTTAGTACTAAAAAAAATAAAATAAACAAAGAAATAAATAAACTTTCTCACAAGCTACATACATACATAAACATATACTGACACTGACATTTAAACAAATTTTAATTTAATTTAAATCAACATTTTAATTTGTTTTTATTAACAAATTAAAATAATAAATAAGAAATTAATTAATAATGCTTATAAATTATAAGAAATCATTTTAATTGACACTTAACTACAGTGGAGTGCACAAATGAGTACATGTTTGTACCCTAAGCAATTTTAATTGCATCAAAATAAAAGTGAAAAAGGAATTTAAAAAATGTTTTTTTTTTCGTTTTTTATTTAGTATTTAGTACTTAACAAAATAATATAAAATTCAAAACTAAAATTATAAATTCTAAGTAAATAACTCGATGTACTCAATTTTGCACCTTTCCAAAATTTTAGCGAATACGAGTATTTATTAGAGAAAACCTCATTTACGTGACTTGGCATGCTCTCCTGACTAAATTCTCTAGAATTTTTTAGGAATATTTGTCCATTCCTAATGAATTCGTTGGGGTTGAACGTACTGTCTCAACTGCCTCTTCACGATTAAACTCAGATGTACTCAATTTTGCACGAATACTAGTATTTATAAAATTTAGTCCAAAGACCTTATTTAGACGCTTCTTAACATGCTTTCCACCCAATTCCCTGTAATTTCTTTTGGAATATTTGTCCATTCCTAATGAATTCGTTGGGGTACTGTCCCTACTGCTTCTTCACGATTGAACTCGGATGTACTCAATTTTGCGCGAATACTAGTATTTATAAAATTTAGCCGAAAGACCTTATTTACGCTACTTAACATGCTTTCCAGCCAATTCCCTATAATTTCTTTGTCCATTTCTAATGAATCCTTTGTCAAAGTGCTCAACTAATTTGGTTGGGGCGGATCAGTACTGTTCCAATTGCCTCTTCACGATTGACCATAAATTCTTAATCGGATTGAGGTCATGACTTTGTGCCGGCCACTGCACTAATTGAAAATTTTACTCCCTAAACCATTCTTTAAAGTTTTTCGGGGTGTGTTTAGGCTCGCCTTTCTGCTGGGAAAAGTACTTCTTGCACTTCTTGCACCAGATAGACAAAATCGGGAAGATGGCTCTTAAAAATTCTTAAATATTCTTCTTTCTTCATAATATTATTGCTTCTTTGCAGTAGTCCGAGGCAACATGTTGCCCCATGACGTATCCTCCTTCACCATATTTCAGCATTTCCTTAACATGGTGTCTTTGAATTCTTTCCGCCCATGGTGGCCTCAGCAATATTGCTTACCATCAAACTGAAAGCGTTTGAATTCTGATTCATCTGTTTACAGATTACATGTTTCCAATCAGCCACTGTCCAATTTCTGTGTTCTCTGACCAAATTTTGCCGGGCCTTTATATTTTTAGCCGAAATTGCAGGTTTTTTCTTTTTGGTTGCTAAGCTATGGTCATTACAGTCGAACCTCTATAATTTGAACTTTTATCACTTGAATTTTCTATAAGTTAAAGCACAGCAACAGCATCTTGAAGAGAAATTTTATCAGGTTTTGCTTCTTTAACTTGAAGTTTCAATTTATAGAAGTTCGACTGTATTTTTTAAGAGTTCTACTTGCCGTCCAACGACTAATGGTTTTTCCAATTGTCAAAGAAGCCCCCTTTTCATTTTTGTTACCATTAGACGAGCATCTACATTAGTTAGTAGTTTTTACGACCTTTGACTTGAGGCTTGAGAACAACAGAATGACGTTTTTGGACTGACTGACTAACACGAAGTTGTTTAGAAGTTAAGAAGTGGCAGAATAGCCACATCCAGTCACAACTACAACTACTAACTTGATGTTAATTTCGGGAGTTTCTTCATTGTTTTTTTATAGAAATTGATTTTTGTTCTATAAGTTAGTTTGCAAGAAATATTTCGCCTCTCAACGAGATAAAATATTTCTTAAAAATGAAAAAATAACGCATTAATTTTGACCTTTCGGTTTCTGCCAAACAACTCATTACAAAAGCAGAAGTGCAAAAGTGAGTACATTGCGATTATGCTGCTTTCTATTCTAAATTTTATTTTATTTTGTTTCTCACTAAAGGCTAATAATGTACAGAAAAAAAGCATTTTGAATTTTCTTTATTACTTTTAGTTTTATTCAATAAAAGCACTCACAAGTACGGGTTATCCATTGTCGTGGTTTCAAATTAAACGTAAATGAAAAGACACTAACTCGTGTAAAATATTTTTTCAGGAATTTTTTTCTCTTCTATTGTTAAAGTTTGAACGCTTGACCATTATGACATCATTTAACTGGACCTCCACGCGAAGTGTTGCAAGCATTACTCTTTTGAAGTAATGTTTGACCACTTTTTTTACGCATATTGGGCGACATCTAAGCCATAACTTGACAAATGTTTGTTTTTTACAGTGCTTAAGAGTTGAAGGTTTATGTGCATTAAATACCGGTCTTTCGCCGTAGCCCCACAAAAAAAACGTCTAATGTTGTCAAATCATATGATTCTTGGTGGCCAGTTGCTTTCGCCACGTCGAGAAATTACGCGGCCAGGGAAATGTCTCTTGTCAATAAGGCCATATTCGCCTCGAATTGTATGGGCATGTGGCACCGTATTGTTGAAACCACATATTCTCCACGTTCGTATTCTTCAATAGCAGGGAAAAAAAATACGGTTATTATATGACCCTAAGACTCCGAATTGACGGTGATAGTCGTTCCATCATCATTTTCGAAGAAATCGGTCCAATCACCACCTTCGGCCCAAAAAGTTTACCCAAAAACAGTGACTTTTTCTTGTGTTGAAAGGCCTCTCTTCAATTACTTGAGGATTAGTCAGACCCCCAAATACGACAATTTTGTTTATTAACATACTCCTACCGAGTGTGAAATGTGCTTCATCGCTGAAGAAAATTTTGTACGGAAAATTGCCGTCCACCGTCTATTGTTCAAGCATCCATTCCACTTATCTATGACGTTGTGAATGTTCAGCTGGACTTTATATGGATGTAAGTGTAGATCTAAATGCAAAATACTTCATAATGTGCCGTAAGACAGTCTTAATTCCTGAGAATGACGAGTAATCGATACATTCGGGTCTTCGGCAACACTTTCACTTACAATAGCGATATTTTCAGCGTAACGAGCGAAACGATAGTGCACAGGCCTTTCAGTATTTGTAACCATTGCAGTCTCTTCAAATTTCTTTAAAATTTTGCCAATTGCTGCTTGCGTAGTATGGTTTACATAATCTCCTCTTAAAGTACGATACGTGGCTGTAGCAGAATCCAAGAACGATAAACTAAAGATTACGCCTTGCGCATGTTTTCCTGTTATATGACGTTGTTGGGCTATTTTAAAGGTTTCCAAGTCTTTTTCATATGTGAAAATGAACATTTCTTCTGAAAAGTGTATGCACTACGTGAAAGCAGTTGGCAGCCCTGCAATATAAGTTACATTAATCATTAGCCAATAGGAAAACAATTTTCGTGACGTCATTGATTCAACATGTGCAGAAAGTTTTAGTTTTGTTTGCGTGATGGCTAATCTTTAGTTTAACTTTCTTTGTGGTAGGTTTTGATAATTTTTATGCGTTTTGTGGTAGTTAAACGATCCATTTTCGTCAATGTCAGACTTTCAACTGAAAAGAAAATAAAAATTGATTTCACAACTTCGTTTGACAGATGTCGCAAACCAGTCCCATACTTTTGAAACTACGTTATGAATAGCCCTTTATAAACATATGGTTGTACTCATTTGTGCTCCCCACTGTATATATAAGCCATAATTTATAATTTTCTCTTTATTTATTTTTTTGTTTTGTATTAAGTTAATTAACTTAAGTTTTCTATAATGCTATAACAGCAATAACAACAAAAAAAAAAAAAACAAAGAAAAATAATTTAATTGTTGTTATTATAGGTATTTATCCCTGTTAATTTTGAGGATTTTAAACAAGCCAGCAACAGCTACATAAACAACAACAACAACAAGAACAACTAAATATATTTAACAAAACCACCATCCCATCATATAAAAAAAAAACAAAATAATTGTAAACAATTGTAAACAAAACCAACCAACCAAACCAACCAACAAAAACCACAGCTAATAAATAACAATAATTATAGAGAGAATTGATAAAAAAAAAAGTATGTAAACTAAAAAGTTATAAACAAAAACAAAAAACGAAAACATTTCTAGAGAAATAAATCAAATAATTTGCCATAAAAAAAACACAAACAAAACCAATAACAACAACAACTATGCTGCACTCTCCTGTAAACATGATAAAATACATACAAAAAAGGCCATTAGAAAATCGAAAATCTAGAAAAAATCTCAACTAATAAAACAAAAACAAAAAAAAAGAAAGAGAACTAAAGATCTATGCTTTTTGGATAATTTGTAAGGGTATTATTAATAATAGACAGACAGCAACAACAACAAAACGTAATAACTGCAACTAAAAAAATATAATTTAGCAAAAATATATATTATACAACAACTACAACAGTAACATTAGCAACAATAATATAAAAAAGAGAGAAGAAAAGAAAAACTACCGAATATTTATTATGAAGATTTTAATAGAAAAAATCTAAACTACAATACTACTACCACACAACTACTCCACTTTCTATATTTCTCTCGCTCTCTCCCTCACTCTCTCAGTAAAATATATTTTTTTCGGTTATTTGCTCTTTCACAAAAAGTCAACATTTTTTTGATTTATTATTACAACTATGTATGTATGTGTTGTTAAAGAGCATGTTTTATTATAATAATCTATTAAGTTTTCTTGTTCTTCTTTTTTATTTCTATATTACAACACACAGACACACATACATGTATACCCCTTGTACAAGCAAAAGCAAGCATAAACATGTTTAAGCAAGCAGAGTACTTACTCTCTTGTCTAAGTAATCTTTTTTCTTCTTTTGTCCCGTATTATACTGAGAGAGCCCTGAGAGTAAGCTTAAACAGCAACAACAAACCAACAAAACCAAATAAAAGAATGGCCAACCATTTGTTTTTCGCTTTTTTTTTTATTTATTTGTTTACATTTTATAAAATGTTAAAACACACAAATACACGCACACAATAAAATCAAGAAAACAAAACTACCAGAGTGTATGAAGAAATACTTTCTCTCTGCCACATACTACTGCAATAACAAATGAAGTCCTGGTTTTGATTTTTTTTGTTGTTTTTTTTTCATAGAACAGTACTAAACAGTACTAAAGTAGTAGGAAACGGAAGCTTACGACATGTAAAAATGAATTTAAACTAGTTTATTTAAATTTTAGAAAGTTTTCCTTTTTAACTTAAATGAATTTAAATGGTTTTTAATAAATTTAAAAATAAAAAAAAAAAAAAGAATAATGCTTTTTACCAAGCAAAAAATGAATCGAAGATTTTTCTTTTTTATTCCTTTTTTATTTTTGTATTAAATTGACCATGAAATTGGGCAAAGTAATGTAAAAAGAAGATTTCAAAGAATAGCCAACAAGAAAAAATATTATTTTTATGGTCCTCTGCTAAAATATTAGGAAAATAATATTGGCTTTGGACAAATGACAACATTAGTAAAGGTTTTGAAATTTTAATACAAAATAAAAGGCAAATTTAATAACTTTCTGTCTATTTAAAATATTTATTTTTTTTGCCTTTAGGCTATTTTAATGGAATTTAAAAGGCCTAATTGAGGGGCCACAATGGACCTAGAGGTTTTTGGGTAAAGGTATGGAATTGTTAATTTAGTCCTTTGCTTACAGGCAATTATAATGGAATTTAATGGCCCTAATTGTGGGATCATAATGGACCAAAAGGTTTTGTTTGAAGGCATGGAATTGTTAACACATTCGCTGTCATGGACGAGTATACTCGTCTTGGCAGTCGGGAATGCCCTACTTCAAACATATTATACCATGCCAGCTTTTGTATTAGCAAATTTTTTTTTTTTGCCAATCGACAATATTGAATTTCTAAGTGTTGCCAAATTTTCGCAATGTGTCTTGTCGCTTTATTCCGTTTTCTTTATTTTATCCAACTAAGTGATTTATTATTTGTTTTTCTACTCAAAACGTATGCAAATACTAAAAAGGATATCGAGTACTTCTTTCTGCCTTCCTATTGCCAATGACGAGTATACTCGTCTTTGGTTTTCTTTGCTTGTAAGTGATTGTGTATGATAATATATAAGCTTTTACCAAGAATAAGAGGTTTTTTTTATATAAAAAATAACACTTAAAATATAAATGGCAATGGGAATGATGACTTCATATAATTTAGGCTTGGCAGCGAATGTGTTAATACAATGATTATTATTAATTATTCCTTTGCTTATAGGCAATTTTAATGGAATTTAATGGCCCTAATTGAGGTGATATAATGGACCTAGAGGTCCCTGGGTAAAGGCATGCAATTATTAATACAATGAAGCGTTTCTAAACATACCTAATGGTTGAGTTTTAAAACTCTTAAAATTTTTTATAGAGAAAGTAAATATTTCTGTTGCTTTTCTTTACTAAAACTCTGTTCTTGTAAAATGTATTTATTTTTTTGCAACAAATGCTAGTGTTTTTCAATGTCCACAATGTCGTAAGCTTGGAATTTTTTTTTCTATTTTTTTTATTTTTTTGTGATACATTAATAGAATATTAATTTAAATACTTTGTCTATATTTCTCTCTCTCTATCTCTCTCTCTATTGGAAACACTTGAACTAAATAAATAATATGAATTATTATTTCACTGATCAATTATTATTATTAAAAATAAAAATTAAAAAAAAATGATAATACAATTACTAAACTAAATATATTATTAAATATATACAACTACCCACAACAACAAATAAATAAATAAAATAAAATAAAAAAAAAACTTAAATTAAAAAAACAAATAAATATATACATAAATGAATACTATTATTATATATACAAAAAAAAATATTAAAAAAAAAACTTAAGAAAAACTTAAGGAGAAAAAAACACAAAAAAAAAGATACAAATAAAACTATTTATAAACAAAATATACATACATATATATATATATATATATATAAAATATATATTAATTATACTATATACTATATTAAATATATAGACAAATAAAATTACAAAAAAAAAATCAAGAATAAGAAAAACTCTTAAGGTGCATCTCAAATAATTTAAACAAAAATAAGTAAGAAAAGGCACAAAAAAAACTAAAAAAAAAAAATAAAATAATTAAAACTAAAGACATAAATAAATATTTATATATATAAAAAGAAAGTAAGAATGAAGAAGAAAAAAAAAAATAGTAAAACAAACTATATACACAAAAAAAAAAAAAAAATTATATATTATGAATAGATATTAAAAATAAATAAAAAAAAAACTAATAAAAACAATAATTATTATTAAAAAAAAAATACAAAACAAATAAAAGATACTTACAATTTAGCTAAAACTCACATGAAAAACATATTAAACTAATTATAACAATAAAAACAATAATAAATATATTGAAAAACAATTTTTAAAATAAAATACTACAAAAGAAAACAATTTTTTTTTTAATTTTTAAGACTTTTTAATTTTAAGAAATATTGAAATAATAATTTAAATTAAAAATATTTATTAAAAAAAAAAACTACAACAACAAACAAACAAATATATTTATAAATTATACAATACAAAACAACTTATATTAAAAAAAAACAAATATTCACTTAAGGAATACATATTTGAATATGAATAAAACATAAATCTTACAATTTAAACTAAAATATTAAAATAATAAAAAAAAAACAAAATACACTTACAACAACAACAAAACTTATAAAAAAATATATTAAAATATTAAATGTAGCTAAAGACACAACAACAACAACCGAATAAGAAATAAAATTTAAAGAAGAATTGACTTTAAAAAAAAATCTTAGAAATTATAAAACAAAAATAAATAAATTTTTTATTCAAATATATTGTATATTGTAAGTCTCCAATAAAAAATAAAAAATAAATCTCAACCCCCAGAATACATACAACAAAAAAAAAAAACATTTTTTTTTTGCTAAATAATTGTTGTTTTTTTTTTTTATTAATATTTTATTATTAATAAATTAAAAAAAAAAACACAACCACTCATACAAAAATATGAAAAATATTAAATCTTAACTGAAATAAGCAATAAATTATATATATATATATATATACATATTATTATTATATATATATAAAAATATATTTACAAAAAACAATGTGTATTTTGTTAAAACCATATTATTATTATTATAATTATTATATGAAATGAAACAACAAAAACAAAAACAAACATATTTTTTAAAATAAGACAAAAAAAAAATAAAAAGACTTCTTTGTGAATTGCTACAAAAATTTACTCTTTCTCTCTATCCCCCAAAAAAGATTTCTAAATAAAACAATTAACGTGGGGGGAGAGGAGAAGAAAAAGAGTAATTTTTATTATAATAAAATATTGAAATTGTTTATGGATGATCTTAGCATCTTAAAGATAATTTTTTAGATAAAAAATTAAAACTAAATATAAATGAAAATGTGCATGAGAATTAAATAAAAACCTTACAAGCCTTAAAATAGGCTTTAAAAATGAAAATTTTCTGAATATTCTTTTTTTTATAAACAAATTAAATAAACAATATTATACTATGTTCAGACATGCGCTTATATTGAGGAAATCGCAATAAACGCCATTATTGATCTAAATATTTCGTATAAAATTTCAATTAATTATTGTTCCATAAATTGTTCATATTGTTCTCAATAAACCGAATATTGATTTAACAAAAATGCTTGTCTGAACATAGTATAATACTATGTTCAATATTCGGTTTATTGAGGACAATATTTTTAGCGTTCAGACATATAATATACGAAATTTTATTTAACAGCTGGTAAACAAAACAACTGATTGCTTTAACAAAATTGCTTTTAATTTAATCCCGAAAATTGATACCAAAAAAAATTTTTTTTTTTTTAGAAAAAATGGAAAACAATTTAACATTGGAGAAGGTATTACTAATGATTAACCGAAACGCCGAGAAGTTCCGGTTAATAGGGACTACTTGTGACTCCAAAGTGGCTTTCCTCAGCAGGATAAGAAATAAAAATTTGATAATATTTGGATAGCTAGCAGAAAAGAAAGCTTTTGCTTATGCCACTGTCGTTGTTTACATTTGAGTTGTCAAATATCAATAGAAAGTGTTCGGAAAAATATAATATGCTCACTGAACATACTTATGACAGTGTTGTATTTGAAGTTTTTTCGGTTAATTGAGAACAAAATTTTAACCGTTCAGATATAATAAATATACGCAATATTCAGCTTGTACTATATTCAGATAGGCACTTTTATTGCGTAAATCGCAATAAATGCCAGTATATTTCATATAAAATTTCAATTAACCGTTTATTGCGATTTTCTCAATATAAGTGCATGCCTGAACATAGTATTACTTACTGTTTAATATTCGGTTAATTGAGAACAAAATTCTAATCGTTCAGATATAGTAAATAAACGCAATATTCAGCTTGTACTATGTTCAGATATCTACTATTATTACGCAAATCGCAATAAACGCCATTATATTTCATATAAAATTTCAATTAACTATTACTCAATAAATACGCAAATTATTATAATATTAAGAAGAACTCTAAATACAACGCTGTCATAAGTAAGTTCAGTGAGCATATTACATTTTTCCGAACTCTTTTAATTGATATTTGACAATCAAATGCCAGCAATTATAAATAAATAAAACAAAAAATGGCAAGCTTTCTGTTCTGCAAACTTTTTAGAATTCTCAAATTTTTCTTCTTCATCCTTCTGAGGAAAGCCACTTTGGAAACAAAAGTTACTCCTACTAACCGCGTTTCCAATGTTCCAACATTGCGTTGTTTTCTACTTTTTTCACAAACTGTTTTTGAATCTAATTGTCTCGACCAAAACGAAAACAATGTTGTTGAAACAATAAATTGTTATGTTTGCCATCTGTCAAAAAAATTGCGTATATTATGTGTCTGAGTACACAAATAAACGAATATTAAGTTAATAAATGTACCTGTCTGAACATAGTATTACTCAATATTCATTTGACAGCTGGCAGCATTTGAGTTGTCAAATATCAATAGGAAGTGTTCGGTTATTTATAATATGTTCACTAAACAGACTTATGACAGTGCTGTATTTAAAGTTTTACTGAATATTATAACAATTAACATTTAATTAAGCAATAATTAATTGAGATTTTATATGACATATTGAGTTAATTGTGATTTACGCAATAAATGTGCTTACGTGAACATAGTATAAGAGTTTTACAAATTAAATTCTCTAATATTTGGAAATTAAAGTATTTCCAGGTATTATTTTCTTTCTTTCTTTGAATTTTTTTTTAAATGTTTTGACTTTCTTTCTTGAAAAATTTATGCAATTTAATCAATATATTTTCCCAGAATTTTTAATATTGTTACGTTTTACCTTTCAAAAACATTTAGGGCCATTATTATAACTTACCTTTAAATAAAGGGAGGATTTTAAGGGTGAGATAAATTGTTTTTCATTATTACGAGTACCCTATAAGTGAGCGTTAAGCTAAAGGGAAGATGATCCTACCTTTAATAATTAAAGGTCACTTTATGTTTGAACTTCCAATATCATATATTATTTTCGATGTGGCAACTTTAAATTTAAATAAAATTAGCATATACAACAACCAAAACGAAGTTTTCTGTTTGAACTGCTTTAAAAATAACTTGTTTAATTAAGCAGTTTTATCGACTTTGCTCCGGCACTGCCATATTTTTGAAAAAGTTAATTTTGTTTTATCGGTAAGTTGTAATAACCAAAATAAGTTAAAGGTAACTTTGCCGTTCACTTTAGCTAAAGGTACCTTTAACTAACGCCAACTTTAATGGTAAGTTGTAATAATGGCCCTTAAAATATAGCAAATAAAATAAAATTAAATTTTGTGTTTGGTTTTAATTAAAATTCCTTTATTATTCGCACAATTCAGTGTGCCACTGTTCACAACTTAATGAAAACAACAACAATTGCTTTTCTTTGTTATTCCTCTGTTTATATCCTTTGCATAAACAATAATTCTAGACAATTAATTGACAGATCTTTGTAATGGGAATCTTCAAACCACGACTACTCACTTCAAACGCACCGCGTCTTCACACAAAACTGATTGCACTTCACTAACTCCATCTTAGGAATGTTTTTGAAGGCGAACGTTCTCTAAAAATGTAAACATCGTTTACATTTATTATTGTAGTATTGTTGATATATTTTTGTTTACTTGTTTACCATTCTTTCTTATGCTGGAGTTTGTTGTTATATTAAGCATTACGGTAATTTGTAAACAGGTTTGTTTACTGCATTGTTTTGTTTTTGTAGCTATTGTTTATAATTTTTATGTTAAACGATGTAAAAGCAATATACCAGTATCGAGATGTTCATTTTTGTTGAAATCTTTCTGAGAAGCAGGCAGTATATTGGGCACAATCAATCAAACTATAACATTTCTTTCAATATATTATTTAATATAGGCTTAATTTATTTTTATGGAGGGAAAACAAATTGCGAACTACAAACAATCTTTTGAAATATAAACAAATCTATTATACAGCAAGCTTTAATAAAGTTTTTCTTAAAACAATAAAAAAGAAAAATATCACTTTCCTGTAATTCCTTTAGTTAAAAAGGTAAAAAAAAGAAAATCCCTTAGCCTACTTTCTCTTAAGCCAACAAACTTTAAATGATACTTTTAAACAAGTTACCAGTTTTTTTTTTTTTTGTTTTTTGGAACACGTTTTTCCAAACCTTTTAATAAAGTTATTTTTGTTATTGAATTTAATTTCATTTCCTGTACACTTTCCTTAAAAGTTTACCAAAAAAAAAGAAGGAAAATATATGGCTTGATGCACCATCACCAGCAGCACCATCACCACCACATACAATTAAACTAATGGTTTATAGTGATGACATGTCTCCCTATAGATTGATTTCCCTTTAACACGATTTTTATTAATGCTGACATATACGTTGCCTTCCTTTCCATTCTCTCTCTCTCTCGTCGAGTTCATCAGGATGATTACTAGGAAACTTTGGCTTTTACTCGTACCTTTTTTTTAATACTTTTCTGTCTTTTTTTTCTTCTCGTTTCATAGAGGCTTACGGTGGATAGCAAATACATTTGCCAGAAAATGTGACGATTCGTTAGCAGAAAAGTAGACAAAATCAAACTGGCAGATGAAGGCATATGTTATGTAATCAATCACCATTCGTATATGATATCTATTCCCCATAAGGGATTAAATACTTTTCGGTTTTTTTTTTGTAACTTTGGGAAAACAGAAAAAACAAGCGAAAGAAGTTTTTTTTTTGTCATACTTAAAGTCCTATTTAAAACATATTATTGCTAGGATGCTTAATGGCAGCTTCACTGGGATAGTTGAATTTTTATTAGTTTCAGTTTTATATTCATATTAAATTAAGGGTTTTAAAAAGTGCTTAAAAGAACTAAAAGATTATTTAGGGAAAGTAATTTTGACCTTAATTAAGGAATAAAAAAAAAGTGCGTCTAAATCCTTGTAGTTTTATTTAATGTCGCATAGTGGCCTTTGGTATTTTGAAATTCTTTAAAAATGTGCTTAGAAAAGTTTAATGCTACGTTTACGTATGTACCATTATTGCGTAAATCGCAATTAATGCCAATATTGTTCTCAATATTTCATATAAAATCTCAATTAATTATTGCTTAATTAAATTCAGTAAAACTTTAAATACAGCACTGTCATAAGTCTGTTTAGTGAGCATATTATAAGTAACCGAACACTTCCTGTTGATATTTGACAACTCAAATAAAAAAAAATGCGTCGAAATATTGGAATATTGTTTTGTGATAAAATTTTTAATCCCAGAAGTTGTATTCTGAAACAAGAAAAAATAAATAAAATTCATTTAATACTATGTTCAAATATACACTTTTATTATTGGCTCAATATTCGTTTAATTGAGTGTCGTATCCTGTTTAAAATCCTTGTAATTTTATTTAATGTCGCATAGTGTCCTTTGGTATTTTGAAATTCTTAAAAAATGCTTAGATAAGTTTAATACTACGTTCACGTATGCACCATTATTGCAATTAATGCCAATATTGATCTCAATATTTCATATAAAATATCAATTAACTATTGCTTAATTAAATTCAGTAAAACTTTAAATACAGCACTGTCATAAGTCTGTTTAGTGAGCATATTATAAGTAACCGAACACTTCCGGACACTTCCTGTTGATATTTGACAGCTCAAACAAAAAAAAGCGTCGAAATATTGGAATATTGTTTTGTGATAAAATTTTTAATACCAGATTCTGAATATGTTCAAATACTATGATCAAATATACACTTTTATTGAGTTAATATTCGGTTAATTGAGTGTAATATTTTAAGTGTTCAGATACACTTTTATTATTGTATCAATATTCGTTTAATTAAGTGTAATATTTTAAGTGTTCAGACATAATAATATACGCAATTCAGGTTACTCAATATTCTTTTAGCAACAACAACATTGGTTCTATTTTGGCCGTGAAAATTAGTGTTGTCGGTTAGTTTATTAGTGTTTGCTTGCCTCGTTCTAAGTGTACTTAGAACTTCTTTAATATTCTTGCATTATTAAATTCTATGTTAGCTAACTTAAATATTGTCAAAATTTGGTTAAGATGCGCCGATCCTTTGCGAAGTTATAGGTAAAAATCTACTTAGAATACACATATAATCGTATGTCGGCTGAAAACTTTGAGAGCTTATAACTTAAAACACACTTTTTCGACTCAGAATGTTATAGAACTGAGGATTTGAAATATCAACATAAACTTTTCGGTTAATTGTAATATGCTCAATAAACACATTTACGAATGCTGGATTTTATGTTTTACTCAATATTATAACAATTTGCGTATTTATTGCGCAATAATTAATTGAAATTTTTTATGAAATATTGAGCTCAACTCAAAACTCAATTAATGCGATTTAAGCAATACTATGTTCAGATATGCACTTTTATTGAGTCAATATTCCGTTAATTGAGTACAATATTTTAAGTGTTCAGACATAATAATATATGTATTGTTAGTTTATTAGAGTTTATCATTGTTGACGTTTGAATTGCCAAATATCAACAGGAAGTGTTTGGTAAATTGTAACATGCTCAATAAACACCATGAGAACCAATCATGTAGCAACAAATTCATATGTTTTACAAAGAAATTCGCTTTGATATTAGAGTAAGGCAATTGATTGCTAAGTGTTGTGCCTAATACTACGTTCAGACAGGTACTTTTATTAAATCAATATTCTTTTATTTGAATATATATTTTGAATATTTGTGTTCGGACACATAATATACGCAATATTTATTTGACAGTGGTAAACACTTTTTTGTTTGTAGTTGTTGACATTTTACTTGTCAAATATTAATTGAAAGTGTTTTACTCAATATTATAACAATTTGCGTATTTATTGCGCAATAATTAATTGAAACTTTATATGGAATATTGTGCTTGATGCGCCTTTCCCAGCAGTGTTGTGCCTAATACTACGTTCCAACAGGTACTTTTATTAAATCAATACTTTTTATTTGAATACATATTTTGAATATTTGTGTTCGGACACATAATATACGCAATATTTATTTGACAGTGGTAAACACTTTTTGTGTGTAGTTGTTGACATTTTACTTGTCAAATATTAATTGAAAGTGTTTTACTCAATATTATAACAATTTGCGTATTTATTGCGCATTAATTATATGGAATATTGAGCTCAATAATGTAGTTTATTGCGATTTACTTAATAAATGTCCATATCTGAACGCTGTATAAGATCGATCACTGATTTTTGATGTTGGAACAGCTCTGAATAAAAATCTTTCAGTTGAAACAGCTTCCAAAGCGTTGGCAATCTTTGGACGATGATTAATAGGATCGTGCCGGAGCAGAGATCCGATTATCGTGGGAACGATCACTGATTGTTGTATACTAATGCAATTTTTTTTTACCTATTACTTGTAAGCAAAATATCAAATTGAATGATTTTTTTAGCAATTTGATTAGAAATTTAAAAATTTTTCATTTTTAATTTAATTTTCATGCACATTTTTCTTTTGAGCCCATAAGAATACAGTTTTTTATGGTAAAGGATTTTGTAAGGATAGGAATGAAAATCATAAATGAATTTTTTTATTATCAAACAAACAAAAACAAAAAAATAAAGACCTTATTTTCATAGAAAAAAAATAAATAAAAAAAATTTAAAACAAAATATCAAAAAAAATCTACAAAATAAAAAAAAAACAACAACGATAAAAGAAAACATTTTTTTTGTTGAAAATATACAAAATTGTTAAACTCTTGTATACAAAAAAAAAACAAAAAAAAAAATAAAATAAATATAAATGAAATTAATTAATAATGATTAAATTTAAATAATAAAAAATCATAAATTTGTTATAAAATCTATTTTGTTGGCATTGAAGTGTAAAAAGAACACAAAGAAAAAATGAAAGGAAATGAAATCAAACAAAATTGGTGCAATTTTTAGCTGAATTAAATCTTTGCCTTAAAACAAAAAAACTCCCCAAAATAAATTAAATAAAATACCAAAAAAAAAAGTTTTAAAAAAATGAAGAATTTTTAATTAAATTAGAAACCAAATATGGATTTTATAATTTAAATAAGTTTTTTTGTTGTAGTAAAATACAAGAGGTTTCAAAAATACCTGTGTAATAAGAAAAGAACTAATAAGAATATTAAACACACAGTAATAACACACTTCAATGTTTTTTTTTTTTTTTTTTAATTAAAAAAATTATTTTTTTTTTTTTTTAAGGTAAAAAAAAAATTTTTTTTTTTAATTTAATTTCTAAAAACTTATTATTAATTATAAAAATAATAAAAACCTTTTTATATATTTAAAAGAAATATAAATAAAAACTAAACTAAACCATAGAAATATAAACTAAATTTTGGACAAACTTTTTTAAAAGACAAAATTATTGTTTATAAAAATAAAATAATAAATTGTTATAAATTTAAAATAAACATAAAAACTGATTGAAAACAAAACAAAATAAAAAATAATGATAAAAACTTAAAAACTCAAAAATATTGTTGACTAGTTAAAAGTAAAACTAAATATAAAAACAAAAACAAAAAAATATTAAGCAAACTTAGCATAAAACCTTAAAAAAAAAATGAAATTATTAAAAATATATTAAAATTATACAAAAATACAAACAGAAAAACCCTTAAATAAATGCAAAACTAAATTAAAAAAGAAAAACAATTACTAGACAAAAAATAAGTACAGTAATAATAATTAATCATTATTATAATTATTAAAAATAAAATTAAAAAAATATTAAAATATTTATATTAGACTCTTAATGACTAAAGACAGAAAAAGAAAATCTAAACATAAGCATATTAAACGAATAAAATGCAAATTGTAAGCAATAAATAAATTAATAATGAAGAAAATAAAATGAAATTTTTATTAAATTCTTATTTTATTTTAATATTTTTTATTTAATTTTTAATTTTTTTTTTTATTTTAATTTTTTTATTTTATTTTTAATTTTTTTTTATTATTTAAAATTTTTTTTTTTAATTTGATAAAAATTGTTAATTTTTTTTTTTTTATAAATAATAAGTTTTTTTTCGCTTAACTTCGAAAATTATTCTAAAATTTATTCATTAAAATATTTTTAAACAATTTTAAGGTATATATCAAAATTCTCGAAATATTTTCGTTAATTATTATTTTAATTTTCACAAATTTAATTAAAATTAAATCAAATCAGTTCAGACACCATCAGTGATAATACCCAATATGACTATAAAGGTTTAAACAGCCTTTATCTACGGTAATGTTATACAGACTGGGTATATCTTGCACAAGTCCTTGGTATTATTTGAGTACTTCAGATTCTTACCATCTGAAAGAACCGGTGGTGCCAAAGCAGCTTAAATGCTGCATATTTCTTCTGTTGTTTATAGTTCTTGACCGCCCTTTTGGTTTTTTTTAATTTAATGATGCACATGTAAGAGAGCGATTATTTTTTGACTCCTTACATTCCCCTCTTTTGGTTTACTATACTCATTTAAATTTTTTACTGCACACTGCCAGTAAGTCGCATATTGGATAATATTGTTACGTTTTTATCTTTTAAAAACGTTTAGAATATGAACTCATAGATTGCAAATAAAATAAAAATAAATTTTTTATTTGTTTTAATTTAAAATTCTTTATTATTCGCACAATTCTGCGTGCCACTGTTCACAACTTAATGTAAACAACAACTAATTGCTTTGTTTGTTATTCTTCTTTACACTCTATTGCGTAAACACTAACAATTGTTCGACAGATCTTTATAACGGAGATCTTCAAACCACGATTATGCTCTTCACACATAACGCTTCTTCACACGAGACAGACTGAACTTTTACAAACTCCGTTATCTGCTTTGTCTTGACTTTTATATCGCAGGGTAAACAGTCTGATAGATGCTTTTAAAGGCGAATAACTTCGCCTTCTGGAAATTTTTATAAATGTAAATGTTGTTTATATTATTGTTGTTTGTATATTTAGTTTACGTTTGTTCTTGCAGTGTTGATGTATTTTTGTTTACTTATTATAATTTTTTTTATACTGGTGGTTTGTTGGTATATTTTTGTTTACTTGTTTATCATGTAAACATGTTCATTATTTCGTTTCTGTTAGGAGTGCATAATTTTTCCCAAATAGCAGCATCAGGTCCTTAACATTTACCATTAAAAACTCAACGTAAAGAGATTTTGCTGACTTTCAATATTCTTTCAATCCAGATTGTTTTTAAATTAAATGTGAGGCGACAGAACTTGTGTATCCGAGTATATACATACATATGTATGTATATATGCTAGTGATATTGCTGTCAATCGTAAAACGTGTTTTCTTTGCAAATTGGTACCATGTTGAATTGGAATTTTCCTTTTATCTTACTATACAAGAGGTTAAAGGTAATTTTTGCAAGCAAAAGAATTTGGCATAGAATATAGACGCTGAAATCTAGCAAAAGTCCCCGGTTCGATTCCTAGCTCAGACATTTTGAACAAAACGAAGTATGAAAAGTATTTTCTAGGCGTCTTCCTCTCATCAGTTTTGTGGCGCAAAACTAAGAAAAAAGTTGTCTTGGAAAGTTTCTCTAATCTGTTGTTTGGAGTCCACAGTAACTTCCGCCAGTCGTGTGTGGTGTGAGATGTTAGGTTTTAATGCATACTAAAAAATAAATGTTTCGCCCTCTAAAAGCGTGGTCAATGGTGGAGAGCATTGCATTTTATACCCTGTATAAATCGAGTGTGCTGATAGTGCCCTTTAAAGCAGATGACTTTTGTTTATTCATAGGGCTACCAGATGATATTTAAAAAAAATCGCCTGATATTGTTACTCAATTTGAAGTTAATTTTTTCATTGTTTTGTTAAGTAACCTTAATGAAACACTTCATTATTAAAGCTACATGATCCGTAATATAAAAAATTGCATTCAATGTTATTAGATTCATCTTCGTCATCTGATGAAGAAGAATTACTGAATTTATTATATACATAGCTAACATCCGCTGCAGCAAACACAAGGCATACCCTTTTTTAAATATTTGTGTTATGTTCTTCTCAAATAAGAAATGACATTACAACAGGGTTGGTCAAAAATTTTTTTAATGCACCTTGTAAGAGGGTGACATTTTCTGTGTAGAAAAGAAAACACCATAAGTGAGTGATACAAATAATTCGTCTTTAACTACTATCAAAAACAAGCATCACAAATCTGAAGAAAAATATTGTGTTGTTTGGTAATTCTTCTGAAAATTTATTTTAAAATTTTGAAATAAACCCCAAAATTTTTTTGATTGTTCTGGAAAATTTAAAATTATTCCTAAAAATAAATTTTTGAATTTTGCAATATAATTATATTGTATTTAAAAAGGCAATAATTATTTTTAAATTTATTTATTGACTTCCTTTAATTCCTATTTAATTTTCACAATATTTTTTAAGCAATATTATTAGAAAATAATTATAAAATGAGAAATTAATTCAACAAATGAAATACAAATACATACGTGCGCATACATACTTCAAAAATATAAAAAAAATTATATTGTTATACTAAACTATACATATACATAATAAATATAAAAAAAAAAATTAATAATTACATACATACATACAAAATAAATATATTACAAACGAATAACAAAACTCTAGTGATAATGAATAAAAAAAAAAATAACAAAAAATAAAACGAATCTAAACACGAATTTTATTTTAATTTTACTTCAAAAAATTGGTCGATTTTCAATAGGTTTGTTTTGAAACACCAACACAATTTTTTTTTTTTAAATTTGTTTTAAGTCTTTATTAATATAAATTAAAATATTTTCATAAAGAAATAGTTCGAAAGTGATATTACGCTAAGGGAAGTATAAATGTTACATGATCATTTGATTATTTAAAAACTGATTGGACATGTGATTATTAATTATCGAAAATGGTTTGTAAGTTTGCTTTCGGTGCCAACTGTATATAGAATAAAAAGTAGTTTACAAATGAGTTTAAAACAATTTCAAAAATTGATTTAAAATTTTATATAATTGAAAGATTTAAAGCAAACAATCCGGTAAAAGTTTAAAAATGTCTTAAAGAGTACATGACTTTAAGAAATGTATCATCAGCCATTTGACATTTGGCAGATAGAAATCGATGGCCATGATTTCTACTACATGGTTTAAAACAATTTCTCTGTGTGACATGTAAAAAAACGCTACTTTACAGTTGATTTGTCGAATAATAATATGAAGATAAATTTGTGAATTTTTTATAACGAATATACTCGTCATTATAAGCATATTTCCGTTTTATTATGCCGAGTTTACTTGATATTGACAGAGGATCAAGAGTATACAAATTTGTTAGCAGTATTAATAGAATCTTGAAGTCGGAAGTTTGCTTATTAGACGAGTATACTCGGCATTATTATTATTCTATCGAATCTATTCGATGTAAACAGATTATTAAGAGTATAAAAATTTATTGGAAATACATATTAAAATCTACTCGATATGAACAAATTATCAAGAGTATACAAATTTATTGGAAGTACATATTAATAGAATCTTGAAGTCGGTAGCTTACTTATTAGACGAGTATACTCGGCATTATTATTATTCTGTCAAGTCTACTCGATAAGAACAGATTATCAAGTATATATAAATTTATTGGAAGTATTAATAGAGTCTTGAAGTCAGCAGCTTATTTATTAGACGAGTATACTCGTCATTATTATTATATTGGCGAGTCTACTTGATATGAACAGAGGATCAAGAGTATATAAATTTATTGGAAGTATTAATAGAATCTTGAAGTCAACAGCTTACTTATTAGATGAGTATACTCGTCATTATTATTCTGTGAAGTCTACTCGTTTAGATTAATAGAATTTTGAAGTGTTCATTGTGTTTGCTTATTAGACGCGAGCCAATTGTTTAAATCTTATTAGTAAAGTTTTATTTATTTTTATTTAATTTTTTGCTTTGCTTTATATATTTTTTTTAATTTTTAAATTTTTTTTATTTTTTAAAATTTTTTTATTTTTTAAAATTTTTTAATTAAAATTTTATTTAAAAGAAAAAATGTTTTTTTTATTGTTTTTTAATATACAATTTTTTATTTCATTTACAGATATTTAATAATAACTTAAGAATATGAATGAACTGATTCAATTTTATAAAAAAATGGCTTTCAAAAACAAAAAAAAAGAGAACAAAAATGTAATTTCAAATAAAATAACGCGCTCAATCAAATAGCTCATATCAAGAACAAATTTTAAGAAAAAATCCAGCATTAATAATATTTTCCCATAAAAATTATTTTTTAATTTTTTTTTTAAATAATTTTTCAATTTTAATTAAATTTTATTACTATTTTAAGTATCTTTAAGACACTATTTTCAACTAAAACCTAAAAAAAAAACACATTTTAATTATAAATCATTAAATAGGTTACATTTTAATTCGAATTTTTTAACTTAATTTAACTATCTAGCGTAATATTTCCCTCATAATTAATATTAATTTTTAACTGATTTCAATGTTTTTATATTAAATTTTTTTCTGTTCTGTCTTAGGTTTTCGTAAATGTTTCAGAAAAAAACACATTTTTTTTTTGTATTTATTGTATAATTTATTTATTTTATAACTGTATATGTATTTGCTCGTATTTATAAGTATCCTGTTGTAATTCAATATTTTTCTTCCTCCATTTTTTTTTACTTTTTTTTTGTGTTGAGAACCCTTAACATCTTTCAATATCCATTCAAATTCAATCAATTTAATATTTTTTTTTTTTTATTTCACTCTCTCCACTCACATCACATATAGATATATTTCCGCTACAATTACAACACTTGTATAATTTATAAATACGTTAACACACTTACACAAATAATACAGTTATTCTGAATGTGAAAGTGAGGTTAGGTTTACATTCGTAGATGTATGTTATGAAAGAAATGATACATTCGCATACCCTAGTGAAAAATGACAGCTTGTATACAAATATTTGCATTAAGATGGCAAAAAGGGGGGGATGGGAGGGCTAGGAAAGAAGAGAAAGTAAAAATGTGTGAATGTTGTAGCAAACCATTCATCACTTGGCTGTTGAGTGATGTTTGTTTGTTTGCTTGCAGTCTGGCTTAGAGAGTCTCTCTCTCTTCTTATCTCCGTCTCTTTTGCGACCAATTCATTTTATTGCTACAGGATTAATTTGTTTGTGGTTTCTCTTCTTCTATTTATTTTTTTTTTGCCAAGCATCTGTGCTATCCTCGCTTACACACTCACACACTTACACTGACACAGAAAATTCATCATTCATCTAGCATGTCATCCATCCATAATGGCATGTTCTAGCATTTTTTTTATTTTTTTTTGTTATCACTACCAGTCATTAGACATTATCATTACCAAGTGCTGATGAAACAAAATAAAAAAAATAGAAATCGTACAAGAAACAAGAAGAAAAAATTAAAATGAAAAACCCTGAGAAGTAATATTGTATTATTATTATTATTATTGTATCATTGATATATTGATTGTATTATTATCATTATTTTTATTTTATTTTTATTTGAATTCCTTTCTCTATCTCTTTTACTATGTATTTTTTTCTTTTCCTTAATATAAGAGTTTTATTTTATTTTCTTACAAATTTCATGATTTTATTACAATTTCTTCTTTTTTTTTTTGTAACACATCTTCCTTCAATAATTGTAATGAAATCTATCAAAAGGAAAGCAAAAAACCAAAAAATAAAAAAAATATATCATCAACAAATATCATTATGTATGAAAAATAAATAAATAATAAACAAAAAAAAAACAACTCAATAAAAAAATAAAATAATCTTATGTTTTTAATGATAATTTCATATGTACATATATCACATATGTACATATATCACTAGCAAAAGAAAATAATTCAAACAGCTTTACAAGTTTTTTTTGTACCATATGCTACAGTTAGGGTTGCCAGCCTGGCTGGACTTTGATACTTTTCCAGTTTCAAGCTAAAATTTAATTTTTCCGCTAAATAGATTTTTTTAGTACACTCCAACACCTTGGACAATAATTTTCATGTTATCTTTGTCAAATCACGTTAACCAACAATGATTGTACATTTGTTATACAACTAATGACATTTTTATTTGAGAGAACATAACACAAATGTTTAAAAAAGGGTATGCCCTGTATTTAACACGGCGACTGTTGACTACGTATGTTGAAATAAATTCAGTTATTCTTCTTCATCAGATGACGAAGATAATCTAATAACTGAATTATTAAATTTTACAATACAATAGATGCAGCAATATCCATATTTATATTTTTTTTCATAAAAAGGTTTTAGATCTAAAAATATGTTATATTTTTTGATTTGTTTTCAATAATAAATGTAAATATGAAAAAGGTGTTGCCAGATCGCTAATTTCTCAACTTTATTTGAGAAACATTTTAACACTGTTCTAACATAGAATGCAATTTTTTAATACGGACCATGTAGCTTTAACTATATAATGTTTCCTTAAGGTTACTTAACAAAACAATGAAAAAATTAACTTCAAATTGGATAACAATACCAGGCGACTTTTTCTAAATATCATCTGGTAGCCCTATGAATAAACAAAAGTCATCCGCTTTACAGGGCATTATCAGCACTCTCAATTTATACAGGGCATAAATGAAAAGAAAACACAATAAGTTATGATTTCCCTCTTCTATCATCACTGACAACATGTCTCAACACTTGAACAGCTGAAAGAAAGAGCTTGCAAAATATTCTAATTGGATAAGAAAAAAAAAGAAAATTACACGGCAGAGTATAAATTGTGCCAAACAGACATTATAATCAACTATGAAGGCAGCCGCTTGCTTGATCAACACAAAAAAACATAATAAAATGGAGATGTCGCAGAAGTTATCTCAAACTATTTTGAATTTTGTTGTCCCAACACAGACAAAAATTGAAATACAATTCTCCAAGGCGGAACTGGTTTTTGTTTACCACAACGTTGTCCACGGACTAAGCTACAATTAATATATTCTCAGTATTTTTTATGTCCAACTTTATTTTGTTTTGTCCAGCTTTTTATAACTCGATGTCCTGCTTTTTGCGAAGCGGAATCTGGAAACCCTAACTACAGTAGTAGATAGTCTTCTTCTGTTCTCACTGTTTTGTTTTGTAGAACACATCCCAGTTACTCTTGGATAGCAGAATTTTTATTTTTACTTAATAAAGTAACTCTTCTGCTGTTCCCAGTGATTCTTAAATTGCTGTAATAACATTGTTGAACACATCCAATTTCTTCTTGGATAGCAGCATAATTTCCATTGTTTTCTTGGCCATTAGATAAGTAATGAAACTGTAACGGATCAGCTATGCAGTTTTACTTTAAGGCTTAAACAGTCTTTTCACATCCGTTGCGTACTATTTTTACTTTGTTGAGTTAGTGCAGTTCCCAATAATTCGTAAATTGTTGTAATAAAATTGTTGTCTTGTGTCCATTTGTAACCTTGACACAGTTTGTATGTATATTCACCAGTTGAATTTAGGCGATAAATAATATCATTTTTATTCAAGGCACGTTTATATCTTATTCATACAGTCAAAGGAAAAAGTTTACATGCAACTTTTCTCCAATAATATCTACGTTATATTCTTTCACATTCTTTTTTCTTTTAAATATTTTTTATTCTAAGCGTTGAGCAACACTATGACATCTATTTCAATATCCGCCTCTAATTCGCTAAAACTTCACTATCGTACGTTGTGTGTAGACTTTTTACTATAACTGTATATCATAATTGGAACATTGGAGGCTTCTTTATAAGCAGTCCGTACTCTTACATGACCTCTCCACGACTGCAATATTTCTGTTTATCTATAGACCTTTCATATTTTTATATTGCAGTCAAAGAAAAAAGTCTACACACACCACTGTATAGAGACCACTCTATGTAGACTTTTTCCCGCTAATTTTTAAATTAAAATAAATTACATTGTTAAAGGCATTTACAATTAAGAAAATTTGAAGAAAAAGCAAATTTGCAAAAAATATAAAGTAGAAATTATAAAAAAAAAAACAACATACAAATTGGCAGGGAAAAGTATACCGTTGTATTTAGACTTTTTTCTTTGACTGTATATTTACTATTGTTACTATTGATAATTTCCGCTTGAAACATAGCCTGTCGAAAAGCGAACTTAAGTTGCCTTTTTTGTAAAAACTTTTTACTCTTCTCAGACCATACTGAAGTCTTTGCGAGTAAGACATTTCGTGTTTGTAAACAACGTTGCAGTTTTTCATACCTGGTCCAAGTTATATTTCATATAACATATATTTGTGATTTATATAAATAAATATGCTGTTGCGTTTTTATCCTTCAAAAATGTTTAAAATATGAGCACGTAGATTGCAAATAAATAAGTTTTTAGTTTCAATAAAAATTCTTTATTATTCGCTTAACACTGTAAACCACTGTTCACAACTTGATGTACACAACAACAATTGCTTTGTTTGTTATTCCTCTTTGTTCTGCAAAAATGCAATTAACAATAACAATTACTAGACAATCTCGACAGATCTTTGTAACAGAGATCTTCAAAACACGGTTATTCTCTTCAAGCACACTACGTCTTCACGCAAGACTGACTGGACTTTTACTAAATCACTCGCCTGATTTGCCTTGTCTTTTATATGGCAAAGTAAACAGTCTGTTGAATGTACTTGAAGCCGAATGTTTGTGGCTCTGCCTTCTTTAAATATATATAAATGTAAACAACTTTGTTTCATTATTATTTGTGAATTTTGTTTACATTTATTATTGTATTGTTGTTTGTTGTATTTTTGTTTACCTGGTGTTTGTTTTTGTATTTTTTGTTTATAATTTTCATGTTAAGCGATGTTAAAGCAAAACACTAGTATTTGGATTTTTCATTTTCTTAACAATAGAATGGATTAAAAATAAAATAATTGGCGCCACTAATATACAGGGAATCTGTTATCAATAAATATTTAGCATAATGTTGAATAATAATTACGAGGGCGGAGGTTCCCTTGTCTTATTCCTTATATTATGAATTTAAACTTTCCCACTAAATATTAAGACATTTTGTTCTCGAGAAAAGCAAATTCCATGGAATAGAAATTTCTAACGAATATTGTAAGTAATTGAAAGCCCACTTTATATACTATATATGAACATAGATGGTCTAAGCATACCTATGTACTTGAATAAATATCATTCCCAAGTAAATCGGCTAATTTTTCACTTTATATTATTTTTATTTATTATTTTTTGTAAATATGGTTTTATTTTAATTAATTTACTATGTTTAGTGCTATTTTTCATTTGATTTTAATTTGAAAAAATATTAAATAAATAATTAAAATAAATAAATATGCTTAAATATCATAACAAGCATAAACGGTTGTGTCAAATTAGAACAAAAAATAAAAAAAAATTAAAAAAAATAAAAAACAATTAAAGATAATAATTAAGAAATAAGAGAATAATAAAAATAAATTGAAAAATAAATAAAATTACAAACAAAATATGATAAAAAAAATAAATTCAGCGGCAAATATTTTAATATAAAATATATTAAAAAAAAAACAACTACAACTTACCAATAAAAAATAAATAAATAAAAAATTAAATAAAATTAAATGTGCATTTTTCCCCTACTTTTTATTAAAAAAAATATATTAACAATTAATGTAATTGGCATAAGAAAATTTATTAATAAAAATAAAAATAATATTTTTTATTAAAACATCTAAATGTGGAAAAAATTAATAAAATAAATAAAAAAAAACAAATAAATAAATTAATACGATTATATTATAATTATATTTAAATATACACAGTCATACAAAAAAATAAAATAATAAATAAAATAAAATAAAAAAAAATTAAATACGATAATTGTTATGCATACTATATTGTAATTATACTACATATGTATGTAATACATTTTTATAAAACATATATAAAAATTAAAAAAAATATTTCAAAATAAATTTTAAATAACCTGAAAAGCTATTTCCAATAGCCAAGAATTTTTTTTGAAACTTTCCCAACCTTATTATTAAACAGAAACAAAGAAAACGGAGAAATTCGAAAGAAACTAAGGATTTATTTATTTTATTTTTTTCGAATATTAATAAGAAATAAAAATAAAATAAAAAATAAGCTATAATTGTGATGAATATTATTATTATTATGATTATTTTTTATTAAAATATTTTTAATAAAAATTATAAAAACGAAATGAAAATCTCTAAATGTTGTTTAAACACTCAATAATTCAAAAAATAAGAAAAAAAAAATTACTAAAAATATCAATAAATTGTTAAATTTAAGCAAAAAAAAGAAAATAAAAAATAAAAACATAAACGATAAATCTAGTCAAATTTGTAGGCTCATATATATACTCTAACATAAGTAAACTATTGTAAGAGATACTAAAAATATCGAAAAAAAAAATTAAAATTAAATAACATTATAAAATATATTGAAAAGTAGTTTAATAAATACATACATACATATGTACTACCCTAATAATACAACGAAACTTGAAAAAG
This sequence comes from Sarcophaga peregrina, assembly GCA_014635995.1. Lineage (NCBI taxonomy): Eukaryota > Metazoa > Arthropoda > Insecta > Diptera > Sarcophagidae > Sarcophaga > Sarcophaga peregrina. Next base: position 87,697,364 of record CM025792.1, on the reverse strand, counting down.
TAGCATAACAAAAAAGAAGACAAAAATATTCTTCAAATAATTTCGAATTTCTAGAATGAAATCAATTTATTTTTTTAGGATCTGCCTTTTTTTGGATACTATTCACACTAAAAATAAATAAAATCTTTTAAATCTTATTCATTTTAATTTAAAAAAATAATATTCTAACCTAGAAACAACATGGGTTTGTGTATAAATGAAGAAAAAAAATTTAAAGCACTTTGTTATCGCATATTTTCATAAAATCTCAGATTTAACGTAGTGTTCCGAAACTATTCACCCCTATCGCAAATAACTATTCCCAAAAAAAAATTCCCAAAATTCGTCATTTCCTATTGTGAATCGTTCCCAAAAAATTTTTTGGGAGTGAATTCACAAACATAAAAAAATTTGGTATCGCCAATGTTTATTCCCAAGAATTATTTTGTAGAATTAATTCTCAACACCTGCCAATGGGAACAAGAAGGGAACATGGAAATTATAAATTGTTTTGATGTTGATGTTTTGTTTCATTTAAGGAAAGGTAAATAAGAAGCAGATTAATTGTATGGTGGAAGCGATGGTAGCAATGAATTATAAAATATAAAAAGGAATTTATTAAACATGTATAAATCATATGCTTACAATCGCAACATTAAGACTGTTGTAACCTTTCCGGTTGTATATACTTCATCGTCGTACTTGTATGCCGTCTATACAACCCACAACACCTGGAATTTTGTATTTTGTTTTAAACCATTTTACAATCTCTTTCATTACCTCAGAAGACGGCCACACAATCTACTGAGGACATAAAACTCTTTCAAATGTTGTTAATTTTTCTAAAAGCACTTCGCTGAATGAAGACTGCGCCAAACTGACCTTAATTTGCCTACCTACTAACTTTTGGTAGCTCCCATTCAGTAGGTATTTGTTCGTCCTGTAATATTCCTGAAATCTGTAAAGGATATAATATTTTAGTATGTATAATTCCTACTTCAGCTCAGAGAGCGATTGTGGATTTGATTCATTTCTAATAGCCCTTCTCTACTACTTTTCCATAGATTGTTTCTCCTCTTCCAGCACCAAAAAACGATGATAAACGCTATTCGTTTTTAAATATTTATATTTTTCTTTCATAAATTGTTGAGAGGTAATTCACAATAAAAAATGTTTGTCTTCACTAATTCACAATACAAACTTTTACTCCCAATATATTCGCAATACCGATTTTTTGGGATGGGAATAAAAGTTTACTCCCAAATAATTTATTCCCATAATATTCACGATAGGGGTGATTATTTCTTAGAAAGATAATCTACAAGTGTTGGACTTGTGGATTTCAATCGGATCAATTTATTGCACTTCTGTTCTTAAATTATTATTAAAAAAATTATGAATTTATACGTTATATAACAAGATTATTCCAACTTACACAATCTGCAGATGAAGCTTTTACGGTTCTTGACTTCAATATGGGCTGACTGAACAAGGCCTAAAACTAACTTTTGTCTTTGGCTACAGTAAATAAACAAAACATCTTCAGATATCTGGCGAAAACTCTGAGAGTAAACAGAAATGCCAATAAAAAGTTTCTCAAAAATCTGTCTTTCGGAATCGGCTTTAAACTGTACGTCCCGCCACTCCTTTATAAAAACAACATACATACCTTAAGAGATGTGAAAAGCTGGGTCGTAATCCAAACTAAAGGGTGGTAATGACCAATTATGTATACCTACAGAGTCTGCAAAAACACCAAGCTATACTTTTACTCCACTAAGTTCAACTCATTTTTCCTATTTAAATCTAGTAATGAGTGGTTCCATCTTTTTTCCCCAATATCATATAATGATCTGCATAAATCGATGAATTTGTTTTCAAATGAATTTGTAGATTGCAAAAAATAATAATTCAAGGACCGAAAATAACTGTTATTTTTGAATTTAATTGATTAAAAAAAGCAACCGCAAGAAAATGTCGGTGAACAGAACTAAGTATACAATTTTGATTGGTTAGGTTAGGTTAGAGAACGTGTACTTGTCAACTGTGACAAGTACAGTACCCGGAGGTCGATATGACCCATTGTACAAATTACAATTGATTTTGATTGTCTTGGATCAAACTTTTATAAACTGGGATGCTTTTTGAAAACCTGATTTTTATTTTTTAGAAAAAAATATAAAAGTTAAGCTTGAAAAAATAAAAATCAAAAAATAATTCTTATTTTGTGACTTTTACGATAAAAGTTATAACAGTTACGGTCCCTGTAATAATTAGTTTGTGTTTAGTTTTAATAAAAATTCGTTATTATTCGCACAATTTTGAGTGTCACTATTCACAACTTGACGTAAACAACAACAATTTGCTTTGTTTATTATTCCTCTGTTTACATCCTTTGCATAAACAATAACAATAACTAAACATTCTTCGATAGATCTTTGTAACAATGATTATTTTCTTTGCACAGCGTCTTTACACAAGACTGACTGAACGTTTACAGACTCACTCGTCAGTTTTGCTTTGTCTCTTATATGACAGGGTAAATAGTCTGGTGAATGTTTTTGAAGGCGAATGTTCATGGCTTCGCCTTTCAAGATCTCTATAAACATAGACATCATTGTTTCATTATGATTGTGTGTGTATTTTATTTACAGACTCACTCGCCAGCTTTGCAAAAAATAACAATTAGTTTGTGTTTAGTTTTAATAAAAATTCTTTACTATTCGCACAATTTTGAGTGCCACTGTTCACAACTTTATGTAAACAACAACAATTTGCTTTGTTTGTTATTCTTCTGTTTACATCCTTTGCATAAACAATAACAATAACTAAACAATTGTTCGTTAGATCTTTTTAACCACGATTACTCTCTTCGCACCGCGTCTTTACACAAAACTGACTGAACTTTTACTTTTCTCACTCGCCAGCTTTGCCTTGCCTGTTATATGGCATGGTAAACAATGTGGTGAATGTTCTTGAAGGCGAATGTTCGTGGCTTCGCCTTTTCAAGATCTCTATAAACGTAGACATCATTGTTTCATTATGGTTGTTTGGGTATTTTGTTTACTTTTATTATTGTAGTGTTGTTGTTATATTTTTGTTTACCAATTTTTAACGCTGATGTTGCTATATTAAGCAGTACGATAATTTGTAAACAAGTTTGTTTACTAGTATTGTTTTGTTTTTATAACTTTTGTTTATAATTTTAATGTTTTCATAACAATATTGTGGTGCTGTTTTTTTCTTCATTTAAGCACAAAAACATTTACAAAATTTTACTCACAACTGTTGCCCGTGCAATACAAGTCTCTACTAAATTTTTTTTTGTAATTATTTTAATATTAATAATTTTAATATTTTTAATTTTGTTAAAAAAAAAACAAGAAAAAAATGAAATGCCCTTAAGCATATAAAGACAGAAATAAAATTCTAATTTAAATATTTAGCCACCGAATTTGTTAGAACTCAAAATGAGCTGAAAACACATCCTCTTAATAGACAAGGAAAAGTTGTTTGATTTTTGAACAATTAAATTAAATTTCCTACAGGATAATGATGAACTTTTTGAATTTTTCAAAAAACATAAAAATGTTTTGAAAAATGAGATCAAAATAATGCTGAACAATTAAAAGTTAAAACTAAAAAAAAAATTTAAAAAAAACATAACATTGGTGAGTTTAATAACAACAGAATAAAATAAAACATTACATATTAAAGGGTTTCAACCAAAATAATTTATTAAAAAAATAAAATTGTTGAGTATTTTTAGTAAAAAAAAAAACAATAAAACAAAATAAATAAAACCATGAAACGATAAATTTAAATTTAAAACAAATGGAAATGGAATATAAATTTTTGAAATGTATTTTTAATAAAACAAAAACAAAAAAATTGTTGAATTGTATAAACTTGAAATAAATACTGAATATTTTTTATTATTAGATATTGATTTCTTTTTTATAAATTTATTATGAAAAAACCGAGAAACAAAACAACAAAAAATATGAATAATTTCTTAAAAGTATTTTTTTAAATAGAACTATTTTCTGTTTTTTATTAAAAAATTTTTGAGATATTTTTCGTTGAGTATTTTTACAAATAAAACTTAAGTGTTAAAAAAGAAAATAATTAACACAGAAGAAGAAGAAGCAAAAGAAATGACTTAATTATTATATACAATATTAAAAGAACCCAATTTAAAAAAAAATATAAAAACATTTAAAAAAAATAAAACAAAAATTGATTATTTTATTAAAATTATTTTTTTTATTATATTAATTGCGAGGCTTTTATTGTACGTTTAAAACCACTTTTAAACTAGAGCTTAAAATAATTTCATCTTTTTGGTCTTGTAGTTTTAAAATTTAAAGTAACTTTCACCCAGCAAGCATTTATTTTTTAGGCAATACCGATATTAAGATTCCACATTCACATATTTTCCAGAATCTACACTTGCTAACCAAGTGCCCAGATAATATAAAAAAATTCCTTTTTCAAACCTAAACGTCATTGAAGGTTAGGTTAGGTTAGAGGACGTGCACCTGTCGGTCAAGACAAGCACAGTACCCGGAGGCCGAAATTGACCCATTGTACATTGTCCTTGACTTGAAGCTATGATTTATTTATCATACAATAAATAAGAAAACGCATATAAAATTTCATTTCCTGGATGTTAAATCATTGACCCTTTAACCCTTTAACTCTCTAGATTTGTTAAAAAAGAAACAAAACCTGTCTGTTTCATTATTTTCCAACAAAAACGAGTATACTCGTCATAAACATTATAACTAGTTTTAAAGGCAATTACAACTAAAAAAGAAAAGGTGTGTTAGTTTGAAAAATATATATTTTTAATCGGGGTTAAAAAACCAAATTTATTTCATTAATTCATTCATGCCTGCATTAAAAACAAGCTATTAATTGGAAATAAATAAAATTGTCAAACTAATGAATTTTCTAAAATTTACAAAAAAAAACCTTTATTTGACTTTTCTCTATGAAAAATTCTAATAGTTTTGTCAAAAAATAACACCAAAGCGAGTTTTTTGTGTTTAAGACGAGTATACTCGTTATTATTCAAAAAAATTCGACGATTATACTCGAAATATAGAGAGATCTGATTATCTTTTAAATTATTTTATATAAATAAACTGTGTTCTCAAAATTTCAAAGCTCTAGTATCTTCTAAATTACATATAAAATTATTTGCCAGGCTATTTTATTGCCCAAGAACTTTAAATTTATATTTAAACTAGATTATATAAAAATATTTCGGTAGTACTACAAATGGACTCAGTCGGGAGAATTCGTTTTTTGAATATATATTTGGAAACATGATAATTTTGAAAATTAGTGCTAAAAATGGACGTATTCGATATTTTTATTCAATATCTAGGGTCGCCGTGGTCTAGTGGGTAGTGTGTTGGCTTATTAGACGAAAGGCCCGGGCTCGAATCCCAGGTCAGACATCAATTCTTCGGCGACTTCCTCTCAGCAGATTTCTGGCAAAGACTATGAGAGTAAAAATTGCCATGAAAAGCTTCTCAAAAATCTGTCGTTCGGAGTCGACTTTAAACTGTAGGTCCCGCCAGTCATGTATAAAATTAACGCACACAACATAAGTGGTGTGAGAAGCTAGGTCGTAATCCTGACTGAAGGGTTGTAATTGCCAATTATGTATGTATCTAGGGTAATTGTTAATCGCCTTTCCACATTCCAGAACGGTTTTTTTATCCCCCATTACTGGATGTTATTACTCTAATTATCATTTGACTATCAGAGAATAAATTTAAATCCGTTCTGTTGTTTATCAAATTATCACCGTCATATGTCTTACATTCCCTAATGGCACGTACATGTACTTGACAAACTGCTGAAAGCGAATTTCAGTTTCCGTTTTAATTCAAAACATGGTTTACAAAATCAAATCTTTCTCATCTCTTTTGAGAATACTTTTAACATTATATGTTGCAAGTTTCTTTGATCTTTCAGATGTTGTATTGTCATCTATACTGTCGGTATTTTCGCGAGTTCTTATTATCATCTGAACTGCTAAGTCATAATATTGTTACATTTTTACCTTTTAAAAACGTTTGAAATATGAGCCCGTAGATTGCAAATAAAATAAAAATAAATTTCTGTTTAGTTTTAATAAAAACTCATTTTTATTTGCACGCAATTCTGTGGGCCAATGTTCACAACTTCATGTAAACAAGAACAATTGCTTTGTTTGTTATTCCTCTGTTTACACCCTTTGCATAAACAACAACAATTACTAGACAATTTTTCGACATATTTTTGTAACGGAGAACTTTAAACACATTTCGTCTTCACACAAGACTGACTGAACTTCACTAACTTACTCGCCTGCTTTGTCTTGTCTTTTATATGGCAGAGTAAACAGTCTGTTGAATGTTCTTGAAGGCGAATGAACATGATTTACTTACTTACTTAATTGGCCATAACAACCCGGGTAACGGATTTTGACCTGCCGCAACACATCCTTCCAGGCGCCTCTGTTTCTTGTGCCCCTACGCCAGTTGGTCACACCAATCGGTGACAGGGCTTCCTTGATTTAGTGCTACCAACGGTTACAAGGTCATCCTCTTCGCCGACTACCGCAGATCCCCGCATTTAATACTCGTCTCGCCGGAGCATCCTCCTCCATTTGAACGACATGGACGAGCCAGCGCAGCCGCTGGATATTAATACGCTGTACAATGTCCATGTCGTTGAAGAGTTCATACAGCTCACTGTTGAAGCGGATGCGAAAATCATCGCCAACTCGCACAGGACCGAAGATCTTATGTAGGACTGTTCTCTCAACCGTGGTCTAGTAGGTAGTGTGTTGGCTTATTAGACGAAACGCCCGGGTTCGTATCCCAGGTCAGACATCAAAACGATAAATATTTCCTCGGCGACTTCCTCTCAGCAGATTTCTGGCAAAGCCTCTGAGAGTAAATATTGCCACAAAAAACTTCTCAAAAATCTGTCGTTCGGAGTCGAATTTAAACAGTAGGTCCCGCCACTCATGTATAAAATTAACGCACACAACATAAGTGGTGTGAGAAGCTAGGTCCGTAATCCTGACTGAAGGGTTGTAATGGCCAATTATGTATGTATGTTCTCTCAAATACTCTCAAGGCAGCTGCATCAGTTCTTAATAGGGTTCATGCTTCTGCGCCATAAAGAAGCACGGGTAGGATGAGCGTCTTGTAGAGTATTAGTTTCTTCTTGCGAGAGAGGTCTCTGCTACTCAATTGCCTATTGAGACCCTGATAGCACCTGTTGGCAAGAGTAATCCTGCGCTTGATCTCCAGACTGACATCATTTTCGGTGGTAACGGCGGAGCCAAGATAAACAAATTCCTTGACTGTATCAAAAGTATAGCTATCGGCCGTAATTTGAGAATAAATGCGATGCACGGCTCCACTTGTCGATAACATATACTTCGTTTTGCCCTCGTTTACTGTCAGAACCATCTTCTTAGACTCCCGTTCAATAGCACTAAAGGCAGCAGTGATATCTCATTTGGTACGTCCTATGATGTCGATTTCGTCAGCGTACGTGACATGAATTCGTCTTCTCGAAATCTCTATAAAAGTAAACATTGTTTTTTACATTTACTCTTGCAGCTTTGTTTATGAATGTTTGTTTACATTTTATCTTGTAGAGTTGTTTGTGTATTTTTGTTTACTTGTTTACCATTCCGGTGTATCTCTGTAGAAAATTATGATTTGTTTAATCTTTTTGCTGAGTACAATTTTTGGAAAATAGGTGTGGCAGTCCATTGAAAGGAATATTTTCCTACCTAGCTAACCATTTCAAATTTTTACCGAATATTTTTATATAATTTGATAATATTTTTATGCTAATACCATATATATACTGCAATGATCTAAAAAAAAAGATATATCCGGACTTATATTTATACATATATTATGATATTAAATCTTAACAAAAAAAAAAATGATAACTCTCCAAATATATATCCCTCTCTATCTCTCTCCATTTATCATATTAGCTAAAATAAAAGAAAAATACTTATTACTAGACACTTTAAATTGATAGAAATCTTAGCTAAACTCCAAACCAATTTAAATCTCCGTAGCTTCTTTAATACCAAGACATGATGATCTATTATATTTATTACTACTCTATACCACTCTATAATGACAAAAGATAGCAAAAATATTTTTATTAGTAGAACTTTAAAGTGAAAAAATCTAAATCTTCCAATTTAAAGAAAATAAAATTTAAAATTAAAAACAAATATAATATTTTATAATTTATTTTAAAAATAATTTAAAACTTAGCCTAGACACTGTTATTGTCACGAAATTTCAAATCAAAATTTAGTTGTTATGTATTTAAATTGAAACAATTCTTAAATAAAATAAAAATTATTTTTGTTTTAATTTAGTTTTTATATTAATTTATGAAAATTAAAATAATATATTAAAATGAAATAAAATAAAATTATAAATACAAAGTGAAAGCAAGTGATTTTAAATAAATCGTTATAAAATAAAAAAAATATGCTGATCTCTACTGTGTTCTAAAACTACGAAATTATTAAAAATAAATTGAAAATAAAATTAAAATAAATAAAATAAAAATGAATACATTTTGTCATTAACACATAAAAAAAAATAAATAAATAAAAAATAAATTTAAAAAAAAAATTAAATCAAAAATTCCATCAATTTAATTATGAAATATTCCAACTAAACTTATACAAAAAATAATAAATAAATAAAAAATAAATTTAAAAACAAAAATAAAATTAATAAATAAAATATATATTTTTTCTCTTTTGAGATAAACACATGACATAATAAAAAATAATTTAAACCAAACATTAATTAATAAAACAACCGCATTATGGAATTACCAAAATGAAGCAGAAAAACTAAATAAAATTTCAAATATTTTTGATAAAATTCAAAGGAATTTATCAAATTGAAATAAAGAAAGTAGAACTAACCAAGAATGATAAACTAAAGATTATGCCATCAAGCATAGAAAATCAAAACTTTCTACGCATGTTGAATCAATGACGTCACGCACATTGTGTTCCTATTGGCTAATGACAATGTAAGTTATATTGCAGGGCTGCCAACTACTTTCATGTAGTGCAGACATTTTTAGAAAAATGTTAATTTTTATGAAAGAAAAAGACTTGGAAACCTTTAAAATAGCACAACTACGTCATCTAACGGGAAATCATGCGCAAGGCGTAATCTTTAGTTTATCATTCTTGGAACTAACTCTCTTCACAAATACAATAGATCAGTTTGAAAGACGAGCTTGCGATTAAAATATTTTCAATTAATATTTACGACTCTTAATTTTGTTAATGAGCAAGGAATCGATGCTTACAAATTTAAATTTTAAATAAGTACTCGTATACCTTTGGAAGTTTTTTTTTAGAAAAGTATTTTTAATTAAAGAATATACACTTTCTAGACTTCCTTTCCTTTTGTGCAAACTTTCTAAACTTCTTCTAGTTCACTGCTCTGAACTGATTTATCTTTTATCCCAAGTTATTGGGATTTGTGGCTTAAAAAGTTTTCCAATATTTTGGTATCTTCACCATATTTCACCACCTCTATTTAACAATTTCTCCACCCTGCCAATATGGTTTAGGTGTAAATAATTCCGAATATTCCGTGAGTACTCTCTTAGTCGCTCATATTCAGTCTTAAAATACTTACGCCTTTCCCCCCATCGAGATCGCCTCAGAGTATTTTTTAATCCTCAAAAGTCTATGCGATGTTTCCGCCCTCGTTCTGAGTTTAATATTTAACGGACTAAAAGGCTTTGCTGTATGAAGTCGTCGTGGTCTAGTAGGTAGTGTGTTGGGTTATTAGACGAAAGGCCCGGGTTCGTATCCCAGGTCAGATATCAAAACGAAAAATATTTCTTCGGCGACTTCCTCTCAGCAGATTTCTGGCAAAGACTCTGGGAGTAAAAATTGCCATGAAAAGCTTCTCAAAAATCTGTCGTTCGGAGTCGACTTTAAACTGTAGGTCCCGCCACTCATGTATAAAATTAACGCACACAACATAAGTGGTGTGAGAAGCTAAGTCGTAATCCTGACTGAAGGGTTGTAATGGCCAATTATGTATGTATGTATGAAGGCTTATTGTATGCAATACTTTGGTTCCATTAGACAGAAAACTCGTTTCCTTATTTCCGATCACTCTTTGATGACTAAGTACTCACATAAAGCGTATCGTTTCGTGCTTGTAGTATTAATCGCCTGTTTACATTTTTTTAAATCGGGATGTAGCCTGAATATTTTTACCTTAATTGTCATTCGACTGTCCGGGAAGATATCTAAATTCGCAAGTCTGAGACAAAACGAAATATAAAAAAAACATTTCTCCGAGCACTTCCTGGGAAAATTTGTGAGAGAAAAAAAATTGTCATGAAAAGTTTCTCAAAAATCTGTCGTTCGGTGTCGATTTTAAACTGTAGGTCTCGCAACTTGTGGGTGGTGTGAGAAGCTAGGTTGTAATCCTGATTAAAGGGTTGCAATGACCAAATTTCCAAATTATCACCACCTTACTTTTTTCGTTTGCAGATACCTTCACTTGAAAAATTGTGTTATGAAAAACTTTCTGAAGTAAAATTCAATTTCTCCTGTATAGCCTCAAGTCGTCCTATCACTCTATTGAGAACTAATCATGTAGCAACAAATCCATACGTTTTACAAAGAAATTCGCTTTGATATTAGAGTGAGGCAATTGGTTGCTATTATCTTGATGCGCCTTTCCCAACAGTGTTATTAAATCAATATTCATTTATTTGAATACATATTTTGAATATTTGTGTTCAGACACATAATTTACGCAATATTTATTTGACCGTGGTAAACACTTTTTTGTTTGTAGTTGTTGACATTTTACTTGTCAAATATCAATTGAAAATGTTTTACTCAATATTTTAACAATTTGCATATTTATTGCGCAATAATTAATTGAAACTTTATATGAAATATTGAGCTTGATGCACCTTTCCCAACAGTGTTATGCCTAATACTACGTTCAGACAGGTACTTTTATTAAATCAATATTCTTTTATTTGAATACATATTTTGAATATTTGTGTTCAGACACATAATATTTATTTATTTGACAGTGGTAAACACTTTTTTGTTTGTAGTTGTTGACGTTTTACTTGTCAAATATCAATTGAAAATGCTTTACTCAATATTTTAACAATTTGCGTATTTATTGCGCAATAATTAATTGAAACTTTATATGAAATATTGAACTCAATAAAGGTGTTTATTGCTATTTACGCAATAAAAGTGCCTGTCTGAACATAGTATAAGACTCAGAGAGTTGGCGTGAAGAAGCTTCTGAAATTCAATGTCATACTATAGAGCTTTAATGCTAGCATAAACAAACTGATCTACATATGTATTCCTTATTTAAATTTTTTAAATTATATTTTAACTTTGAGAACAATAAAAATAAAAACAGAAAGTAAAAGTAAATTAAATACTCAAATATACCACATTGAAGGCATAAGAATTGAATCATTAAATAATAAGAAGCATATAATGAAACCAGTCTGTCGTTAAATCTATGAATTAAAATTTAAAAAATATTATTTTAAAATAAAAAAAAAACGATGGATAATAATAATAAAATATGAATAAAAAATAAATAATTTTAGAAAACAATTAAAAATAAAAAATAAATAATTATACATTTAGAAAGACAACAAAACAATGCATATTTTTAAAATAATATTCAAAAGAAAAATAGAAAATAAACTCAAACTGAAATTTTAAATGTCAAGTCCCCCAAAAGATATTACAATTAAGGGTCAATCTTAAATACAGAAAATTAATGGAAAAACATTAAAAGAAAATTTAGGAAAAGAAAATAAAAATAAATAAAGATGAAAAGAATTTCCTTTCTTTTTGTAAACGAAATGCAAAGATATGTAGTACAATGAATATAAAAAAAAAATAAAATTAAAAAATAAAATTATAATAAAATGAATAAAGAAAGAATGAAAAAAAAAAATAGTGAAAAAATAATTACACAAAAAAAAATTAAAAAAAAACACAAATAATTATTTTAAACATTAAGTAATTATAAAGGCTGTAATTTTAAGTAAAAAAATAAATAATTAATAATAATAATTATAGAAAAGAAAATATTAAATTTAGACAAACAAAATTATTTAGTAAATTACCATCACTATGATGGAATATAAAATTAAACAAAAAAATAAAAATAAAAAAATAAAAATAAAGAAAATAATAAATTCACCGATATATTTAAAAATAAATTAACAAAAACTAACAAACAATATATAAAAATAAAAAATATTAAGAATATTATATATTAAATATTAAAATCATAATAAAAAACCAACAACAACAAGTAAAATAGTATATACATATATACTATATATACCAAATATATTATATAAACTAAACTCTACTTATATATATCTATATATATAAAAAAAAATAAATAAATGTATATGTAATAAATATGAACGTAAAAATATAAAAATAAACTAAAAAAAAAAAATAACAATAAAAATATAAAAAAAAATATACGGAGTTTTTATTAAATTAAAGCCTAGGTGAGTACACAATTATAAACACATCGGATGCCCAATCAAAGTTTCATCTGTACTAGATGCGCCTATAAATAGGTGGGTCATTTACATTTTCGGGTCGTAGTTCAATGTGATGCAGCTTAGTTTGTGCCCTCCACTAGACCTTTGAGAACGCCCAGATTCAATAATCATTCTGTAATACCTACGCTAAAATGCAAGTATCTAGGATGTGTGTGAAGATAAATTTAAATTTAATTAGCAAAGACAAAAACCAAAAAATTTTAACAAAGCTAATGTTAAAGTTAACAGAGCAATGTTAAGGGCTTAACAGAAAATATTCAAGGAAGAAATCACCCAGAGAAAGAAACACCTATTCCATTCCTTTCAAATTGTGCTCCACACATTCCTGAGTGGAACAGCTGCTCCGGTAATTCGGTAATTCTTTTACAAATTAAAAAACATCGACAAAAAATTTATCAGATTGTATGGGTAAGAAAAAATGGAACTTGCTCCACATATTCCACTATATACAAATTGTAGCCTAAAAAATCGATTGTAACTTCTAATATTACCATCGTTAGGACAAACGTTAGTGCAAATATTTTTTTGTATGACAAACATATCCCATTAGACCCTACTCATGTAGTGTATTTTGTTGGAACTATGAAAATATGTTATAGGAAGGAGAAAAGAGGGAGCAATGTTTATGGAAACTAAGTTTGAATATTTTTATACCATAAGTAGGGAAAGACCTCTGCAGGAAGGGAGTTTCACATACAAATAGCCCGACTATTGCAATGTGTAATGTAGTGCGCGATTCACTGGTTAATCGACCACATACGGATGTGTTGGACAAGAAAGACGAGTGTTATGCAGGAATACATGATTTTCAAGAATACATACATAATTGGTCACTCAACCCTTCAGTCAGGATTATTAACCTAGTTTCTCACACTACTTATGTTGTGTGTGTTAGTTTTATACATAGATGGCGGGACCTACAGTTTAAAGTCGACTCCGAACGACAGATTTTTGAGAAACTTTTCATGGCAATTTTATTTTTACTCTCAGAGTTTTTGCCAGAAATCTGCTGAGAAGAAATCGCCGAAAAATACTTTTTTTATTTTTTTTTTTTAATTTTGATGTCTGGCCGGGGACTCTAACCCTGGTTTTAAGTCTAATAAGCCAGCACACTACCTACTAGACCACGGCGGCCTCACAAATACGTTCCTTTATATCGCTCGAGCAAAATCCATTGTAGTAGCGATAGAACAATGAAACACAAGACACATTTCAACGACACTCCAATGAATCAATGAAGTTATTAACGAGCTACTATGGCCCCTTCTGCATAAGGTCAAGAAGTCTTAAAATACATGAAAGTTGTATCTCATTTTCGGTTGGATATAAATGGTGTAAATAGTAGAGATATTTACAAGACATATAAAATTGCACACTATTGCCAGTAACTTTTTTAAACTTTTTATTTCTGGGTAAAAACCTTTTTTTACACTACTACTTTCTTTACACTACTGATATTCATATGGCAATACTGAAAATGTAGCTTCAGTAGTAAAATATGCTCTTACAACACAAAGCATAGTTCCCTTATTTCACAGGCAAACGAGTGCAGTTGTGTATACATTGATTAAATGAGAAATACACATTTCAGTGCACTCGTAAAATTAAGATCAACAGAAAAGAGTACACTACAGTATTGCATTCGGTGAAGAGTCAACTAGCAGAATGTGTTGTGCACACCTCTAGTAAATAGTAAGAAGAACAGGCGAAGTAAAGTATTTATTGCAACGTCTTAAGAAACCAAGGCACATAAAAATGTGGCAATCCTAGCGAATATCGCGCTGAATTTCCTTGCTCATAACGTCAAGATCTTCGGACTCCTTAATATTTACACCAAATACCGGGATTTTCGGGTTTCACAAAATCCCGAACACAATTGGGATTGTTGATTCATATGTATTTTGACCCTAAAAAAGGTCCAGAAAAAAATCTATATTACTTGACTTCGATAATAGCATCTCAAATGAGGAAAACCCTACTTCCGGTGATAAAAAATTATTTGATGGCATCGAAGAATGCAAAAGCCCTATAAAACGAATTAAAAGGGTAACTGATTTAGATACTCAACTGTCCAAAGAAATAGATTTATCAGGAGGTGGTAGAGGTGAATATTTACAAGCTGCATACTTGGAACTATTTACCAACAAATGTTAATTGCTAGAAGTGTTTTTAAACCGCAGAGTATGTTGACAACAAAATTCGTTCAAGCCTATCAGATCACATGTTAGATGCTTTAATCTTTTGTTGGAATCCAAATAACTTTCTTACAACTACTGCATTTACTGCTTTTTTGTTACTTTTTGGATTGCTTTTTTTATATTTTATTTTATTATATTATATATTTATTCTGATATAATTGGAATATAAATGATATTGTTAACAAAATATTTTTATTATTAAGAGAAAATTACGATTTTTCCTGTGATTTTTCGGTATTTTTGGATCCCGAAATATCCCGGGATTTCGGGATTTTTAAAAATCGATCCTGTTTGGCATCCCTAATAGGTAAAGATGATGCAATATTATTGTTGCTTAACATTGACTTTATATGTTAATGATTTTCAAACCTTTCAATTTATTTTTAATTTTTCTGACGATTTTTTTACGATTCCAATGAACTTTTTTGACGATTTTGACGATTTTTTTCTCAAATATTTGACGATTTGTTGCTTCATTTATCTGGCATCATCTTGGTTTTATGATAGTATGAATTCTATTACAATACCTGTAACGACACATTCTATCAATTAAAAAAAAAATAAAAATTTTAGAAAACAATTAAAAATAAAAAATAAATAATTATACATTTAGAAAGACAACAAAACAATGCATATTTTTAAAATAATATTCAAAAGAAAAATAGAAAATAAACTCAAACTGAAATTTTAAATGTCAAGTCCCCCAAAAAATATTACAATTAAGGGTCAATCTAAAATACAGAAAATTAATGAAAAAAACATTAAAAGAAAATTTAGGAAAAGGAAATAAAAATAAATAAAGATGAAAAGAATTTCCTTTCTTTTTGTAAACGAAATGCAAAGATATGTAGTACAATGAATATAAAAAAAAATAAAATTAAAAATAAAATTATAATAAAATGAATAAAGAAAGAATGAAAAAAAAATAGTGAAAAAATAATTACACAAAAACAAAAATTAAAAAAACAAACACAAATAATTATTTTAAACATTAAGTAATTATAAAGGCTGTAATTTTAAGTAAAAAATAAATAATTAATAATAATTATAGAAAGGAAAATATTAAATTTAGACAAACAAAATTATTTAGTAAATTACCATCACTATGATGGAATATAAAATTAAACAAAAAATAAAAATAAAAAATAAAAATAAAGAAAATAATAAATTTCACCGATATATTTAAAAATAAATTAACCAAAACTAACAAACAATATATAAAAATAAAAAATATTAAGAATATTATATATTAAATATTAAAATCATAATAAAAACCAACAACAACAACAAGTAAAATAGTATATACATATATACTATATATACCAAATATATTATATAAACTAAACTCTACTTATATATATCTATATATATAAAAAAAAATAAATAAATGTATATGTAATAAATATGAACGTAAAAATATAAAAATAAACTAAAAAAAAAATAACAATAAAAATATAAAAAAAATGTACGGAGTTTTATTAATTAAAGCCTAGGTGAGTATACAATTTTAAACACTTCGGATGCCCAATCAAAGTTTCATCTGTACTAGATGCGCCTATAAATAGGTGGGTCATTACATTTTTCGGTCGTAGTTCAATGTGATGCAGCTTAGTTTGTGCCCTCCACTAGACCTTTGAGAAACGCCCTGATTGAATAATCATTCTTTAATACCTACGCTAGGATGTGTGTGAAGGTAAATTTATATTTAATTAGCAAAGACAAAACCAAAAAATTTTAACAAAGCTAATGTTAAAGTTAACAGAGCAATGTTAAGGGCTTAGAAGAAAATATTCAAGGAAGAAATCACCCAAATGTACGATATCAGAGAAAGAAACACCTATTCCATTCCTTTCAAATTCTGCTCCACACATTCCTGAGTGGAACAGCTGCCTCCGGTAATTCGGTAATTATTTCGAAAATTGAAAAACATCGACAAAAAATTTATCATATTGTATGGGTAAGAAAAAATGGAACTTGCTCCACATATTCCACTATATACAAATTGTAGCCTAAAAAATCGATTGTAACTTCTAATATTACCATCGTTAGGACAAACGTTAGTGCCAATATTTTTTTGTACGACAAACATATCCCATTAGACCCTACTCATGTAGTGTATTGTGTTGGAACTATGAAAATATGTTATAGGAAGGAGAAAAGAGGGAGCAATGTTTATGGAAACTAAGTTTGAATATTTTTATACTATAAGTAAAGGAAAGATCTCTGCAGGAAGGGAGTTTCACATACGAATAGCCCGACTATTGCAATGAAACGAATGTAATGTAGTGCGCGATTCACTGGCCAATCGACCACATACGGATGTGTTGGACAAGAAAGACGAGTGTTATGCAGGAATACATGATTTTCAAGAATACATACATAATTGGTCACTCAACCCTTCAGTCAGGATTATTAACCTAGTTTCTCACACTACTTATGTTGTGTGTGTTAGTTTTATACATAGATGGCGGGACCTACAGTTTAAAGTCGACTCCGAACGACAGATTTTTGAGAAACTTTTCATGGCAATTTTATTTTTACTCTCAGAGTTTTTGCCAGAAATCTGCTGAGAAGAAATCGCCGAAAATACTTTTTTTATTTTTTTTTTTTAATTTTGATGTCTGGCCGGGGTCTCTAACACTGGTTTTAAGTCTAATAAGCCAGCACACTACCTACTGGACCACGGCGGCCTCACAAATACGTTCCTTTATATCGCTCGAGCAAAATCCATTGTAGTAGCGATTAGAACAATGAAACACAAGACACATTTCAACGACACTCCAATGAATCAATGAAGTTATTAACGAGCTACTATGGCCCCTTCTGCATAAAGTCAAGAAGTCTTAAAATACATGAAAGTTGTATCTCATTTTCGGTTGGATATAAATGGTGTAAATAGTAGAGATATTTACAAGACATATAAAATTGCACACTATTGCCAGTAACTTTTTTAAACTTTTTATTTCTGGGTAAAAACCTTTTTTTTACACTACTACTTTCTTTACACTACTACTTTCTTTACACTACTGATATTCATATGGCAATACTGAAAATGTAGCTTCAGTAGTAAAATATGCTCTTACAACACAAAGCATAGTTCCCTTATTTCACAGGCAAACGAGTGCAGTTGTGTATACATTGATTAAATGAGAAATACACATTTCAGTGCACTCGTAAAATTAAGATCAACAGAAAAGAGTACACTACAGTATTGCATTCGGTGAAGAGTCAACTAGCAGAATGTGTTGTGCACACCTCTAGTAAATAGTAAGAAGAACAGGCGAAGTAAAGTATTTATTGCAACGTCTTAAGAAACCAAGGCACATAAAAATGTGGCAATCCTAGCGAATATCGCGCTGAATTTCCTTGCTCATAACGTCAAGATCTTCGGACTCCTTAATATTTACACCAAATACCGGGATTTTCGGGTTTCACAAAATCCCGAACACAATTGGGATTGTTGATTCATATGTATTTTGACCCTAAAAAAGGTCCAGAAAAAAATCTATATTACTTGACTTCGATAATAGCATCTCAAATGAGGAAAACCCTACTTCCGGTGATAAAAAATTATTTGATGGCATCGAAGAATGCAAAAGCCCTATAAAACGAATTAAAAGGGTAACTGATTAGATACTCAACTGTCCAAAGAAATAGATTTATCAGGAGGTGGTAGGTGAATATTTACAAGCTGCATACTTGGAACTATTTTACCAACAAATGTTAATTGCTAGAAGTGTTTTTTAAACCGCAGAGTATGTTGACAACAAAATTCGTTCAAGCCTATCAGATCACATGTTAGATGCTTTAATCTTTTTGTTGGAATCCAAATAACTTTCTTACAACTACTGCATTTACTGCTTTTTTTGTTACTTTTTGGATTGCTTTTTTTATATTTTATTTTATTATATTATATATTTATTCTGATATAATTGGAATATAAATGATATTGTTAACAAAATATTTTTATTATTAAGAGAAAATTACGATTTTTCCTGTGATTTTTCGGTATTTTTGGATCCCGAAATATCCCGGGATTTCGGGATTTTTAAAAATCGATCCTGTTTGGCATCCCTAATAGGTAAAGATGATGCAATATTATTGTTGCTTAACATTGACTTTATATGTTAATGATTTTCAAACCTTTCAATTTATTTTTAATTTTTCTGACGATTTTTTTACGATTCCAATGAACTTTTTTGACGATTTTGACGATTTTTTTCTCAAATATTTGACGATTTGTTGCTTCATTTATCTGGCATCATCTTGGTTTTATGATAGTATGAATTCTATTACAATACCTGTAACGACACATTCTATCAATTAACTCCGTGTGCCCAAGAATCATTCGTCTTATATATTGTAAGGCTAACTGCTTGGAAGTCAAGTTGCGGACTGGCCCCCTTGATATACGGTAAGAGTGGAAATCAAATGGTAGTTTAATGCAAGAAGTGCTAAACTGTATAAAAATTTCTATATAAAAAAATGGGGGGATTTTATTTGAAAACTTAATAAAAAAAAAAAGAAAAATAATCATAAATTGTTATTGACCCTTCTGACATTACCATGTAATACATTGATATTTTGCTGTGTAATGTTCTAAATAATTAAATAGTTTTAGATTGAAATAAAATGTTTTCTTTTTTAATATTTTTTATTATTTTTATTATTATTAAATATATTATTTGAATACTTTATTATAAATTGAGCTTATCAACTATTTAGCACATTGTGTTTTTTTGTTTTTGTATAAAATTATTATTTAAAAAAAGTGTTTTGTTCATTATGAAAAAAAATATATAAAAAAAAAAATCTGACGTAAAACTCATGTACCGCTAACGTGATCCGAATTCGCGTTTCTGCCAATGTAAGTCAAAGTCCAGGCAAAAGAGAACTTTCAAAGTGTGTTACATTTTTTTACATAAAAAGGCCCATGAATTTTACTAGACTCTGCTTGTAAATAATTTGTAGGAACTTTTTCTATTTTTTTTTTTTTGGAATTTTGTTTTTTTAATTAAAAAATTCATTTTTTTTTTAATTAAAAAAATTCATTTTTTTGATTTTTGTTAAAAAAAATTCATTTTTTTTTTTAATAAAAAAGTTGTTTTTTTTTAAAAAAATCATCTTTTTTTTAAAAAAAATTCATTTTTTTTAATAAAAAAATATTCATTATTCAAATATTCATTTTTTTGTTAAAAAAAATTCTTTTTTTGTTAAATTCATTGTTCATTTTTTTTTTAATAAAAAAATAATTTTTTTTAATAAAAAAAATTCATTTTTTTTTAATAAAAAAAATTCATTTTTTTTAATAAAAAAATTCATTTTTTTTAATAAAAAAATTCTTTTTTAAAAAAAATTCATTTTTTTAATAAAAAAATTCATTTTTTTAATAAAAAAATTCATTTTTTTAAAAAATTAATTTTTTTTAATAAAAAAAAATTAATTTTTGTTTTTTTTTTTTTGTTAAAAAAAATTACTTAAATTACTAAATTGTTTTTTATAAAATAAAATATATAAAAAAAAATTATATCACACATCATTTTGAGTTACTTTTTGTTTTTGTTTTTTTTTTTTTGTTTTTGTTTTTTAACTTTTTTTTGTAAATCCTTGGAAGTTTAACAATCATGATGTGTTTGCTTTTGGAAATTTTGATTGTAAAGTTGCTTTTTCAATTCAACAGGCATTTGTTGTTTACGATCAAATTCACAGGTTTTATTATATTTCACCATTTTACCGGTATTACCGGGGGCCGTACGCCAATAGGAGGTCTGCATGGCATGGCGTCCTGCAATGTAGCGTGTGGTGGCACCCACCAAAGCATTGATATTGCTGGCTGGCATCTTGATTAATTTTTTTTTTTTTTTAATTAAAAAAAATTCATTTTTTTTTTTTTAAAAATTCATTTTTTTTTTTTTAATAAAAAAACACTTTTTTTTGTTCTTTAAAAGAATCGTTCTAATTCACGTTACAGTTGACTTAGTTCTGTTGCCTTTTCGACAGAAACATTTCCATTTATAAGAGCATTATTATTCCACTACTATTCTGTTGTGTTTTTGTTCTGTTCTGTTCTGTTCTGTTATTGTTTTATTCTTTAATTTTTAATCTTTTTCTTTTTCTATTCGTAGTAAATATTTAAAAATCTTTGTTTTTTTTTTTTTTGTTAAAAAAAATTACTTAAATTACTAAATTGTTTTTTATAAAATAAAATAATAAAAAAAAATTATATCACACATCATTTTGAGTTACTTTTTGTTTTTGTTTTTTAACTTTTTTTTAAATCCTTGGAGGTTTAACAATCATGATGTGTTTGCTTTTGGAAATTTTGATTATAAAGTTGCTTTTTCAATTCCACAGGCATTTGTTGTTTACGATCAAATTCACAGGTTTTATTATATTTCACCATTTTACCGGTATTACCGGGGGCCGTACGCCAATAGGAGGTCTGCATGGCATGGCGTCCTGCAATGTAGCGTGTGGTGGCACCTACCAAAGCATTGATATTGCTGGCTGGCATCTTGATTTATTATTTTTTTTTGTAATTAATTTAATTTATTTTATTTAATTTTTTCTTTTTTTAATAAAAAAACACTTTTTTTGTTTTTGTTCTTTAAAAGAATCGTTCTAATTCACGTTACAGTTGACTTAGTTCTGTTGCCTTTTCGACAGAAACATTTCCATTTATAAGAGCATTATTATTCCACTACTATTCTGTTGTGTTTTTGTTCTGTTCTGTTCTGTTATTGTTTTATTCTTTAATTTTTAATCTTTTTCTTTTTCTATTCGTAGTAAATATTTAAAAATCTTTGTTTTTATTTTTTTTGTTTTGTTTTCTTTACAAAATTATTATCATTTAATACGATCGTTTTGTTTGTATTTTAAAATACAATACCCAGTACACTCCTATTGCCGCCATACACTGTAACCCTGTGTTTTAATTATACGTACTTTGGTAAACTTCGTCGTGAGTCTTTCTCTCTATCTATTAGTATATGAACTACAATAGCCTATACACTGAGCACCAAAAGTAAGTAAACACCACTGAATTAATAACATTTTCTTAGGCTAGCGTGAAAAGTAACTGAGAATAGTCGACTAAATTTCCAAAAATAAAAACGTTTATTTTTATCTTCTTCTTCTTAATATATAAAAATTAATGCCACTTTTCGTTGTCATTTTAAAACTCAAGAACGGTCTCACCTATCCAAGCCAAATGTTTAGGCTTTGTTCGGACTATTAGATCTATTTATCTAAAATCAGAAAACGGCTCCACTCGATTTGATTAATTTTTCTTTCAAATGTTTGTATTTATCCATTTAAAGTTTTCATCAAGAGAAAATTTTGCCCCGCCCACTTTTTTGAAACGGCTCCATCGAATTGATTAATTTTTCTTTCAAATGTTCGATGCAATCCAATTTAAGTTTCCACCGATTTGACTAATTTTTCTTTCAAATGTTTGCGTTTATCCATTTAAAGTTTTTATCAAGAGAAAATTTTGCCCCGCCCACTTTTTTTGATTTACCTTAAATCAGAAAACGGCTTCTCTCCATTTGACTAATTTTTCTTTCAAATGTTTGCGTTTATCCATTTAAAGTTTTTATCAAGAGAAAATTTTGCCCCGCCCACTTTTTTTTTTGATTTACCTAAACTCAGAAAACGGCTCAATCGAATTGACTAATTTAAATGTTCGATGCAATCCAAATTAAGTTTCCACCGATTTGACTAATCTTTCTTTTAAATGTTCCATTTAAAGTTTTCATCAAGAGAAAATTTTGCCACGCCCACTTTTTTGAAACGGCTCCGTCGAATTGATTAATTTTTCTTTCAAATGTTCGCTGCAATCCAATTTAAGTTTCCACCGATTTGACTAATTTTTCTTTCAAATGTTTGTATTTATCCATTTAAAGTTTTCATCAAGAGAAAATTTTGCCCCGCCCACTTTTTTTGATTTACCTAAAATCAGAAAACGGCTCCATCGAATTGACTAATTTTTCTTTCAAATGTTCGATGCAATCCAATTTAAGTTTCCACCGATTTGACTAATTTTTCTTTCAAATGTTTGTATTTATCCATTTAAAGTTTTCATCAAGAGAAAATTTTGCCCCGCCCACTTTTTTTGATTTACCTAAAATCAGAAAACGGCTCTAACGAATTGACTAATTTTTCTTTTAAATGTTTGTATTTATCCATCAAGAGAAAATTTTGCTCCGCCCACTTTTTTTGATTTACCAGAAATCAGAAAACGGCTCCATCGAATTGATTAATTTTTCTTTTAAATATTCGATGCAATCTAATTTAAGTTTTCAGTAATTTTTGTATGGATGACTTGGACGTATGTATGAATAAAATTGGCGGATTGGCTATTGTGGGCGTGTCACCTCCCATCGTCTATATATAGAAAAATGAATGTTTGTTGGTATGTAGCTTATAGAATCGTAAACTAAAAAAAGTTGTTGCCCATGAGCCGATGAAGATTTCTAAGTTCGTATGACCAATATCCGATAGGTGGCGCCACTGAAAATACTTAAAATCAATTAAATCGTAAACTGTGCATTTAATCATGTTATGTGATCTTTAGCAAAGTTGTTGCGCATGAGCCGTTGAAGATTTCTAAGTTGGTATGACCAATTTCCAATAAGTGGTGCCACTGAAAATTACTTAAAATCAATGAAATCGTAAACTATGCATTTAGTCATGTTATGTGATCTTTAGAAAAGTTATTGCCCATGAGCCGATGAAGATATCTATGTTGGCAAGAACAATATCCGATAGGTGGCGCCACTGAAAAGTACTTAAAATGAATTAAATCTTCAACTGTGCAAAATTGTTACGTATGAGTCGACCGATTCCCATGAGCCATTTGAATAACGAGAAGTGAGTTTAGAAACTGATCGAATGAGTACTACTCATTGTCATTCATCTAAATCATCAGGACAACGGGAAACAAAAGCAATAAAATGATTCACAATTAATTGGACCTTTGGACAATTCCTTTCCTTCAAATTTATTTTAGTTGGGGGCACAGCAACACGTGCAGGGTACAGGTAGTTACTTATAAAATGTTAAAACAAAATTATTATTGTGCTACAAGTAAATTTTTTATAATAGAAAATTTAAAATTATAGTGGGTGTTGCCTTACTTATGGTGCTCAGTGTATATATGCATACATATACATATATGAACATATCTATATGTACCTACTATATTTTCAATTCTTATCAGATTATTTAATAATTTTTTTTTCTTTTGTTTTGGTTTTTCAGTTTTTTTGGTTTTTACAAGTTCAAACTGATTTTGTTTATAATTTAAAAAAAAAAAAAAACATTTTTTTTAATTATAAAAAAAAAGAAATAATAGATTTTCTGTTCACCTTCAGAGCCATGAGTGACTTCATTTTGTATTACAAGAATTATGCGTAATTAAAATCAATTTCATAATACATCTCCTCCATTATAATGGCGTTTATAAATTATACTCGTACAGTGTATGGCATAAATTTGAACCTGCCTTAATATAAAATTTATTATTTGAAATAAATTATAACATTAACTGCTGCAATATTTTAATATCGTATGATAAAGTTGACTCATTTGCATAGACTCCCTCAAGTTTTAAGTTTGTTTCGATAAAATGCAAACCAAACATTCGGTTAAAGGGGAAAATTATTGTCTTCAGCATTGTATTCCACTAGGCTTTACAGTCTGACACTAAAATTAATCGACTTGGGTTGAGTATATTTCTACCCCCTCCCCCCAGTGTTTCTCCAAAGGATTTCCTTCTAACATGTTTTATAACTGGTATTACTATTACTAACTACTTAACTATTTATGTTTCTATGTGTCTGTCTATGCTATAGACAGTGTAAAAACAGGTTGGCTGTTAGGCTCGGAAAAGCCTAGCTTAAGGTTAGTTTTTGGGTTTCTTACGGAGATCAGCAATGAATGCTTCTTTGCATGAAATTTTGCATATAAGTGAGTCAACAATATTGAAATTTAACTATGTGCACGTGATTCATTCATACCCACTACAGAGATTGTAATGAGTATGTGTACAACGTTGACATCAAACCCATACCATACGAAAAATCTTTGATTTATAAGCCTACTCATTCAGATTCAAAGCAAACAAACAACCATTTAGTGAGTATTTTAGTGTTCGTACGCGATTAATACTTATTATGTGATTCGTATAAATGTTGAGTTATAGAGAGTCAAAATCAACAACATCAATGCCTATGATGTGTTAAGTCATTTAGATTCATAACTTCAAAAGAGAAAGACACATAAGTAAAAAAGACAGAGGAAACACACAATCATTTAGTGAGTATTTTAGTGTTCGTATGCGATTCATACTTATTTTGTGATTCGTATAAACATAGAGTTATGGAGATGATGTGTTCTTCAAACTTTGAATATGAGTAAAGGTTCAATGATATTAAAATAAGTATGAATGCGTGTGTATAAGTATCAGAAATTATGAGTATGATTCGATTCTACTCATCTTTTTGTATACTCATTAACGATCTCTGGCTTATTACCGGGTACTGCAAGATTAGGTCGTTAAAAATGTTCTGGAACAGATTCCAGCCGAACTATTACCGGAATATGTTGCAATGAGGAGGAGTTAGAGACTATCGAACACCTCCTCTATAATTGTCCAGTCCATAGTATGTTGTGGTTGAAGACCCTTGACAGGGACTTCTTTGAGGGATTAAATTCCGTGTCGGCATAAAGACTCTACATAGATTAATTATTAGTTTGGGCTGATTGGAAGTAATAGGGTTTCTCCCTCTCCTACTAACAAGTCTGTGTAATTTCTGTACCTCTGTACCTCCGGGCACTGTACTTGTCTCAATTGGCAAATACACGTCCGCTAACTTTAGAAAAATACTCTTAAAATACTTATAAATGATTCGTGTTTGATGAGTACTTCCAAATTTGAATATGAGTAGAAATTCCATGATACTAAAGTAAATATGAATGCGTATCAGAAATTATAAGTATGATTTGATTCTTCTCATCTTTTTGAATACTCATTGCTGATCTCTGCTTTATTACCGGGCACTGTGAGATTAGGTCGTTGAAAATGTTCTGGAACCGATCCCAGCGGAACTATTGCCGGGGTATGTTGCAAGGAGGAGGAGAAGTTGGAGACCATCTAACACCTTCTGTGTAATTGTACAGTCCTCTGTAGGTTGTGGTTGAAGACTCTTCTTTAAAGGTTTGAATTCTCTGTCGAGAGCCAACATAAAGGCTATTCATTATTAGTTAGGACTGGTTGACAAGTACTCTGTCTTCAATAGTGTAGTCTTTAGTCTATATAATTCCTCTGCATCCTTTTTTCCCTTTCCTACTTCATCTCTTTTTTCCCTATCCCCCCTTTAGGACGTTGTACCAACTGGACCTCCGGGTACTGTACTTGTCTCAATTGGCAAGTACACATCCTCTAACCTTAACTTAAACTTGCTATTTACAAACTACTACTAAAATTAGTCGGCCTTACTTAAAAAGTTCTATTTTATTTTCTCTCATACCCTTAATGTAGTGGCTAGGGATGGTTTATGAGACGTGATGCCACGTTGCAAACATCAGGTCAGAGACCACCAACTAAAATGAAAAAATATTTCTTCAACGACTTCTTCTCAGCAGTGTTCTTGCAAAAAGTCTGAGAGTAAATAAAATAGCCACGAAAAGTTTCTCAAAAAACTATCGTTTGCTGAGAGGAAGTCACCGAAGAAATATTTTCATATTTTCGTTTTGATGTCTGATTTGGGTTTTGAACTAGGACCTTACTTGATCACGGCGTCGAAGGGTCTGGCTATAACTGATAATTTAGTAAGAAATGCTTAAATGAAGTAGACGTTAAGTCAAGTATTTTCTTATGTTTTACATTATCATATATATTATTTCTAAAGCACTTTTTTTTGTCGGTTGCAAATATCTCCCATACCACTGGATCAAATTTAATGAACGATATCTCATTTTAAAGCTTGAATCTAACACTAAGGGCGAAAAATAACTAGAAATTGCAAAATTAATATTTTCATTGATAAAAATTATATTTTATATAGAACTGCATAATAATACTGTTGTCATTGTGATTATATGTTATTGTCCAAGTGTGCTAATACAGGGTCGCTTAATAGTAATGCAGTTCTACATAATATAGTATGTATTAAAATCCATTCTGGCAATACCGCTATTTACTATAATGCCATTTATTACTAAGTCAGTTATATATAATATGCATATTAAGTTGTAAAAAGCTGTTTTGGCAATTATTTTTATGTTACAAAAATGACAGCTAACGGTGCGGAATATTCACACGGGTCATCTAGTTTCTCATTATTTCGAAAGTATTACAAAGTAGATCGATCATCTACATTTAAAGCACTTCTAAATCCATCTTTTTGAAACTTTCCCCTTAGTTCCCTTAGTACGTGACTATCGTTTTAAATAATTGACGCGAAATTTTCCTAATTTTTTTTAACTGGTTCACACCAATTTGTACCTCACATAGCCAGTGATTATTAGAGAATTCTATAGAAAATATTTTTTGTTTTCTCTTCAATTACATCAATTTACGAAACAACAAATTGCAAATAACGTTCGTTATTTAATGCATTATGACGTGGAAAAATGAAAATTTCAAAAAAATGTTTTTTTTTTACTGATAATCATTACACTTTTTGTGTCGCAATTATTTTCGAAAATGACTTTTGGTCGTCGCCTAAAAACTGACGTAAATCCAAGATCAAAATCCGTACACAATGTACGAGTATTTCCTTAATAGGTAAACAAAAGATGACGTAATGAATTGTTTTGTATTTCAGCATAGCCAGTTGAAATGATCGCGTTAAAGACTCTGGGTTCAATTTCCATCAAAGACTTTGATCCTTTATACTACACACCGAGCACGTGCTCTTTATCACTTTGCTTGTAATAATTAGTTTATACAGCAAGTAAGGGGGATAAGTTCCAATAACTTCCAGCGCTAAACGAAAGAGCGTTAAAAGAGGCAAATTAACACGACCACGAAAATCACAGTTGGAATCTTTATTCTGGACAGACTAACAAAAGAGTGTTGAAAAAGACACAAATATACACCGTCGTTATATATCAGGTCCGCCATCTAACGTTTTTTTTTCAACTAGAGCTTATTTCGTGAATGTTAGCACTTAGCTCATATCTGATTTGACAGATCATTGGTTTTATCCTTCCGCTGAACGAATATGGTTATGTATACGCGTTTTCGCTTCACTAAGTGGGCCTGCGATCGACTTACAGAAGATGCCGATTTTGGCAAAAAAAACATATTTTCTGATGGAGTCCATTTTGAAATTGTCGCATTTGGGGCACAGATAACCCGTACACATACATTGAAAAGCCGACGCACCCAATACAAGTCACTGTTTAGTGCGGTGGATTTTGTCCCAGAGGTATAATGGGGCTATTTTTCTTCGAAAATGAGCAAGGAGTGGCCGCTACAGTCAATGGCGATCGTTATCGGGCCAAGTTAAACGAATTTTTGTTCACAAAATTTGAAGAGGAAGACATTGGCAACATTTGATTTCAACAGGACAGCGCTACGTGCCACACAGCCGAAGCTACACTCGATGTTTTGCGCCCTGTTTTTGAAGTTCGCATTATCAGCCGGAGAGCGGATGTCATTTGGCCACCTGGGAGGTGCGATTTGTCACCGATGGACTATTTTTTGTGAGGTGGCGTCAAAGATAAGTGTTACGCCGACAAGCCAGAGACAATTGAAGCTTTAAAGGTTAATATTTGTGAAGCCATTGGTGAAATACAGCTGCACACAATCTATAATGTGCTTAAAAATTGGACCAATCATGTAGGCTACTGCATGGCCAGCCGAGGCAGCCATTTGCATTAAATTATTTTCCATTATTAACCAGAAGAATTGTACTTAGAAGTCGCTGTGGCCTAGTAGGTAGTGTGCTGGCTTATTAGACGTAAAGCCAGGGTTCGAGTCCCAGGCCAGACATCAAAATAAAATACAAAAAGATTTCTGGCAAAAACTCTGAGAGTAAATAAAATTGCCATGAAAAGTTTCTCAAAAATCTGTCGTTCGGAGTCGACTTTAGACTGTAAGTCCCACTACTTATGTATAAAATTAACACACACACACAACATAAGTAGTGTGAGAAACTAGGTCAATAATCCTGACTGAAGGGTTGTAATGACCAATTATGTATGTATGTATTGTACTTTCAAATAAAAAAAGAAGTTTGAGAAAATATTCAGTAGTTTTTTTTTAAAGCATTTTCAAAAAAAAAAATTTTATTTGGCGGACGCTTTAGTACACCGCTTTTGGTTAATGTATGGCCGTTTCTGATACCGTACTGATTGTGTGATTTAGGAGAATCCCAATATTACCGCATAATACTGAAAGCGAAGCTGCATTAAGCGGGGTCTTACTGTAATTTGTAATATTTGTATCTTAATATGTGCTGCATGTCTTTCAATCCACTAAGTATACCGTACTTTGCTTTTAGGGTACCTGCATTTAAAGTAAACAACCTTTTGAAAATATCACACAGATAGCAGGTGATTCCAAAATCGCTAGACTTTTACTATTTGGGATATTAAAAAAAAAACAGAAACAAAACAAAACAGGCCAGCAAAATGAAAACAATAATAAAAATTTTGTAAATTATAATCTCTTATCATTTGTTGTGTTACTAATTCACAATCTAATAAAAGAAAAACCGTCAGCATTGTAAATAATATTTACAAGCGAGTTTTTATCGACTGATAAACAAAATTAAAAACAAATAAACAATGATGATTAAACAAATTAATAATAATTATAATTAATATTCAAAATTTTATTGTTTTATTTATTTATTTATTTGTTTATTTATTAGTTTACAATACAATTATAAATTATATTCGAAAGTGGTAAACAGAGTCTCTTATGGCAAAGAAAAGGCCTTCTTTTCCAATCATGACTGTGATAGTTAATAATGCCCTACACTTACAACTATGAATGTAGAATGCATCATTAGTTTGTGCTGTAGTTTGTAGCCATTACCATGGACCACTGTAATGAAATGATAAATTCATCAGAACACATGAAATGTTCATAAAAACTGACAGTGAACAAACACTGAGCGTATCAGTAAAGTATGTATCAGTATCACACATCCTTCTAAATAAAGGGTGATTTTTTAAAAGCAATAGGAAAATTTTTCAAAAAAAAAAATTTTATTTGGCGGACG
Organism: Sarcophaga peregrina; assembly: GCA_014635995.1. NCBI lineage: Eukaryota > Metazoa > Arthropoda > Insecta > Diptera > Sarcophagidae > Sarcophaga > Sarcophaga peregrina. The sequence goes on along the minus strand of CM025792.1, from coordinate 87,667,276 downwards.
CTTTAGTACACCGCTTTTGGTTAATGTATGGCCGTTTCTGATACCGTACTGATTGTGTGATTTAGGAGAATCCCAATATTACCGCATAATACTGAAAGCGAAGCTGCATTAAGCGGGGTCTTACTGTAATTTGTAATATTTGTATCTTAATATGTGCTGTATGTCTTTCAATCCATTAAGTATACCATACTTTGCTTATAGGGTACCTGCATTTAAAGTAAACAACCTTTTGAAAATATCACACAGATAGCAGGTGATTCCAAAATCGCTAGACTTTTATTATTTGGGATATTAAAAAAAAAACAGAAACAAAACAAAGCAGGCCAGCAAAATGAAAACAATAATAAAAATTTTGTAAATTATAATCTCTTATCATTTGTTGTGTTACTAATTCACAATCTAATAAAAGAAAAACCGTCAGCATTGCATTGAAATTTATTGTTATTATTTGTTTATTTTGTTTATTTATTAGTTTACAATACAATTATAAATTATATTCGAAAGTGGTAAACAGAGTCTCTTATGGCAAAGAAAAGGCCTTCTTTTCCAATCATGACTGTGATAGTTAATAATGCCCTACACTTACAACTATGAATGTAGAATGCATCATTAGTTTGTGCTGTAGTTTGTAGCCATTACCATGGACCACTGTAATGAAATGATAAATTCATCAGAACACATGAAATGTTCATAAAAACTGACAGTGAACAAACACTGAGCGTATCAGTAAAGTATGTATCAGTATCACACATCCTTCTAAATAAAGGGTGATTTTTTAAAAGCTATAGGAAAATTTTTCAAAAAAAAAACACATAAAAATCAGAAAAATGCAGGAAATCTTTATTTGAATCGATAGTACGGTCCATATAATTCAATGTTTACAGATTATTTCATGCAAATATTGATCGCGACTGCACCTCAAATGGTCCATCCGCTTAGTCCAATTTTGGCATACTCTTTTCAACATTTCGGCCTGTAGTTCACGAATAAATGTTGTTCAATGGGTCAATTGAAGCAGGTTTGTCTGTATGGACATGAGCTTTAACATAGTCCCACGTTAAATCACACGATCTAGGCGGCCAATTGACCGGTCCCGAACGTGAAATAAAATGTTCACCGAACTCGCTTCTCAATAAGTCCATTGTTATGTGTGCTGTGTGGCATGGGGCACCGTCTTGTTGAAACCACATGTCAGGCAAGACTTTTAAAAGGCTTTACACTTAAATCCCTTCGCAAAATTTTCCACGTTGTTGAGTAACAGAGGCCCAATTGCTGCGAACGGCGACGAATCAATAATCAAACTGGCCGATACAGCTGCGATATTTTCTTCAGTTCGCACTCTACGTAAGCGTATTGGTGGTTTAATGTCTAACAATGTAAATTTGGTGCGAAATTTAGTCACAATAGCCCGAATAGCCGCTTCAGTGGGTCGATTAAACTGACCATAAAATGGAAGAAGCGTGCCATGAATTTTCTTAACAGATCACTCATTTTGATAATAAAATTCAATGATCGGAATCGTGGTTCGTTGGTAAGATGATTCATGGTTAAACTATTGACCAAACTGAAGATATTTGACAATGAAACAAAACACGAAATGTGCCAAAAATGACCCTTTATTTCAGCAATTCAACACCTTTCAGTAATTCAATTCAAAAACATTTGAAGTGCATCAAATAGTAAAAGAGCAAAAACTACTTGAAAGTGTTAACCTTTTACTTCAAAACTGAAAAACTGATTTCAGTTTATGAGGCAATTGCTGGCGGTGTAATGTGGTGTTTGAAATGCCCAGTAATCACAAAGGAAGGCGAAAAAGTTTTCATGTTAGTTTAGGAATGCTTGCAATTCCCAGCAAAATCCTCATGTTGAAAAAGTAAGATTCAAATTCTAGTCGTGCTAATTTATTTTACTTATCAAAGAACGCAGTCGCCGTAGTCTACTAGGTAGTGTGTCGGCTTATTAGACGTAAGGCCACGATTTAAACTCCAGGTCAGACATCAAAACGAAAGTATGAAAAATTTGTCTTCGGTGACTTCCTCTCAACAGATTTCTGAAGAATTCTTCACGAAGAGTTAAAGAGAGAGAGGGAGTTAAAAATCTGTCATTCGGAATCGGAACTAAAAACTAAAATTTAAACACACCCAACAAAATGGGTGTGAGAAGCAGGGTCGTAATCCTGGCTGCAGGGTTACCATGACCAGTTGTGTATGTAGGAAGGATTAGTTTACACGATAAGAGGTTATTGGCATATTACGATTTTTTGTAGCAGACATCGGATTGTATTGTTTCATTAGATTTGAAATTTTTTATAAGCGACAGAGGGAAGACGTCTGTAGGAAGAGCGTTCCACATTCGGCTAATGTTGCTAAAGAACATATTCACTTTGCAATGCTTTGTGCGAGCTATTGGACAATGGAGCATAAACGGATTTGTTCTAAAAGACAGACGCTTATTATATTGGAAATTATGAAATTTACGCGAGAATTTATGCTATTTTCCTCGAGCACATTTCATTAAAGTACCGAAAAAATTACTAAGCAAAACTCAAATTGCGATAATGCTTTTAAGAAACAATATAGTTTAGATACCCTAATGCTATTAACAAGCACTTTCGTCTTCTTCTTTGCATGGTTAAGAAGTCTCGTAATAGACTTCAAGATATACATCTCGGAAGTAAGTATTTGAGAATTACATTTTATTTTCAGGTAAAAAAAATCGTAGCACTTGAATGCTTCTTTCGATACTTGAAAAATATACTGGTTTCACCGTAGTCTTCGCAGTCTATTAGGTGGTATGTTGGCCTATTAGACGTGACGCCTCGGTCCAAACCGCAGGTCAGACAACAAAACGAAAATATGTGAATACGACTTCCTCTCAGCAGATTTCTGGCGAAAACTCTAAGGATATATAAAATTGGCATGGAAAGTTTCTCAACAGAAATATGTCATTCGGAATCAACTTTAAACTGTAGGTCACGCCACTGACCTACTGTCAGACTGACTGTCTGAAATTATAATACATAACATCAGTGATGTGAGGTCTTAATCCTAATAAAAGCCTTGCTGCTGCAGATGCTGTAATATTATTACGTTCTTAACAACAATGGGACTTTCGCGAATTTTATTTTCTTAAAAACTGGAGTTTGTAAGTTTCATTAAAAAGTTGGGAGTTTTTCTGGTCTTATCATATACCATACAGTCGGGCCCAAGTCGAAATATTATGCTTGGCATTGTGCAATCACTAGAGCAGACTATTTTAGCATTGGCTAAGACAGTGAATAAAATAATTCGTATTCAGCGTTATTTTTATAACGAAAGTAGACGTGTGTTAAGAGTTTTTTTTCTATGCAAGTCTTTCTTAAATCATTTTCAAAATAATTGCATTTAAAGTGCATCATATGTCGAGATTGCCTGCGTCTCTAATTATCACACTAATTTAGTTCTTTATTATGAAATGTATGTACATGTGAGTACAATGTAAAATAAAAACAATTTAAGAAATAATTACAAAGTTTTATAAACTTTGTTGCTAAGTGCCTTATTTTCTATAAGAATCATAAAAAAACTTTTATTTTTAGAAGAATAACCCTCAAGGAAATTTTTCAATTATTTGGAAACCATTCAGATAACATTGTTTACGTGGTGGTCTATTATGTGTCTACGTTTTTGTTTAAATTTATGATTTGTTTTCATATGAAATTTTATTTAAAAAGGCGAATAACAATCAAAATTATAAATCAAGCAAATAAAACGAAAAAAAACAAAATAGAATTCAAGTAGGAACTAAATTGTTTACTTAAAAAAAAAAAAACAACAAAATGACAAGTCATTGATTTGTTTGTTTTTTGCCCTCAATGGCATTATCAGCGAGAAGATACGAAGCATTCAATTGGGGGAAGACGCTCACTCTGTGGTACTTTGTTCTTTATCTTCTAAATTTTTCCAAATCTCCGCTCTTATAAAGCCAGCCATTGTTATCGGCAAGAACATTTACGCCACAGCATTCAAAGAAATAAATTCGATCCTCTTTTCTATTTTCGATGTCACAGTATACCAGTGTATACTGCACATGGAGGAGAATGATACGCACATAATCTGGTCTTAGTTCTAGATATACAAACTTTGTAATTCTTTAAAATGATGGTCATCCTTTAAGAGGACTGTAGAATCGTGTAGAAAGTGCTAAGACTCTTGCTACGGGTGCACTTATTACAATTCCAGACAGAGATTTTAGTGATTTTTACTTACGACCTGCTTTTGAGGCAAAATAGTTTAGTCAAACGTGTTGCAAAGATACCTCTATTCACAGAAATGTACATCATGGACTATCCGAAATAGCGAAAACAATTTTCAAGTAAATCCAATTAATTTTTATAAACCTCAACCGCTATATTGGATCCGCCATTTTGAATTTTTAAATTCTGAATGAAGATCTTTAATCAGCGACCCCAAAAACCCTTGAGTAACAATTTTCAAGTAAATCTGATTAATTTTTAAGGACCGCTGTAATGTGCTTCTTTTTCTGTTCCACCCCTGGACATAAACCCACCCCCTACTTTAAGGGTGCATGCAAACAATTTGGCTTTTTGAGCTCATTTTAAGGAGCAAAGATCAATTGTCAATTTCTAATAATAGCGATGGTTTTAGCACGTCAGTGTTTATCTTTATAATTCTTCAAAAATTGCCAAAAACGCTGTTTTAAGAGGTTTAGCCCCCTTTTTTTCGAAAACCTGACGTAATGGAAAGTTTCGTGATCAGCGCGCAAAATGCCTTCGGAGACATCTAGAACCATCTTATTTGCAAAACCAATGCAGGGCTGTGTAATTTAGATTCACAATGCCTCCTAATGAAGGGAATGTAAGATTGGAGTTTTGTATATCAGTGCCTGTGAGATAAAAAATATCAGCATTTGTGGAATGATTAAAGTACCTGAGTAATCCTGATTCAAACTGAGAGAAGACTAACAAATTTAATCATAAAAAAAATCGTGTCATAAGTATTTACCAGAGTGCAGCCTTCGTGCTGACCAGCTTCTTCTTCCCTAGTTTGGTAGAACCTGGTCAGTTTAGGGACTGCGTTCACCTATGGCATCATAACGGGCCGCTATCCGTGCTCAAGTGAAGTTTTAGTATCAAAGCTACCACTTTAACCATGTATCTGATACAAGGACGTTGGCCCCAGGCAATGGTAGATGTACTGTAGACCAATTACCGCCATAGCTGCATACTTTACTCTTTCTACTCTCCGTGCCATATACACCGCTTATGTACATCCATCCATTAATGGAATACAACTCTCATGTATGGGTCCATGACTCGAAATATATTTAGAGGTTCCTTAAGCTTCTACAGTAAACAACAAATTTGCTGATTGTAGTCGCTGTTGGCTTATTAGACCTGAATCTGGAATTCAAAACCCACCTCGGACATCTCGAACATTTGAAAAGCTAGATTTTAAATCACTTAACAATTCCAATTCTTTTATTTGATTGCCGCAATATAGTTTGTGTAGCAATAAAGGTCTTGTGGAATAAAGGGAAAATTGCGGAAATTCTCGTAGAACACATTTTTTATGTTGGATGGTGTTCATATGTTGGATGCTGATCTTGATTCTGACGCTCGCTAATGACTGAGTATCCCGAGGTGCCATTTACGAGTGTAGTAGGTTAATTGCTAATCTAACTAATCTTTGCAAATAAAGATTTAAAAAGATTTACAAATAGCCTCATTAACAATTTCTTAGTAAGATTAAGTTCGCCGTAGTCTAGTAGATAAAGTGTTGTTTTACTAGATTTAAGACCACGCTTCAAACCGCAGGTCAGACATCAAAACGAAAATATGAAAAAATATATCTTCGTTGACTTATTCTCGACAGATTTCTGGGAAAAACTTTGATATCGACGCCTCCATTCTATAACGCTTTAACTTGTACTTAAAACGTTTTTAATTTTCTTACATTTGTAAATTCAGTATTCCCTAACTAAAATACTGCCAAAATTTGGTTAAGATGCGCCGATCCGAGTGAAAACATTGAGAGCTCATAACTCAAAACACACTTTTTCGACATAGAATGTTATAGAACCAGATGTCGATATTAAATATAATTGCAATGAAAAGTTTCTCAAAAAATCTAACGTTCAGAGTCGACTTTAAAACTGTTGGTCCCGCCACTCTCATTGAAAAACGCTTTAAAAAAGAACTCTGCTGAATATTTTCTCTAATTTCTTTTTTTATTTGAAAGTAAAATCCTTCCGGTTAATAATGGAAAATAACTTCATTCAAATGGCTGTCTCGGCTGGCCAAGCAATAGCCTACACGATCGCTCAAATTTTTGAGCAAATTATCGATTGTGTGCAGCTAAATTTCACCAATGGCTTCACCATTATTGCCCTTTAAAGCGTCAATTGTCTCTGGTTTGTCGGCGTAATACCTATCTTTGACGCCACCCCACAAATAATAGTCCAACGGTGTCAAATCGCTTCTCCGTGGTGGCCAAACGACATCAGCTCTGCGGCTGATAATGCGATCTTCAAAAACAGGGCGCAAAACATTGAGTGTAGCTTCGGCTGTGTGGCACATAGCGCAGTCCTGTTGAAACCAAATGTTGCCAATATCCTATTCTTCAAATTTTGTAAAGAAAAATTCGTTCAACATGTCCTGATTACAATTGCCATTGACTGTAACGGCCACTCCTTTACTAATTTTCGAAGAAAAATGGCCCAATTATGCTTCTGGACCAAAATCCGCATCAAACAGTGACTCGTTTTGGGTGCGTCGACTTTTCCATGTATGCGTGCGGGTTTTCTGTGCCTCAAATACGACAATTTTGCTTGTTTACATACCCGTCAAGATCAAAATTAATTTCGTCTGAAAAGATGATTTTATTTTGTCAAAATTGGCATCTTCGCAGGCCCACTTAGCTAAGCGAAAACACATTGGATGGTCAATATCCTTTCAGCGAAAGAATAAAACTAATTATCTGGAAAATCAGATATGAGCTAAGTGTTACCATTCACGAAATAAGCAATAGTTGAAAAAATAACGTTATATATAAAATTAACCCACACAACATTAGTGGTATGAGAAGCTAGGTCGTAATCCTGACTAAAGGGTTGTTTGTAATGACCAACTAAAAAAGAAAGAGTGTAAGATTAAGGGACATGAAAATATTTTTTATTTTCCCCTTTGAACAGAGAAAATTTTAATTTTCTTTAAAAATCCTTTTAAAGAACAAAATTCAAAGAAATGTCTTCGAAGCAGATTAGAACGGGTTTTTTCGTATTCTTTTTTATTTTTTAATTAGAACGAATTCTATCTATAACTGCTTCAATGCCAGATTTGATTCAATAATACCCCTCTCTCTCTCTCTCTCTCTCTAATAATACTTAACTTTCGACATGAGATTATAAAAAAAAAATTGTAAAAAAAATATTGCGTTTCTAATTAAAAAAAAAAATTGAAAATTATCAGAAACAAACAGCAGATTACAGAGAATTTTTACAAGAAATATACATAAATTTGTGTGTATATGTGTATGTGTGTGGAGAGAACGACCCTGTAGTAAATAAAGTAGTCGGTTGATAAGAACGCAAATTATAAATTAACTATTTTGCAATTGACTACAAATTGGTGTAAATCTCATTCAGATATCAACCACACATATTGAATAGAAACAAAAGTAAGAAAATGTCAAATGTCAATCATAGCAAATACGGTAATTTAGGTGGTGCTTAATTTTATTAAAAAAAAAGGGAAAAACCCAATTAAATATTGCAAATTTATAATAAAATCTATAAAAGAGATATTGAAATGATAGTGAAATAAAATAGTTCATTAAAAATCAAAATAAAACAATGTGTATATGCCAAATCTATACTTGTAATAGCAATTATGAAGCGCATTTATCTGAGCACTGCTGGTAAGTATCTTGTACAATAGTAAAAATATGCCTTATTATTTATGTTGTATTTTTACAGATAAAGGTACAGAAAATGATGATGCCAATGTGCCCCAATTTGATGTCAAATTTTCTGAAATGAATGCCAAATTATCAGAAATAACAGGTAAAATGAAAATATGTTTTATCTAACAAAATATCACGATTTTCTGATAAATAAGGAGCTCAAACAGAGCTCAAAATGAGATTATAATGACAGCATTGTCGACCCAAAAGGTAGTGACCAAAAGCCTTGTTCGACAGGAAAAACGCAATGTGGGAATTAAGACTACTTTTGCAATAAACACCCTCGAGGAGCTGAAAGCATTTTACAGACCAATGCCATGAAATTATCACTGAAAAGGAAATGCCAAAAACTTTAACGACAATTTTATCTCTGCAATTGAATCTTGCTATAAATATTGATGGCACTCATGGCAGAAAGTGTTTGAAGGATTACAAAAAAGTTTTTGATGCATTGATGGATGCACTTCGGCCTCTCTGTGATGACCAACACAGAGAATTACGCAACGCCTTAGCCGTTATTAAAAAAACGGCATTTTCATCACGTTTGTGTTGGAAAAAAACTTAATAATATTACTTAATAATATTTTACTTTTGAATTTTCCTTTAGTACAAACTTTTGAATGTATATCAGTATTCTTTTCATTTAACTTCTTTTTATTACAACTTTTATTTTAAGTCGTGAAATATACGTGAATTTTCTTTTAATTTAATTAATTTTTTTTTTTGTATTATAATAATTATTTCTATATATATATATATGTATGTATATAATATAATTAAAACTGTTTAAAATTGAATTTAAAAAAAAGTGGTTTTTAATTAATTTAGTGTAAACTAATATTTAAATTAACTATATTTTAGATAACTACAAATTGGTTGAAAAATAAGTAATTTGTAGTCAATTTAAAAGTCATGCAGAGATGACCAATTGACTACCGCCTAGGACATGCCTATGTTAAAATAATGAGTCGACGACAAGGAAAAAAGTCACTTAATCAACTAGTTGTGCTTATTAAAAAAAACAGTTTCAAGTTACTTTAAAATTAATTTGATTTCCTACAGGGAAGTGTTTGGATGGATGTGTGTGAGTGTATATATCAGATGTCATTGTAATCAGTAAAAAAAAACTATTTTAATTGGTGACACCTATACATACCCTGGCTTACTACTGCCACTGCCCCTGCTTACTGTCAGATGTTCGCAACATGAAACACTCGTACAGGGCATGAACAACACACAAATACAAATGCAAACAGAAATGAATTAAAATCATTGATCTTTGAAACAAAAAAATTTTCAATTCATTTTTATTATAGTAGAGAGCATTTAATTAATTTATTGATTTGCTTATTAATTTAAATTCACTTCAATTGTATTACAACAAAACAAAACAAAACAAAATGAAATCAAAACAAAACAAAACCAGAATAAAATAATTGTTCAAATAGAATAGAATACATAGGGTGCCGTATTGTAATAAAATTTTGAGAAACTTTTTTTTTTTTTCAACTCAACTCAAGTTCAAGGGCTGTGATTCCGAGGAATGTAATGAGCTAAGCGTTGGGTTGATTGGCTTCTTTATCTTTTTACATGCATTATCAGTGTTGACATTCAACTAACCACACGTGAATGCAAGTGGTGAATAAAATTGTAAATGAAAATTGCAAAAAATTTTTTAAACACAAAAAAAGGGGTGTGAAGGTAATTGTTGTTATTTTTTCTTTTTAATAATTTCCAATATTTATTACGTTTTACCAGATTCTTAAGTGCGAAGTATTTTTAAGCGAAAAATGGAAAAATAATTCAATTAAATATTTTCGTTTTAATTATTTAATTAGAAAAAAATGTACAGATTTCCTTCTATCTTACGATATTTGTTTAGTAAGAGTTTTTAAAGAAAAAAATATTTTAAAATGTAAATGCCTTCCGACTTCCTGACATTATCTGACTACTTAGAGAAAAAAAATACAGGTAGTCCACGACTTACGGCCGCTCGACTTACTAACGATAATTCGCACTTACGACCGCTCGACTTACTTACTACTATTTGCACCTACGACCATTTTTTCCAACAGTTTTTTTAGAAAATACTCAGAGAAGACAAATATGTATGTAGTTGCGGGGAATCTCTAATATATATATGAAAAAAATTCGTTTTATTTCATTACCAATAATACATTACATTAGCTAAGTTGGAATTTGTTTAAGAGAATAATTTTATATCACTTAAAGTATTTAATTAAATTTTTTTATATGAAACTTGACTTACGACCGATGGCCAGGAACCTCTCTCGGTCGTAAGTCGGGGAATACCTGTATATTCAAAACTTGTGTATAAGTACACTTCTGACAATGTTATCTTGAACTTACTTACTTACTTAGTCCTTATAACCCTGTAATTAACATTATAATCCATGAAAAACTAAAGATTCGTCATCACTCACACAAAATTAAAACTTTCTGCGCATGTTGAATCAATGACGTCACACAAATTGTGTTCCTATTGGTTAATGATAATGTAAGTTATATTACAGGGCTGCCAAATACCTTCACGTAGTGCACACATTTTTTCAGAAGAAATTTTAATTTTCACATATGAAAAAAACTTGGAAACCTTTAAAATAACCCAACTACGTCATTTAACGGGAAATCATGCGCAAAGCGTAATCTTTAGTTTATGATTCTTGATTATAATCTAGTTTCTCACACCGTCTCTTGTTGTATGTGGTGGAACCTGAAGTTTAAAGTCGATTCTGAACAACAGATTTTTTGAGAAACTTTCCAAAGCAAATTTTGATTTTTGCCAGAAATTTGCTGAGATGTAGTCGGTGAAGAAATATTTATTCATATTCGTTTGTCTAACCTGGTGTTTGAACCATGGCCTCTGGTCTTACATATTACCTACTAGACAACGGCGACTACAGAAAGAAACTATGAAAAATGGAGGTCGTTTCAAAAAGGCAAAGCCCTTTGACTTCCTAACTTTATCTAGCACCTCTCACAAGAAAAAATATGTTAAAAACCTGAGTATAAGTCAATGGTCGACATTAATAACCCCCGGGGGCCGAGAATCTACGGTTTTTTTTAAACAACACAAACATCAACAATATTTGTAAAAAAGAGAATAAATATGCGTTCAGTTGCTTGTCAAGAAAAAGATTCATTGCGATTTTTTCAGATTTCAATTATACACCCAAAAAAATATTACAGTAGGATTCTCTAATAACAATGAGAAATAATCTCGATTTTTGGTAGAATATTTGTCAAGTTAAGTCTGTCTTTACGGATTTATCGCTGTACATTTCTTCTATATTTTCAACTACATTTACATACATACATACATATTATTAGTTTAGAAAGTAAACTTGAAAACATTACTCACAATTTTCCTCTGGGTTATAGACATGGCTCTCACAACTACAGCCACAGCCTACAGTTTAAAGGCTAATCCGAGCGACATATTTTTGAGAAATTCTTCATGGTAGTTTTATTTTATTCTCAGAGCTTTTGCCAGAAATCTATCGAGTACGTGTTACCGCAGAAATACTATTTACACACTATTTACAGGACTACGGCAAATTGTTGACTGCCATTTCGGATTTTCCGTTGAACCAATGAACTTGTGTTTCAAAGTCATAACGTCATAATGTTAATTGTCAGTTACAGAACAATTTTTGTTGACACGAACCTGTCCCAATGTCAAAAAGAACCGCATAACATGGCACGGGAGTGATTTAACGCAGATTTCTTGGCTAAGTTCTTTAACGTTTTATCATCGTTTACTGGGAATCCTATTACAACTCATTTCTAAATAATATTCTATTCAAAATTGGCCTTAATCCTATATTTTTTTTACTGTTACTATCCAAATGATTATCAAATATTTTTGGTATGAAAAATTATTTGTCACCCTGTATAGTCGAATTAGCAAAAGAAAAACAAATTAATTTAATTAAATCATTACATGCCATTATCTCAAGTAGTTATACATATAAATATACAATTAGATGACATTTTTCATTACAGTAAAGTACAGTTCTAACGAATTTTAACGTGTAGTCTAACTTGCAAGGATCAGATTGCACTGTTCTAGTATTGTTGAACTGCGTTAAACGAGAACACATATGTTGAGGCAATTTATACTTAACACGTATTCAAATTATTCCGATATATACGCACTCCAATGGGGCATTTGTTCTATTTGTAGAAATCGTGCCGATTGCTACATTTTTGTTTGCCATTAAGGGTCAAATATTTGATTAACACATTGCTTCTTCGACCGGAATGGCTGAATATATCTTGGGCATAACTTGATGATTATGATCGTCATAAGTGTATAGAATTGATAAGATTTTAAAGAAATTTGAAGAATCTGATATCGTTACAGATGTGCATAGGACTATGCATCAACCCAATGTATGAAGAGACGAAAATATCGTTGCTAAACATATCGTGGATAATCCAATTCTTGATTTGATATCTTCGTATATATGATGTACATCTTTCCCTTCAATTAAACATGGTTGAATATACGTAACATCGTAGAAAAAAAAAAAATTGGGTGCTAAAGATACAGACTGTGCCGATTTCCTTTTCATTTCTCACACAATAGTCATGTCCACCAAATTGTTGCATATGAGACTTGATTATGGTAGCGATTAGGTTAGAGGACTTGCACCTGTCGGTCAAGACAAGCACAGAACCCGTAGGTCGAAATTGACCCATTGTACGAAAGTGGTAGTGATAATGGAAGAATCATTTAATTCGTAAAATGTAAACGTTTAGTGCCCATTATAGGCTGGAAGTGTTTTTGAAAAGGACCGTGGAATAATACAACGCCACCAGCCTGATGACAAAGTCGATTTTTCATTTTTTTTTTTTTTCTAGAAAAGAAATTTCTCGTTTTGACACCAAGATCAAGTTAATTGAATGATTTGATACATACACAACATAATAGGTCATTACCTAGGTTCTCACACCACTTATGCTGTGTATGTTAATTTTTAACATCAGTAGTGGAATCTGCAGCTTAAAGCTGCCATCGAACAACAGATTTTTCATCACCGAAAAATAATTTTTTTATATTTCGTTTTATTCAAGATGTTTGACCTGGGGTTTGAACTGTGGAGTTACGTCTAATAAAGCAACCCACTACATACTAGACTGCAGGTACTTCAATGTCAAAGATTACATATAAAATTGCTCATTACAATCCTTCAGTCAGGATTATTGATCTAGTTTCTTACATCACTTATATTGTGTGTGTTAATTTTATACATAAGTGGTGGGACCTGTAGTTTAAAGTCTAGGCCAAACGACAGATTTTTTTGCGAAAATTTTCACTCTCAGAGTTTTTGCCAGAAATCTGCTGAGAGGAAATCGTCAAAGAAATACTTTTTGTATTCTGTTTTGACTAGAGATGCCAAACGGGAATTCCCGATTCCCGAAATTCCCGGGATTTTCGGGATTTAAAAATCGAAACCCGGGATTTTTTAATTTTAAATCCCGGGATTTTCGGGATTTGATAATCCCGTTTTCGTTCTATTTATTTTGTCATACTAATATTTTTTATGTACTTTTCTAATGTAGACTAACAAATATTAATATATTGTTACGTTTTTACATTTTAAAAACGTTAAAAATATGAGTTCGCAAATTGCAAATAACGTAAAAATAAATTTGTGTTTAAATTTTTTTCAATTCTTTATTATCTGCACAACTTTTGTACCACTGTTCGAACTTCTTTCACATATACAACGATAATTCGCAATATGTGTTTGTTCGTGATAATCCTCTGCTTACAACCTTTTCTTAAGCAACAACCCTTGTTAGTTGTGCTTTGCTCACAACCTTTTTGTAAGCATAACACTAACAACTGTTTCCTTCAGACGAAACTTGTCTCCACAGAAGTCTAACCGAATTATAGCTCGATCTCGTGACTTCACACAATCGACTGATTTATCACTTTGTTATACACGACTAGCTTAATTCAAACTCCGAATACAACGTGCCGTCTGCATACACGACTGATTCAACTCAAACTCTGAATTCTGAATCCTTCTTGCTCGCGTTTGTCTTGCCTTTTATATCACTGGATCATTAGTGTGATGAATGCCCTCGAAGGATGATGACGGCCTTCGGGAACATTCAAAAAATGTAAATAACTTCTTTTAATTGTTGTTGTTTCTATTTTACGTCCAGGCAGATTATTTGTTGTTGGTTTATTTGTCTATCCGCTATTTTATACTGCACATTGTTGTTTCTTGTTTACTTCTTTATTCCCTTCATTTTGTTGTTGGTTATTTACGACTTTTATCCCTTATTCTAGTTTATTCATCGATCTTGTAAACAAGCGCTTTATTTTTGTTGCTATATTTTTTTACTTATGCATTGATCAAGTATATAGGGTTGTTTTTGGAACTTTTGTTTATAATTTTAACAACACCATTTCCACTTTCGTAACAATATGTATTTGCTTTATATTTTACATTATATGTATGTAGATCTCCAAATGCGATTTATGAATTTTTAATTTTAACTGAAATATAATTTTTGTTAATTCTAATGTACACTGATAAATATTGTTAATATTACATTATTTGTCTTTATTTTTTACATAATATTTATGTAGGTCCTCAAATAAAATTTATGAAATTACTTATAAATAACTAATTTTTGTTAATAAAATTGAAATATGTTATTTGTTTTAAGTATTTTTCAGTTAAAAAACTTTTAAATAAACATTATATAAGAAAAAAATCCGTTTTTGTGTTAAAAGTGAGAAATTTCAGGAATTTTTGTTCGGGATTCAGAATTCCCGAAAATCACGGGATCCCGAAATAGGGATTCCGGGATTTTTTAAAAAATCCCGAATTCCGGGATTTTTAAAAACCATTCCCGATTGGCATCCCTAGTTTTGACGTTTGGCGTGGGGCTCAAACCTTGGCTTTACCTCTACGTTTACTAGACTACGGCGACTTCGGTTAACCAAAGATTTATCAACAAATATTCATCAAAATAAAAATTTAGACCACTTAACAGCTATCTGGGCAAGATGATAGACAACTTGTATTAAATGTGAAGCTGAGATTCATTATAATTGTACTCTACTTTATTGTTTCCCCCCCTGCATAAGAGAGAATATGTCCACATGTAATCAATTTATGGCAATAGCTTGAGGATGTTAGGGATGATATCTCTCTATTCAAGATTCGTTTTCCAGCATCTCTAAATAATCGTAAATGGTTGACATTTTTTTGTTTTGCTGCCGTTGTTGTTGTTGTTGTTTGTTTTACTTGTGACATATAATTTAATGTAATTAATTTTACTTGAACAAATTAAATTGTACACATACAAATTAAAAGAGATAAATAATAATAATAATAAATACAACAAAAACAAAAAAATTATAATTGTTTCCAATTAGAAAAACGCCTCCACATATTCTGTTCCAAGAGAGAGAGATAGAGAATAATTATTATCGCAGTGTCTTATTGTTGAATTAATAATGGACGTTTGAGAATAGACGTTTGTCTAATAAAAGTTACCAAATAATTGAATTTAATTTAATTTAAGTGATGACAAAAACAATAATAACCCCACAATAATAAAAAATATTTCATAATTAAAATAGTAAAACAACCGGCCGTTTTATTTTCAATTCATTTCTTCATTAATTTTTTTTTTTATTAGAAAATTCATCAAAAAAAAAAGATTTCTTAACGTAACGGATTAAACAATTTAATTATTTTTCAAGGCAGGGAAATGTTGATGTACGTACTCATTGTGTAAAATTATGAAAAAATTATAAACAAAATTTTAAGCATAATTTACGCCATTTTATTTTTGACTTACATCCGGTATTTGTTATTGTTGTCATTATTTCATTCAATCATTCATTCATTCATTCAATACAACAATTTCCTTAAAATGCAAATTAAAAGCAACAACATTAAAGCATTGAGTAGAGATGAACACCGTACAGAGGAGGCTGATGATTTCATGCAGACTTGTCGTATAGATTCGGTATAGAGACCACGTCTCGATAATAAATTTCTTATGCTGCGTATAATCTGTAAAATGTAAAAATGAAAATAAATTCTTTCTAAAGTTAAATTATGCTTTAAAATAAAAACGAACTACATACATACATAATTGGCCATTACAACCCTTCAGTCAGGATTACGACCTAGCTTCCCACACCACTTATGTTGTGTGCGTTAATTTTATACATGAGTGGCGGGACCTACAGTTTTAAAGTCGACTTCGAACGACAGATTTTTCAGAAGCTTTTCATGGCAATTTTTACCCTCAGAGTCTTTGCCAGAAATATGCTGAGAGGAAGTCGCCGAACAAATATTTTTCGTTTTGATGTCTGACTTGGGATTCGAACCCGGGCCTTTTGTCTAATAAGCCAACACACTACCCACTAGACCACGGCGCCTTCATAAACCAACTATATTGGCACTATAAAAATAATTTGAATTTACAATACAGCCTTTATAATAATAATTAAAACCAATAAACCAACGGAAATATTATTTGCGTTCATAAATTATGTTCGAAAGCATTCAATAAACTTAAATGGAATTTAATGATTCCATAGAAATTTCCTACTTGGCCAACTTTAGTTGTATTTAAATGGCAGGATGACAGGTTCTTGTGGTCTATATGATTAGGTGAGAGCCAAAGATCAGCAATGAGTATTAAAAAGATTATAGGAATCGATTCATACTCATAATTTCTGTTACTTATACGCATTCATACTTATTTTAATATCATGGAACCTATTACTCATATTCAAAGTTCGAAGTACTCGTTATACGTTATACTTAACAACACGTATGATGTTGTTGTTGATTTCGACCCTCCATAGCTCAACGTATACACGACTCATAAAATAAGTATGACTCGTGTACGAACACTAAAATACTCACTAAAAGGTTGTGTGTTGACTTTGCTTGTTACTCTGTCTTTTCCTTATTTTTCCTTGTAAATGTAATATCACCTAAGATTTTTGATCAATGATTCGAGTCACTTCAATTATTTATAAGTATTTTTCTAAAGCTATGAATCTAAATGAGTAGTAGGCTTATGAATCAAACTTATTTCGAATAGTATGAGTTTGATGTCAATGTTATGCATATTCATTGTAACCTGTACCTACAAATCAACGTTGTAGTGTGCATTAATGAATCATGAGTACATAGTTAAATTTCAATATTGTTGACTCACTTATATTCAAAATTTTATGAATGCTTATGAATATCAAAAAAAAAAATAATTCATTACCGATTTCTGGTTCATGCCCCAGGTCAGAAGTCTCCAGCAAAACGAAAATATGAAAAAATATTTCTTCAACGACTTCCTCTTAGCAGACTTTTGGCAAAAATTTTGAGATTAAATAAAATTGTTTTGAAAAGTTCGTCACAAATCTGTCTTTCGAAGTCGACTTTAACTTTTGGTTCCGACACTTATGTATAATATTGCGTAAACCTGACTGACGGTTTGAAATGACCAATTATGTATGCAGGCTGTTGCAAATCGTTATGTAAGAATTTTTTCCCGCAGAAAACGAATGTGATGACCAATCACAGTCTTAAATGTTCACGAAATCATTTGCCATCACTAGACTCTAGTTGGATTTGTGAACTTAGAATGCTTTTACATAGGAACCTCGTTCTCGCAAGCCTTTCTCGCCGGGTGCCGGCATTTATTTTGTGCATCACACCACAGACGTCGTGTAAATACCTACGTTACGTATTAGTCTACAGAGACTAATGCCTCATAAACACGACATTAACGTGCAAGGAATAACGTGAATATCGCCATGATGGCGCACCTTAGGTTTCTCTACCAACGCCCCCAAGCACAATGATACAGCCTCATGGCAAAACTAGCATAGACTGCATTACCATACCAAAGTCCTGCAGTTGGACATTGCTTGCTTTTGTTAGATCTCGGAGACTATCTAAAAGCATTTCTGAAAGTGGTTAAGAGCGTAGGGTCGCCCCAAAGATACGGTATTCATTTATTTGTTCAGTTCAGTTTTCGGAAACGACGACAATGATATATGGTGCCATTAAAAGTTGCAAAGTGTGGTACAAATGCGCCGTCACTCAACGTTTAAAATACAACTCATTTGATGGCCTTAGTTACCTGTGTCATATGGTATATAAATCCGTTTGATGACGTTATACTATGTTCAGACTGGCACTTTTATTGCGTAAATCGCTCAATATTTCATATAAAGTTTGAATTAATTACTGCGCAATAAATACGCAATATAATATTGAGTAAAACTTAAAATACAGCATTGCCATAAATACGTACAGTGACACATAACACAATTGGCCATTACAACTATTCAGTTAGGATTACGACCACACACTCACACCACTTATGTTGTGTGCGTTAATTTTATAAATGAGTGGAGGGACCTACAGTTTAAAGTCGACTCCGAACGACAGATTTTTGAGAAGCTTTTCATGGCAATTTTTACTTTCAGAGTCTTTGCCAGAAATCTGCTGAGAGGAAGTCGCCGAAGAAATATTTTTTCGTTTTGATGTCTGACCTGGGATACGAACCCGGCGACAGTGAGCATATTATAATTTTCCGAACACTTTCAATTAATATTTGACAACTCAAAAGTCAACAAATACAAACTAAAAACAAAATAAAAACAATGTTGTTGCAGCAACCAGCTGTTTTGTTTATCACTGTCAAATAAATATTGCGTATATTATGTGTCTGAACACTTAATATATTGTACTCAAATAAATTAATATTGAGTCAATAAAACTAACTGTCTGAACATAGTATTAGAAAGGTTTGTTAATTATTTGATGTCAATATTGTTTGTGCGAGCTTTAAATGTTCTCATGGACTGAAAGCAAAGTGTGGATGAACCAGTAAGACAAAATCCCATCTAACTGCCGCCTAATTTATCACCCAAAGGAGATCTATTTTAAAGATTTAATATGTTCGGAATAATTCAATTACAGCCCAGGTGAACTTTGGCTCTAGGTAGCAGAGAAAACTTATCAAAATTATTGTTGTCTGACTCAGATTCCTCCTGCTTTGTATGCGTTTCTGCATTATGCAGTTGAAATTATCGGAAAAAATGCAATTGTCCCGTATTGACTCTTGACTTGACTTACAATTAATACTGCACTCAAGAATACATTGAAATAAAAAGACAAACTGCCGCCAATTTTGAATCTGATTTAACTAAATGGGCCAAATACGATACAGAAAATCAATTGCAAGCATAGCAACAATAAATAAAACATTACATTCAATTAATTAATTAATTAATTAAACAATTCAACAATCAATTAATTGACCCACATTCTAAACATACTTTGCTTTACTTTACTTTACGTTGCATGTTACTTACATCTTGACTTAAGCCCTGGGGTTCTCTACTCAATACAATCGTATAGATGCTGTGATGCACATCGCTTGAACAGAATGTCAACACCAAATGATCGCTGACAGCTTTCACTACCTGAACGGTGCCGGTGAATTGACTGTACTTATTAAGGGCCACCATAGAACCACGTTGTTCACCAAGATTTGTCCATAGGCCCGGATGATTCATGGTATAATTGAAATTGTATTCAATGTTGTCATCTTTTTCACTCCAAATCAAACGTAAATAGCGGGTATTCAAGTGTGAATGTCTGGCGTTTGTGTTTACATCGTACAATGACGATGACGATGTCGAAGTTGATGATGCTGCCATACTGTCTACTCTTCTATACCCATTCGATGGCTGATAGTATTCACGCATCTGTTTAGGAAAAAAATAGAAAATAGAAAATGAATGTTTGTCGTGAAGTGATTTGAAGTGCTTGAAGTCAGAGTAGTATTCGTCTCTAATTTGATTAGTCGCCGTTGCAGAGTGTTGTTGTTAAATTAATAAAATTAGTTGTGATTCCATTTAATTTGTTTTACTCACTTGATCTGTGACATCATTTAAATTTATCATGACACAACTATCGTAACGATAAACGCCGGGTATGTCTTGTGTATGCATTATAATTTCATTACCATACCAGTTACCAGTGATCTGTAAAGAGAATAATTGTTAAAAAAAAACAAGAACAAGAACAAAAATAAATAAATTTACAACATTAATATGCAGTTACATGCTAGACACCCTATAGACAGAAAGGATTTTAATTAGTTAGACAAATCGTACGTCAAAACTATTTAGGAGTGCATACATAATTGGCCATTACAGCCCACAGTTTAATGTCGACTACGAACGACAGATTTTAGAGAAACTTTTTCATGGGAATTTTATTTACTCGCAGAGTTTTTACCAGAAATCTGCTGAGAGGAACTCGCCGAAGAAATATTTTTTTTCATATTTCGTTTTGATGCCCGACCTGAGATACGAACCCGGGCTTTACGTCTAATAAGCCTAGTCATTACCTACTAGACTACGGCGTCTTCACTATTTAGGATTGCTTTGTTGTATTTGATCTTTTAATGATGGCAGTCGTTTGTTTAGATTATCGTAGGTTTCAAACATCTAAAGTTTATCGTAGCTACACTGTACAGTTCTGTAACTCTACATATCCTCCACATAAATGGGTTAAAGTTACGTTCGAAAGCCTAGTAAACATTCAGTAATGCTTTCGGACTTGAAGTTCTTTTCATATTCATTTCCATCTACAGTAGCAGTTTCTAGATTCATAGAGTTGCCATATGTCTTCGTAGTAAAGCAAAGCCCGTGGAAATGTATTGGGTGATCGCGTTAACATGCAAAGAAATATCGGGCACCACATAAATTACTCATTTCATTATCTAGCCTGCATCTAGACTGTCATAACAAGTTCCTCCAAACAGAGTATCTTTCAAAGAAATCAAAGTAAATAAAATCACTCAACTGATCACTCATTTGCATTTGCACACACTCAGATGCTAGCTAAATGCTCTCAGCTGTCCATAAGAGAGCTCAATTATCATGACAGGCATGATTTTTGAATACCCAACATGACAATGTCCAATGGGAACAACAGAGTATCTTTCAAAGAAATCGAAGTAAATAAAATCACTCAACTGATCACTCATTTGCATTTGCACACACTCAGATGCTAGCTAAATGCTCTCAGCTGTCCATAAGAGAGCTCAATTATCATGACAGGCATGATTTTTGAATACCCAACATGACAATGTCCAATGGGAACAACAGAGTATCTTTCAAAGAAATCGAAGTAAATAAAATCACTCAACTGATCACTCATTTGCATTTGCACACACTCAGATGCTAGCTAAATGCTCTCAGCTGTCATAAGAGAGTTCAATTGTCATGACAGGCATGATTTTTGAATACCCAACATGACAATGTCCAATGGGAACAACAGAGTATCTTTCAAAGAAATCGAAGTAAATAAAATCACTCAACTGATCACTCATTTGCTTTTGCACACACTCAGATGCTAGCTAAATGTTCTCAGCTGTCATAAGAGAGTTCAATTGTCATGACAGGCATGATTTTTGTACAGAACATTGAATATAAAATAGTCAGCAGGCATAAGTCCATAAATAACCATCATGACAATGGTCAATGGGAAGATGTTTTCCTCTCTTAGGACCATGTGGGACCACAAAACATCTCCTTCTTACTATTTGTGCTGCTATTATTTTCGCTTTTCCTTGTATAACCAGAGTCCTCTTAGATTAGGTTAGGTTAGGTTAGAGGACGTGCACCTGTCGGTCAACACAAGCACAGTACGTGGAAATCGAAATTGACCCATTGTACATTGTCCTTAGGGGAGGAAGGAAATAGAGGATAATACAGGAGAGGGATAATGGGAAACGGAGGAATTACACATAAAGAAACAGATACAAAACAAAAGAGAGTGAGAGTGCGTCTACACTTATAAAGCCCTGGCACCTCTCAACCAGCCCAAGCTGCTAATGAATCTGTGAATCGACACAGAACTCAAGCTCTCAAAGAAGGCCTTGCCAAGGGTCCTTAACCTCAACCTACCAGGGGCTGGGCAGTTGCAGCGGAGATGTTCGACAGTCTTAGAGTCCTTGTATATGAGTCGCCATAGTCTATAGTCTAATAGGTATTGTGTTGGGTTATCGGACGTAAGGCCGCGGTTCAAACTTCAGGTCAGACATAAAAAAGATATATGAAAATATTTCTACGGCGACTTGCTTTCAGCAGATTTCTGGCAAAAACTCTGAGAGTACATGAAATTGCCATGAAAAGTTTCCCAAAAAAAAACCTGTCGTTCGGAGTTGACTTTAAGCTTTGAGTCCCGCCACTCATGTTTAATATGTGGTGTGACAAGATAGGCTGTAATCCTGAATGAAGGGTTGTAATGGCCAATTTTGTATGTGTCTATGTATTTTATAAACAGACTGAACTCTTTCTTGGAGTATCCAATTGTTTGTTGGCTGACTTCCTTTGCTTCAGCCTTAAGAGTATGGATCTTGACGTTATCCTTCCAATATTTTCAAGTTTACTCCTAATATTATGTTCGGTATGGATTGCATAGAAGTCGCCGTGGTCTAGTGGGTAGTGTGTTGGCTTATTAGACAAAAGGCCCGGGTTCGTACCCCAGGTCAGACATCGAAACGAAAAAATATTTCTTCGGCGACTTCCTCTCAGCAGATTTCTGGCAAAGACTCTGAGAGTAAAAAAAAAATTGCCATGAAAAGCTTCTCAAAAATCTGTCGTTCGGAGTCGACTTTAAACTGTAGGTCCCGCCGCTCATGTATAAAATTAACCCACACAACATAAGTGGTGTGAGAAGCTAGGTCGTAATCCTGACTGAAGGGTTGTAATGGCCAATTATGTTATGTATGTATGGATTGCTTACTGGTTATGTTCCAGCAATCCAAGATCTAACTCAGAGTCACTTAAAGACCTATAGTCTTTGCATGTTTGTATTCAAAACAAACCAGGTTTCACTTCCGCATAACAAAGATTTCACGGACACGTCTTTCTAATTGATCGTAATCATGATCGACATTAGACTTCTGTTATACTGTTGTTGATAGTGTGGGAAATATTCTTTTTCCAATTGAGTGTCTAGCATAACCCAGAAAATATTTTTTCTTCTTCTGAGAACTTTAAAGAAATTCTTTTACCAAAACGATCATTTGAACTAGAGCAGGGCATTGTAAAGTTCAACTCCATCAACCACATCATATAACCGATCTTGCTGTTGTTTATCGTCATTTGTTAGATTTACAAAAAAAAAAAATTTTTTAAAATAAAACACACACACACACACTGCATTTGATAATTGTATAATTTAATTAATCAATTTAGATTTTGAGGAAGTATTGTTTTACATAATAACTCTGAAGTCTGTTGCGGACATTTGAGTTTGAAAAACATTGAAAAACTGACTGGACAATGACTGTTAAAGTAAGTGATGGAGCAAATGAGCAAGTGATGAGTGTTTGTAAATGCGAAAAAGGTCATTAGAAGTCAATACTTTGAATGACTACCCCCAACTGTTGAGACATTCTTTGTTACACAATTAATGTGGGTTGAAAGCGGAAAAAACAGACCATTTTGGAGCGTTCAAAAAGTGATGGATTTATGAGTTTTAAATTGATAATCGAAGGAACATATTTTTCATTACTTAATTGCAATCGATTAATTGTTTAAGTTACAAGTTTTTTACTGAACCATGGACTATTTTTGTTACAATTTTTGTTTACTAAGATGGCTTCGAAATCTCCACTTAACCTTATAACTCCTAACGAACTAACTTTTAAGGTTTTGCGATCATTGAGAGCGGAGGCTCGCTGAAATGGAGTGTAAACTATTCATAAGACATACAATGTATAATACCCTAGTCACTTCACAAGCATATGAAAATCTGCCATATTTAAACTGGCCATCTAGTCACCATAACCGAGATAACCAAGCATTCAACTTTCAATTAAAGAGAGGCTTTAAGAAATTTAAGGCAGGCTTTTAAATTCATAAGGTCAAAGCATAGGTACCTTAGTTAGTTTATAGCAATATGGATAGCAAATATTTTATCCTCGAGCATTATTCTAGTCATGTTAAATGCGTATCTAACAACTGTCTGATTCAAGTTTTAAACTGTCTAACTAATGACCGCTTAGCTAATTAGAGTATCTTTAATGTTCGCTCAACAATACTTAGATTTGGCAACATCCCCAGTATATTTAAAAATGCTCTTCATTCCCTAATTACCGGAAATGTGGTGAATAATCCCAGGTCAGACATCAAAACGAAAAATATTTCTTCGGCGACTTCCTCTCAGCAGATTTCTGGCAAAGACTCTGAGAGTAAAAATTCCCATGAAAAGCTTCTCAAAAATCTGTCGTTCGGAGTCGACTTTAAACTGTAGGTCCCGCCACTCATGTATAAAATTAACGAACACAACATAAGTGGTGTGAGAAGCTAGGTCGTAATCCTGACTGTAGGGTTGTAATGGCCAATTATGTATGTATGTATGTGGTGAATAATCTGTCAGTAAAAAATTAAATATTCGAAAAGAAAAAAAAACAAATTTCTTAGGTAATCCACCACCAGGCATTGGGCTTATCCTCTTTTTATGTCCCTAAACTTTATCTTTAGTTATTTCTAAATGGATAACAATCACTCGGTTCTTGACTGAAAAAGTGAACGTGATTGTCAATCCACAAGAATAATAAACTGAAGATTATGCCGTCACGTATACAAAATTAAAACTTTCTGCACATGTTGAATCAACGTCACGCAAATTGTGTTCCTATTGGCTAATGATAATGTAAGTTATATTGCAGCGCTGCCAACTACTTTCACGTAGTGCACACATTTTTCAGAAGAAATGTTAATTTTCACATATGCAAAAGACTTGGATACCTTTAAAATAGCCCAACTACGTCATCTAATGGGAAATCATGCGCAAGGCGTAATCTTTAGTTTATCATTCTTGGTCAATCCATCTGTTATTGCACTGACTCGAATGTCCGCGTGGCCTAACCCGAAGTTATTGACCAACATTCCTGAGTCTAATTTACTGATAATCTGCATTTATTTTAAACGATTAAAATGTCTTGTTAAAGGCCTTAAAATCGGCTGGTTATCTATTACAATACCCGTATTTATAATGCATGCACTGCGATATTGTCTGGTATGGAAAATGCCTGACATTCTACTTTTTTTATTGATATGAGAATGGACATAAGGCTACGGTTCAAACATCAGCTCAGACATCAGAATGAAAATATGAAAATATTTCTTTGACGACTTTCCTGTCATTCGCAATCGACCTTTAAACTGTAGGTGCCGCCGCTCATGTATAAAATTAAGGCATTCAATATAAGTGGTGCAAGAAGCTAGGTCGTAATCCTGACTGAATGGTTGTAATGACCAATTATGTAACTTTCATGTTGTATAAAAATGAAAAGGAATTCTAAAACCGTTGCTAAAAGGTTAAAGATTTGAGAAACATCAGATGATTTGTTGACAATGAAGAATTTCCAGATAACCTAAAGGAAATTCTTTCATTGGATAGAAAAGTTTTGAGCTTTTAAATTATTTTACAATATTACTCCAAGAAGTTGTAGGTATTAAAAGCCTTCAGAAAAATTTTAAGTTCTTTACGTAATGTAATCCCACTATAAATAGGCATTCATCAAATAAAAAAGATTTTTTTTTACTAATTCTTACACAAAAATTAACACATTCGCCGCAAAGCCTAAATTATAAGTCATTCCCATTGCCATTTATATGTTGAGTGTTATTGTTTACCAAAACCCTGTTATTTCTTGGTAAGAGCCCTTATATTATCATACATAATCATTTAGAATTAGAAAACCAAAGACGAGTATACTCGTCGTTGGCAATAGGAAGGCAGAAGGACTCGATTCATTTTTCGTATTTGCGTACGTTTTAGTAGAAAACAAATAATATATTACGCATATGGATAAAATATAGAAAATGGAATAAAACGAGACTTATTGTGAAAATTGACAACGCTTAGAATGTCGCTATTGTCGATTGGCAAACAAAAATTTTCTAATTCAAAAGCCTGCATGTTATAATATATTTAAAGTAGGACGAGTATAATCGTCTTGGCAGTAGCAAAAGCCTGCATGTTATAATATATTTAATGGAGGACGAGTATACTCGCCTTGGCAGTGTGGGATACCATGTCAAAGACGTGCGTACTCGTTTTTAAGCTTTTAAAATATTTAACAATATTACTCCAAGAAGTTGTAGGTATTAAAAGCCTTCAGAAAAAATTTTAAGTCCTTTACGTAATGTAATCCCACTATAAATAGACATTCATTAAATAAAAAAAGATTTTTTTTTTTACTAATTCTTACACAAAAATTAACACATTCGCTGCAAAACCTAAATTATAAGCCATTCCTACTGCCATTTATATATTGAGTGTTATTTTTTATAAAAACTCTATTATTTCTTGGAAAGAGCCCTTATATTATCATACGTAATCATTTAGAATTAGAAAACCAAAGACGAGTATACTCGTCGTTGGCAATAGGAAGGCAGAAGGTCTCGATTCATTCTTCGTATTTGCGTACGTTTTAGTAGAAAAACAAATAATATATTACGCATATGGATAAAATATAGAAAATGGAATAAAACGAGACTTATTGTGAAAATTGACAACGCTTAGAATGTCGCTATTGTCGATTGGCAAACAAAAATTTTCTAATTCAAAAGCCTGCATGTTATAATATATTTAAAGTAGGACGAGTATAATCGTCTTGGCAGTAGCAAAAGCCTGCATGTTATAATATATTTAATGGAGGACGAGTATACTCGCCTTGGCAGTGTGGGATACCATGTCAAAGACGTGCGTACTCGTTTTTAAGCTTTTAAAATATTTAACAATATTACTCCAAGAAGTTGTAGGTATTAAAAGCCTTCAGAAAAAATTTTAAGCTCTTTACGTAATGTAATCCCACTATAAATAGGCATTCATCAAATAAAAAAGATTTTTTTTTACTAATTCTTACACAAAAATTAACACATTCGCTGCCAAGCCTAAAGTATAAGTCATTCCCATTGCCATTTATATGTTGAGTGTTATTGTTTACCAAAACCCTGTTATTTCTTGATAAGAGCCCTTATATTATCATACATAATCATTTAGAATTAGAAAACCAAAGACGAGTATACTCGTCGTTGGCAATAGGAAGGCAGAAGGACTCGATATCATTTTTCGTATTTGCGTACGTTTTAGTAGAAAAACAAATAATAAATCAAGCAGATGGATAAAATATAGAAAATGGAATAAAACGAGACACTTTGCGAAAATTGGCAACACTTAGAAAGTCACTATTGTCGATTGGCAAACAAAAATTTTGTTAATTCAAAAGCCTGCATGTTATAATATATTTAAAGTAAGACGAGTATACTCGTCTTGGCATTGGCAAAAGTCTGCATGTTATAATATATTTAAAGTAGGACGAGTATACTCGTCTTGGCATTGGCAAAAGCCTGCATGTTATAATATATTTAAAGTAGGACGAGTATACTCGTCTTGGCATTGGCAAAAGCCTGCATGTTATAATATATTTAAAGTAGGACGAGTATACTCGTCTTGGCAGTGGCAAATGTCTGCGTGTTATAATATATTTAAAGTAGGACAGTATACTCGTCTTGGCAGTGGCAAAAGCCTGCATGTTATAATATATTTAAAGTAGGACGAGTATACTCGTCTTGGCAGTGTGGGATACCATGTCAAAGACGTGTATACGTGTTAAATAACTTTTGTTATAGAAGATGTTAAAGGAATTTTTGAATAGTTTATAAATTATCAATAAAATTTTTAGTAGTTAAATCTCTTGAATCTTAAATTCTCTTTGATGTGTACATTAATTTTTTTTATCGATAACTGACATTTTTTTTCATGCATTCACGATATAAACTATTTACAAATGTAGTGTTTTTTCCCCTTCATATGTTAATATAATTTGGAAAGTCTTAACTATGAATCCTTCTTCCGATATAGTATAACAAGTCCTTTGAAAAAATTTTAAAAACCTGGCACTTAAATGGTTCTGAAATTAGGTAATTATGGTTAAGGTGTGTACGTCACTTAAACTATTATTTTCTTAGCATAGAATTCATTCTTAAATTAAATTCTTTTAAAATATTTACGCACTTGTTTTATATCCACTGAGTGTTGAGGTTTAATATTCAAGCATAGCATCGAAGGCGGATGATGTTGCCTATCGGTTGTATCACCGCCATTGCGGGACGGCACATAAGTTTCGTATATAGAATCGGTCTTAACATATTCAATAATCAATAGGCAAACAAAAACGGCACTAAATTTGTAAAACATTTTTAATACGATTTTTTTTTTCGATTTTCTCTTTCCGTATTTTAAATTCCAACTAATCAATGTTTTTCACTTGAAACTATTTCATTAGGAATTTTGCAAAATATTACAATTTTGTTTACATATGTATGTATGGATGTTTTTGTTGTTTTTTTTTTTTTTAATAATTCGCGTAGATTTATTTTTATTAATTTATTGAAATGTACAACAAAGAGTCTTTAACGATCGTGTGATCGGTTTGAACTACAACGAGATAATAATATGAGTTTTTGAACCCAGTGGAAATACTAAAAGTAGTCACTAATTGACTCAGAATTTTTATTTTGTTTTTTTTTATTTTTCTTTCTGTATTTTTTGTGTCTTTTTTTTTTTAGTAAATCGAGCAGCTTTTTAATTCATCTGGAAGATGAATCGTCATCATACACTTTTTTCTTTTCAATTACTAACTGTAACACAAAGAAAAATAAACAACAACAACAACTACAAATGCAATGTGTGACAACAAGAACAAATAATTGAACGATTTTTTTTTGTATTTTTATTATAACCATCATGGCTTTCGTTTACAGTTGTTTATATGGTTGTTGTTTTTGTAGTTGTAGTTTTTAATTCAACTCAAATATGGTGGGGGTTAAATCGTTAAACGATCGTATGTTGTCGTTGGACATTTACTCTCTTAGCTTCGCTTACGCACATTTACCGTTATGTATACATGCGTACAAATGTATGTAGTGTAGTGTAGTTTTTTTTTTAATTCTCTTTTACTCTCTTTCTCTCTAATATACCATAAATGAGTGATTATTTATCATCGTGTTGATGTGATATACACCAGGCATGATAACTTAACCACTTCAGTACGCTTTTTTCAACAAATTTTATATAAAACGGTACTTTAGTTCTGTTATGAGGTGAAGAATATAGCCATCTCTGCTGTAATATGGTTATTACCAGAATGGTTATTTAACTCATAAACTCTTACCTACTGACTTAATTGGTCATTACCAGGGCAAGGAATTTCATGCACTTAAAAATTAAAAATATGCTCATATAATATGCACTATAAGAGAGAAAATATGCAATAAAAATGTTAAAAATATGCATTAAAAAAATTTTTTTGTTTGAAATATTAAACAAATAAAAAAAATAAAATTCAGGTTACAGTTTCATATTTATAACGAACACAAACATACAGTAGCGAGCACAAAAAATGCAACGTTGGGTAAAATTATCTTTAAGTGCGATAATTTAAAAAAAAAATGGTGACCAGTTCAAAATATTTCTTTGGGTTATTAATCCCTACAGTTATAGATACCTATTATCAATAACATTATGTAAATATTTTTAATTAATGATATATTATTTTGTCATTTATTAAAAAGAGTGCGAATTTCATGGGAGCAATAAAAATGCAACAGCATAAATTTTAATGTTTTTATTTAAATTAAATAGTAATTCTTACAAAAAAATCTTAAAATTAATATTTAGTGGCGTAGCCCATATTTTTTATGACTTCTTGCAACCTAGAAGGCATAGAGTCGACTAAAGCTATTAATGTGTTAATGGATATTTTCTCCCATTCACTTTTCAAAATTTCTTCTAATTGCCTCTTATTTGACGGATGTTTCCTCTTAACTTCCCGATCTAATAGCTCCCATAGATTTTCTATGGGGTTTAGATCGGGAGACTGTGATGGCCAATCCAAAACATTGACATCATTGTCGCTTAAAAAGTTTCGAGCTAAGCGACTTGAGTGCTTTGGATCGTTATCCTGTTGGAATATGCTACCAGGAGGCATTTTTTCCCGCAGATGAGGAAGCATGTGTTCTCCAAAGATTTCACTGTACTTCTTGGCGTCCATTTTTCCTTCGATTTGAGTTAAGGGACCTACCCCATCACGGGAAAACGCACCTGTAAATACGTGACGTAAAATCAATAATTTTTTTTTAAACATATCGTTCCTTACCCCACACCATTATTGATCCACCGCCATGTTTAACGGTTGGAAGTTGATATCTTGGAGAATATCTCTGTCCAGGCGGTCTTCGAACAAAATGTATCCCATCGGAGCCAAACAAATTAAATTTGCTTTCATCGCTCCACAAGACTTTAGCCCATTGTACATTTGACCAATCCTTGTAACGTTTTGCAAATTCCAGGCGCTTCTTTTTATTGATTGCACTGATGAGAGGTTTCTTTGCGGGTCGTCTCGCATGCAAATTAGCCCCTTTCAATCTACGGCGAACAGTGTGAACGCCTATAGAGACTCCCATTTGGTCATTTGCGAAATTAGCAACGTCCACTGCGGTCTTTCGTGGATCTTTTTTAACCAGTGCAATCATCTGGCGGTCATGGCGAGAGGTAGTTTTTCGAGGATTACCACTACCTGGTTTCCTTTCCACACTATTTCTCAAGGAAAATCGAGATTTAATCCGACATACGGTTGATTGATTTACACCAAAGAGGTGTCCAACTTCACGCATGGATTTTCCTTCTTCTAAGGCTTTAATGATTGCAGTTTTGCTGTCAGCTGAGAGCTGCTTCTATTATAAAACACATGTTGTATAACTTATTTAAGAAATTTTCAATTATAATTAAATAAATAACTTGCTTTAACTATTTTTTTATTATGTTGCATTTTTTTTTGCTCGCTAAAAATTTGCACTTTTTTCACTAATTCAAAAATATTTAACTTTTTAAAGCAGAATTTGGAATAAACTGTGGTTACTTTGAAAACTTATAATTGAAAGAATTAACAGCAAAAGAAAATAGATAAATTAGTTACCGTTATTTTGAAACAGATCTTATTAAAGATCATATGGCACAGTGTTGCATTTTTTGTGCTCGCTACTGTACATACATAATTGACCACTATAACCCTTCAGTCAGGATTACGACCTAGCTTCTCACACCACTTATGTTGTGTGCGTTAATTTTATACATGAGTGGCGGGATCTACAGTTTAAAGTCGACTCCGAACGATAGATTTTTGAAAAGCTTTTCATGGCAATTTTTACTCTCAGAGTCTTTGCCAGAAATCTGCTGAGAGGAAGTCGCCGAAGAAATATTTTTCGTTTTGATGTCTGACCTGGAATGCGAACCCGAGCCTTTTGTCTAATACGCCAATACACTACCCACTAGATAACGGCGACTACAAGGAACACATAAGATTTTAAATGTATTTTTTAAAGGAAAATTAGATAATTTATTAACATATGGAATGGGTACATATAAGAATATTATTAAGTTATAAATATAATAAACTAGCAGACCCGGGCAAACGTTGTTTTGCCTACGAATTTTATTTTCACTGTAAGTCTGGTTTTCATGCAAAGTCATGGCTGACTGATATTTAGAAAAAGAATGAATTAGCAATTATTGTTCAATTCCAATTATTGTCCGCGTTGCTGACCCCAAATTTTTCTTTTACTTTGAACTGTTTTTCGAAGAAAATCAAAATCAGTGTGGTATCGGGCTAATTAACGCCACTGCATGCTGATTAACGGACCCAACGCCTTCAACGAAACACAGCATAGTGCAGTAGTTCTTGAGTTACGGTGCAAAAACACAAAAAAAAGCTAAATATTGCGCCATCTGTCGGACGAACTTCAAACTACACAGAAACACTCCTCAGCCCCATAGAACATGTATATAAAGTTTGGTCAACATCGGTCCAGTAGTCTTTGAGTTTAGCGATCACGAGAATACTCGTCATTTTTATATATATAGAGACATTTATACAGTAGTTTTCCGATTTAACGACCATTCGATTCTACGAACATCGCATTAAACGAACAGGCATTTTTTTATTCATATGAAAATATTTCCAAAAGATAATTAAATTTACAATAAAATAGTAAAATATGCTAAATATATGCAAAATATGCATTTATTATAAAATATGCAAATATATGCAACAACAAATCGATGCCATTTTGTTGCAAATTCTTCGATTCGAAAAAATATATTGTCAAAAGTGATTTTGAGGTACCGACTACAAACATGCATTTGCATTAAAATCCTTGCCCTTCTCACACTATTCATTCTGTGTGTATATATTGTTATGTTTTTACCTTTTTAAAACGTTTAAAATATGAGTTCGTAGATTGTAAGTAAAATAAAAATAAATCTGTGTTTAATTTTAATTAAAATTCTTTATTATACGCACAATTCTGTACACTGCTATTCGCAACCAGAGATCCGCAACGAGTATTCAAAACGATGAGTAGATTCAAGTCATACTTATAATTTCAGATACTTGTACTTACTCATACTTATTTTAATATGATACTCATACTACTCATACTCAAAGTTGAAAGCACACGTCGTAATCATACTTAACAATACGCATGATGTTATTGACTTCGACTCGTCTCTACTTAACATTTACACGAAACACAAAATAAGTATGATTCGGCAACGAACACTACTATACTCACAAGAAGATTGCGTGTATGCTTTACTTGTTGTCTCTTTGTCTTTCTTTTCTTCTCTGTTTGTATATGCAATATCAACAACAAAGGCTGTAAATTTTGATGAATGATTCGAGTCACTCGAATCACTTATAAGTATTGTAAATATTTTTCTAAATTTATGAATCAGAATGAGTAGGCGTATGAATCAAACATATTTCACATGTTGTGAATTCGATGTCAACGTTGTACTCATACTTATTGCTACTTACACTTACAAAGCAATGTTTTAGCCAGTACGAATGAATCAGAGTAGTTGAATTTCAATTCTGTTGATTCATTCATACTTAAAATTGCCTGAGTACTTATGAGTAGCGGAAAAACGATTCATTGCTGATTTCGGAGCTATGCTGGTCAACTTAACCTCCCCTACATATATCAGGCAAAACAACGGCTATGTAGGCAAAGATCTGGGATACGTTTTCACAGTTTTCTGTTGATGCCAAGATAGGGGGAGGTCATTTTCTAATTATATCAGGAAAAACCTCGGCCAAATATCAGAGATATAATATTTCCAGCTTTTTGATGGAAGATTGCTACTTATACTACTTACTCATTGCTACTTATACTTATAAATCAATGTCTTAGCGAGTACGAATGAATCTGAGTACTTGAATTTCAATTCTGTTGATTTATTCATACTCAAAATAGCATGAGTGCTTATGAGTAGCGGAAAAATGATTCATTGCTGATCTCTGTTCGCAACTTGATGTTTACACCCTTTGCATAAACAATAACAATTACTAGACAATTGTTCGATAGATCTTTATAACGAAGATCTTCAAAACACTATTGTTCTCTTCAAACCTACCACATCTTTTCACAATACTTACTAGACTTTTACTAAGTTAGTCGCCTGCTTTGCTTTGCCAGTCTGATGAATGTTCTGGAAGGCGAGTGTTCGTAGCTTTGGCTTCTTGAGATCTCTATAAATGTAAACATCGTTGTTTCATTTATTATTCTTTGTGTATTTTGTTTACATTTATTCTTGCAGTGTATGTTGTTGTATTTTTGTTTACTTGTTTACATACATATATAATTGGTCATAATAATCCTTTAGTTAGAGTTATGGACCTAGTTTCTCACACCACTTATGTTGTGTGTGTTAATTTTAAAGTTGACTCCGAACAACAGATTTTTTAGAAACTTTTCATGGCAATTTTATTTACTCTCAAAGTTTTTGCCAGAAATCTGCTGAGAGGAAATCGCCGGAGACATACTGTTATACTTTTCGTATTTTGTTTTGATGTCTGGTCTGGTGCTCGTACCCTGGCTTTGCGTTTAATAAGCCAACACACTACCTACTAGACTGTTTACTTGTTTACCATTGCTTTTATGCTGGTGTTTGTTAACTTGTTTACTATTTTTTTTATGCTGGTGTTCGCTGTGTTCAAGTTTTGTTTTTGTAAAATGAAGAACATTTTTTTGTCACATTTCGTCATATTTCGTTGTATTCGAGATGACTGAGGCAGAGGTGTTGAACCACGGGTTCTTGTCTAATATGCAAGCACACTACCTAGTAGATTCTGCGACTACAATTATATTTCCGATCCATAAAAACATTCGAAACAATGTCTTTCATAGTCGATTTTAATTTGTATATTCCGCCACTCGGGTCAAGATTACCACAAACAACAGGGGTTGTGTGAGAAACTAAGTCGTAAGCGTGACTAAAGGATTATAGTGATTAACGAGTAAAGAAATAGGCTCTACAGTCTTTTAAAATAATAAAGTTTCGCAATATGCAATATATTATCAACTACTGAAGTTAATTTTTTGAAGAATTTTATCAAAATGTAGGGTATCTAAGCAGTTCCACCAGATTCCAGATATTACGCGTTGTTTCTTTTTTTTAACAAAACAACGATCACAAATTAATTAATCAATAATAATAATTAAGAGTATAAAAATATAACTTAAAAGTCTTTTTATACTCCTTCTTCTTTTCAATGTAAGTGTGTGTTGAATTTCAATTCTATATCTTTCAGATAAACGTCTGAATGTATGAGTAAGCTTTCTCAAATTTTTTTTTCTTTTCTTATTTTAATTGAGTGAAAAAAAATTTATTTTTGGATTTGAATAACATCATAACAACGTTACTGTTTTAAAAACTCTTCACTTACATGAGTTTTTTTTTTGTTTTGCTGATTTTTAAACGTTCACTTTATACTGCAGATTAGTACGACTCACACACTAAGCAGTGTGAAGACAGTCGGCATTTATATGCAATTCGGTGTGTCATCAATTTGGTGAAGAATAATACGCTCGATAAACAAAGCTTTAATTCCAGTTGCATTAACTAATGGTGTTTTCTTTTCTACCAAAAAATGTGCATTTTATTAAGGCAAAATGCAATTTTGCGTTTGTTTCTTAAAAATGTTTCGCCCTCTAAAAGGGTGGTATGTTTTATTCTAAATAATACGCCCTTGCCAATGGTGGAGGGAATTGCATTTTATGCCCTATATAAATCCAGAGTGCTGATAATGCCCTGTAAAGCAGATGACTTTTGTTTATTTATAGGGCTACCAGATGATATTTAAAAAAAGTCGCCTGGTATTGTTATCCAATTTGAAGTTAATTTTTTCATTGTTTTGTTAAGTAACCTTAAGGAAACATTACATTATTAAAGCTACATGGTCCGTAATATAAAAAATTGCATTCAATGTTAGAACAGTGTTAAAATGTTTTTTTTTTTTTTTGTTATAAAAAAAAGCTCTCAAAAAATAAAGTTGAGAAATTAGCGATCTGGCAACACCTTTTTCAAAAAATGCAACATATTTTTAGATCTAAAACCTTTTTTATGAAAAAAAAATATAAATATGGATATTGCTGCATCTATTTTATTTGCAAAAATTGAAATAAATCAGTTATTAGATTCATCTTCGTCATCTGATGAAGAAGAATTACTGAATTTATTACATACATAATCAACAGCCGCCGTGGCAAGCACAGGGCATACCCTTTTTTAAATATTTGTGTTATGTTTTTTTCAATTAAAAAATGGCATTACAACAGGGTTGGTCAAACATTTTTTTAATGCACCTTGTAAGAGGGTAATATTTTCTTTGTAGAAAAGAAAACACCATAAGAATGCGGAGTTAATTGATGATCAACTACAGCTTAACACGTTGACTGGCTCTCTAGAAGGGTACACAATCTTCGAGTTATCTCGTACTCACTAAATGAGAAAAAATCAATTTGTCGTTTTTTGACAAGTTTTCTTAAAATTGCCGTGGCGGTCAACGTGTTAATTAAATAATTCTTTATCCAAACGTCTTCAATAATTGTTAAAACCATCGCCTACCATACATAGTCTAACTTACGCAGTGTGTTAAACATTTATTTTGATCGCTCTTTATTGTGTTCCAAGAATGAGGGTGCAATCCCAGCTTAGGTATACTGCAGCTTAATAACGAAATTTTTTTTTTACAATTCTTTATGCGATGCACATTCAATCAAAACCTATTGGGTGGCCACTACACGGAAAAAAAGAGAAAGAGTCCGCGTCAAACTGCAAGTCCGGCCATTTCTAAATAAAGTTAACGCACTTAACATGGATGCCATGAGAGGGCATGTCGTAAACCAGGGAAAATAGTTCTAATGACCAATTAAGACTTCACTGAAGTCTCTGTTTTACAGAGACACTTACACTCTACGTATACTGTGTCATAAGCAGTGGTGTTGTCGAGCCGAAACGCTCTGGAACGTCGTTCCGGGACTTCCCTTTTGGACAGCAACGTATTCCGGAACTAAAGACAATTTCTGATAACGAGAATTGGCTGACCTTTTGAAAAAAAAGTTTAAAAGGAATTGCTGATATGTTTTCCAATTTTTGACAAATTTTTATATGTATGTAAAATAATAATTTTATAAACAAGGGTTTGAACCGAACCCGAATCGGCACAAAAATAGGAACGAACATGCTTGTTTTTCCGAACCATGAACCGTGTTTTTCCGAACCGTGAGTCCGAAACGTTTTTTTCTGCCGGAACCGGAACTCGACCCAAACCGAAACAAATACCTGAAACCGAAATCGTTAAATTGGGACATTCAGGATCGGCCTTGTCTATATAATTATATATGCGCATTCCGGTAATAAAAAAATTAGCAAAACACCACTGGTCATAAGCCAGAAAATATGCAAAAAAATGGTGTCAAATTCATTGAACTCAGGCCTACGAATTGTTGAGCGGGGAGTCCGATCACTAAAAATATACCACATACTGCGTAAACGAGTTGTAAGTTTTAGTTTTCTTATAAATTATTCCATCTCTGGTCACATATACATACAGAATTGGTCAAATAACATGATCTTGCTCGCTAATTGAGGTTGCCAGATTGCGAACTTTTTCTTTCTAGAAAATTCTAATGCAATAAATGAAGGGGTTAAATGGCCAGACGGATTCCACTTCGAAATAATACCACAATAGTTCCGGAGTGGGCACATAGAGTCCAAAGGAGGAGGAGGAGATTTAGTGGGTGAGGGCCCCACAAACGAGGGATAGTGACGACTACCCCTATGATGCGGTTAGGTACATAATTTAAGTAAGTAAGTAATTACTTACTTAATTGGCTATAACAACCCGATTAACGGATTTCGGCCTGCCGCAACACTTCCTTCCAGGCGCTTCTGCTTCTTGCGCGCCTGCGCCAATTGGTCACACCAATCGATGACAGGGCTTCCTCGATTTGGTCCTTCCAACGGATACAAGGTCGTCCTCTTCGCCGACTTCCGCAGATCCCCGCATCAAATACTCGCCTCGCCGGAGCATCCTCCTCCATTCGAACGACATGGCCGAGCCAGCGCAGCCGCTGGATATTAATACGCTGTACAACGTCTATGTCGTTGAGGAGCTCATACAGCTCACTGTTGTATCGGATGCGAAAATCATCGCCAACTCGCACTGGACCGAAGATCTTACGTAGGACTTTTCTCTCGAATACTCTCAAGGCAGCTGCATCAGTTCTTAATAGGGTCCATGCTTCTGCGCCATAAAGAAGCACGGATATGATGAGCGCTTTGTAGAGTATTAGTTTCGTCTTGCGAGAGAGGTCTCTGCTACTCAATTGCCTATTGAGACCATAATAGCACCTGTTGGCAAGAGTAATCCTGCGCTTGATCTCCAGACTGACATCATTTTCGGTGGTAATGGCGGAGCCAAGACAAATGAATTCCTTGACTGTATCAAAAGTATAGTTATCGGCCGTAATTTGGGAATCCATACGCCGCACGGCGCTACTTGTCGATAACATATACTTCGTTTTGCCCTCATTTACTGCCAAACCCATCTTCTTAGTTACATTTACTCCTCAGCGTAAAAAAACAAAAAGGGACCCATGCAAATCTAGGTTATTTGGCTCACCATTTCTTGATAGCTTGGCAGAGCTAGCATCTATTGATGTCAAGGATATAGATTCGTTTATCGAACTTTCGGGATGGTTTTATAGCGTATGGTAGTCGTGCCTTTGATGTGCTGCCCTTACGCTGGCCAACTTCTTCCTTTCCCTGATTTGGCGGAACTTGGTTAGTACAGGGACTGCCTTTCACCCGTGGCATCACAACGGGTCGCCATGCGTGCTCAAGTGAGCTTTGTGATATCAGAGCTATCACTACGATCTAACCTAATCTATAGTCGTGCCTTTGATGTGCTGCCCTTACGCTGGCCAAATTCTTCTTCTTGGTCAGTAAAGGGCGTTTCAATAAGCAGCTATTGCGTGGTCAAGTGAGATTGTGATATCAAAGTTAACACTTCGACCTAACCTAACTAAATTCCATGACAAAGATGGCAAAGAGAGCCACCTTGTAAGGAAAGAATTTTAAAATTTGGTCTACAAAATTACTATCAAAAAATCTGAAGCCATGATCGGATAGGCTGCTAATAGATAGAAATTTAATTTAATAGAGAATCAGTAGATCAGATTGTTTTCTTCTACATTCAATTAAGTTTTCTTTATTTTTTTTTCATTTTATAACAAAATTTTCTACAAAAACTAAAAAACTAATTTAAAATATAAAAACACTCTCGCCTAAGGATACTCTTGAGATGCCTTTAAAGTTTTCCCTGCTGTAGCATTAAATTAATTTTTTCATAAATCCAATCGATATATTTCTGAACTCTGACATAAACGCCGGGATGATTGGCATAGCCACAGTGTTGACCCCATGAGATAATGCCATATAAAGTTTCGCCATCTAAACATTAAAAAAAAAATAGAAATTTCTTGCAATTTAAACTGTCGCTTCAAAATTTTACAAATGTAAACTCTACCTTCATCAGAACAAACTAGAGGACCACCAGAATCACCATCACATGCATCGGCACTTTCATCAAGGAAGCCGGCACAGAACATGCCTTCAGTCATGGCATTGGCATAGACATCCTTCTGGCTGCACACTGCATCGGCTAATATGGGCACTTGAGCGGAACGCAGGATATTTGAAGGAGCTATTGAACAAAATATTTTTTTAAAACTTCAGCCTGAAACAGTTCATTTGAGGACTTACTTGAAGTACCCGATTTAATGGAACCCCAACCAGATATGGTACACATGCGATCTGTCTCCAACACGGCATCTTTATCCGGTAAACAGATGGGCTGTACATAGTCATTGAAACGTATTGGATTTTTGAGGAGAATCAAAGCAATATCATTGTTCATATGTTTTTGATCTCGGAACTTCTCGTGGATGTACCAATTTTCAATATTTACATCAATTTCCGAGGACTCGGCTATATTGGCATAATGATCACCCATGCGCACAAAGTATGAACCCTTGGGATAGCCAGCCAAACAATGGGCAGCCGTTAAAATTAATTTCTTCGATATGATCACTGCACCACACCAATGGCTTGAAATGCCGCCACGACCTCTTGTCCTTATGGTAGCCTGCCAGGGATGTCTTCCCCTTTTGGCTATGCTGCCATTTACTACTCTCTCCTCGGGATGATCGTATTCATCGATTAGATTGGTTTTAAAATGGCCACATTTCTTTTGACTATTGATTGCTTTGCTAGAACGTTGCCATAGGCCCTGATATAAACCCAAATCATCCAATTCGGATTGTTCAAATTCCATAGAAGCATTAAAGTTACTATCCTTAGCCGCCACTAAAGATGTTGTTACGCCATTTGTTTTTGTGGGGGGTTTAGGGCCCGCCTTACACTTGAGACCTACATCTTCGGTATGATTACAATTGTTTTCACCCCAAGTCCAATGGCTGCACTCATCAATTCTAGTTTCATTACCCAAACAAGAAACCTGATCCAACCATATGGGACCACTGCCGGGACCATAAATATTTTTCGCAATCTCCGGCTTACCATAGAAACCAAAAGAGTTGCAAACAACTTGGGCTTCTTTCAAACCGAAATCATCATCACAGACAGTGCCCCATTCACCGCGATAGAATACCTCTAAACGGCCTTCATTAGAGCTGCGGCCTCCTTCCAAACGATATTTAATAGGGGCCTGAATTAAACCAATTTTTTTTTTTTAATAAAACTTGGTAACTCTATCTATCCAACTTACATTGCAAACTTGTTCACTTTCATCGGAGCCATCCTCACAGTCGGGCGTAATGTCACACAAAAAGGCTGTGGGTATACATTCCTTTGAGGTACTGCAAAGCCAATAATTATCGGGACATTTAAGTTTGGCTACTTTACAGACCACACCCACTACCTCATCCGGACCACAATTATTCACACCCCAACCTTTAAAGTCACACTCTTTCAATGAAGTTTCATTGCCTTGGCATTGCACCTCATCCATGACAAAATGTAAATTAACATCGGTGGGAGGATAATATGAATTGCCTCGAACTTCCATGGCGCCCATTTTAAAGCCTAATTCATGGCATACCACATCGGCATCACGTAAACCGAATTTATCATCACAAACATAACCCCATTTACCGAGAACTAAGGGCATGGTAAGGCTTTAGAAGATGAATGTTTGAATTCTACATTTCATACTCACTCTTGACCTCTAACCGGCCCATATTTGAAGTTTCGCCACCGGTTAAACGTATATCATAACCCAAATGATTACATTCTTGTTCGTCCTTACGATTACCACAGTTGTTGACGCCATCGCAAACCTGAAAGTTAGGATTCAAAGTTATATGGGATCGGGACCTGTTGGGATTTGAACCTCAAACTTACTTGATGCTGTTCAATACACTTGCCATTGCCACATGCAAAGGGACATACACCGCCAGCTCTTAAATCAAAATCAAAATTTGTTGGTGTTGTGGACTCGGCACGCGGATTAATGGGTGTAGGAGGATTTGATTTGTCAGCAAAAGGATTTGGTAAGTTGGGATGTCTCGCATGGAATTCGCGATTATGTTGATGACGTGTATGATGATGGTTAGGATGGTTTTTATGCCAATTGGGATTGTGGTCATGGTTATATTGATGCGGTAATGCACTTGAACGTTCAGATTCTAAGGGCTTTGGTATAAACTGTAAGCAGTTGTGGTTTCACGATCACCGGTCTTGGTGGTCGTGACGCCTAGTAGGTTATGTTGTTCACCTGCAAGTATAAGTTCAACATCTGGTTGAGGGGTTGTGGTGGAAGGACTAAGAGTATTCTTATTAGATGGTGGTGTTTTATGAGTGGTGATCGCGGTAGTAGTTGGCGGTGCAACTAAGCTCATAATATGAGATTGAGCCTTTTCGGCCATTTCATCATCGTCTATTTTATTGCCTGGCTCAAGATAGGGTTTAAATAAAAGTTTTAAAGCTTCTTTCATTATTTGTTCTTCGTCTTGGTCATGTCCGACAAGATTGTTCTCCTTCTCATGCTTGATATTAGCCGGAGGAGGCGAGTCAAGGCCATAATAATGATTTGGTGTTGGACTGGTTATTTTTACATTCACATTATCCGGATAGCTTGATTTGATACCTGATTGTGATTGTGGCGGTACTTTTCTACCAAACCAGCTGGCGTTACGTGAATGGGTTACCTCGGAATATGGGGGAGAATAGTGAGGTTGATGGGGAAATGTTCGTATGGTAGCATTTGTTAGTTGTGGATAAGTCGGTATATGGCGCAAGGTAGAAATAGTAGTCTTTGCCGGTTCAGGTATTTGTGTTGTCTGTTCGTAAGGAGGCAAATATCTAACAGAGTAAGGGGTTGTACTGGGTGTATTGGTTAAAGGGGGTTGTAGGCCACCATATAAATTTGTAGAATCGTGTATATTATGTCTCGTAGAAGCCGAGGGTAACTGATCTAAATCATTGAAAACATAAGTTTTCTGACCAGGCAATTTGAAATCGCTTTCGGCCAAAGGGGCTTGACCTTTGTCCTCGTCAACATAAATTGGCCTATGGTACAAAGGTATTTCGTGATTTGGTTGTTGAGGCGGCCTACCAGGCGTTATAACCGGCACTAAAACTCTAGTATGGGTATAAACATTGCCGTGAACCGGTGGACTAGGCATCAAATCGTGTCGTGGTATATCAACGGGTCGTATGGGTGTCCAAGTGTTTATGTGTCGTGTATGATTTTGACGATTAACTGAGGGATAATAGACATTTGTGGTTTTGGGAGGTTCATGGGAAAATATTTCTTTAGAATCTTCCTGGGATCCAATAGGTTGTGCGTAAACAACATTTGGTGGCGTAGTACTGGTACTGATACTGGTTGTTGGTGCTAATGGTGCTAAGGGTGAATTTAATATTTGGGGATTATAATTACGGTTCGGTTCAAAAGATCCCTCTTCATAGATGATAGTATGCGTTGGATTACGTTGATCCACATGCTCAGCGGTGCCAGACCAAACGGGCGTTACTTCAGGTCTTGCGGGTGTATTCACGTGGTGCGTGTGGGCTGTATGTTGCCAATTGGTGGTTTGATCATGTGCCGGTGCCGGTGCCTGAGGCCTTGGCATATTCATATTATGCCATCGATTCTCTGTCACTTGGGTATAAGTAGTTGGTGGGTATTGTGAGCCTGCCGGAGACCATTGTGTAGAGCTATGACCCCGGTTATTGGAGCCTAAGTAGAAACATTTGTAAAATTATTAAA
Source organism: Sarcophaga peregrina (assembly GCA_014635995.1). NCBI lineage: Eukaryota > Metazoa > Arthropoda > Insecta > Diptera > Sarcophagidae > Sarcophaga > Sarcophaga peregrina. The sequence continues at coordinate 87,624,497 of CM025792.1, read as the reverse complement.
AAAAATATTCCAGTTTAGCACTTCCACTTACTTGAACTGTAGGAATAATCATAGCTACTGCTGTGGACACCATTATTACAGCGATCATCATTCAAAACATTCGCTTCTAAATCACAAATTTTACGTGAAACACTAAAAACAGTGCCTGGTGCACAATCCATTATAGTGGTTTGGCCATGACTGCAAACCAAATACTTATGCCAGTCATAAGGATGCTGATACAAGCCTTCTATACCCTCCGGACATGTATAAGGACCTTTAAAAAGGCATTTAAAATAAGGAACTCTGTCAAGGAAAATTAAGAATTTCAACATACTTTGAGATGCAACAACCGTAGTTGTTGGGCCAGCAGCACTACCCAAGCTATTCGTAGAGCATTCCTTAACATTTTTTATAAAATCGCACACCTCCATTGCTCTATTCCAGGCTGTACCAGGACCACAATCTTGTATATGGGTTTTACCATTGGTACACATTAAGAATTTCCGACAGTCATAGGGATGGGGATAACGTCCTGTTGCTTCCGGTGGACATGTTGCCTCATCAACTGCGGGTGCCAAAGGTTGCGTTGGTAACGGTGGTGCAAGATCAACTGATGGAGGATTTATGGCTGGTCTTGGTGGTGGCAGCATAGATGTTGGTGGTACACTAACTGCTGGTTTATAGGATCCAGATTGACTAGGCGCAATTGCAGGTACATTAACTGGATTATAGGATCCAGATTGACCAGACGGTATTGCAGGTACATTAACGGGATTATAGGAACCAGTTTGGTGTACTTAAGTTAAGAAAAAATGTTTCATTTTTAATTAATACGTTCAACAATTATTTTTTATTATAAAATACCCGTGTGTGTAGATCCTGTTACTGGTCCAGTAAATTGTTTATGGCCCCGATTGTAAGACGAACGATCTCTGGCATCAACTTCGTTTTCATTATGACAATAACTCCGTGATACACTGAAAACTTGTCCCGGGGGACAATCTTCCACCGATAAACGACCATTGGCACAGCGCATGTATTTGTGGCAGTCTTGCGGATGAGGATAAATTCCAAACCTTCCCGGACTACATGTTATACTAAGGTCTTGATCTGAAAAATATAAAAAATCATAGCCAGATATCAGTACCAGGCGAGTCTGTGTATAAAAACCTTCGGCTAAAATAATTATTTTTGCTATGGACTCTCGGAACTCAAAGCTTTTAAAAGGGTTACCCAGTCATCCTACCGAAAATCAATAACCATGTCCTATGAATTAGAAATCTTCAAATCAAGAAAGGAGACACAGATTTCGACTACTTTTAAACACACGATCGATGGAGGGGGTATTAAAAAATTTTCGGAACCTAGGCGGCTTGTATAATACTCTGGCGACATCATAGGCCGTGCGAGATGTTGCTGCTTCCTTTAGCTTTATGGAACGGGAGCCTATTAACATGTTGACGAGATAACTCGTAGATTGTGTTCCCTTCTAAGGCGCCAAATACGAAAACTTGCCAAAAATGACCATTTGATTTAGTTTAGGTTTAGTGAGCACGAGATAACTCGTTCCCTTAGAAGGGAACACAATCTACGAGTTATCTCGTACTCACTAAACCTCACTCGTTCCCTTAGAAGGGAACACAATCTACGAGTTATCTCGTACTCACTAAACCTAAACTAAATCAAATGGTCATTTTTGGCAAGTTTTCTGAAAATTGCCGTGGCAGTCAACGTGTTAAGGTGAGTTTGGCAGTAGATGACAACTCTGGAAGCCGCCAAATTTGATTTAGTTTAGGTTTAGTGAGTACGAGATAACTCGTTCCCTTAGAAGGGAACACAATCTACGAGTTATCTCGTACTCACTAAACCTCACTCGTTCCCTTAGAAGGGAACACAATCTACGAGTTATCTCGTACTCACTAAACCTATACTAAATCAAATGGTCATTTTTGGCAAGTTTTCTGAAAATTGCCGTGGCAGTCAACGTGTTAAGGTGAGTTTGGCAGTAGATGACAACTCTGGAAGCCGCTCAATCTTTCCGTGCTTATTTAGGGCAGGGAAAAGACCCACGAAAATCAAGTCGACACACACCATCTTTTTGTCGACTATAGAGCTGCTTTCGATAGCCCCATAAGGGATCGTGTTTTTGCCGCAATGTCTGACCTCGGTATACCTGCGAAGCTGATAAGGCTATGCAGAATTCCTGCAGCTCCGTCAAGATAGGAATGGACCTCTCCGAACCTTTTGATACCGTGCGAGGTTTCAGACAAGGCGATCCTCATGGAGCGATCGTCATGGAGAGTGTTCTACGAAAGGCGACAGTGCATCGCAATGGGACTATTTTTCAAAAAAGTGTCCAGTTGCTTGCGTACGCTGATGACATCGACATCATAGGGCGTACCAAACGAGATGTCACTGCTGCATTTAGTGCTATTGAACGGGAGTCTAAGAAGATGGGTTTGGCAGTAAATGCGGGCAAAACGAAGTATATGTTATCGACAAATAGAGCCGTGCGGCGTATTGATTCACAAATTACGGCCGATAACTATACTTTTGATACAGTGAAGGAATTCATTTACCTTGGCTCCGCCGTTACCACCGAAAATGATGTCAGTCTGGAGATCAAGCGCAGGATTACTCTTGCCAACAGGTGCTATTATGGTCTCAATAGGCAATTGAGTAGCAGAGACCTCTCTCGCAAGACAAAACTAATACTCTACAAGACGCTCATCATACCCGTGCTTCTTTATGGCGCAGAAGCATGGACGCTATTAAGAACTGATGCAGCTGCCTTGAGAGTATTCGAGAGAAAAGTCCTACGTAAGATCTTCGGTCCAGTGCGAGTTGGCGATGATTTTCGCATCCGATACAACAGTGAGCTGTATGAGCTCCTCAACGACATGGACGTTGTACAGCGTATTAATATCCAGCGGCTGCGCTGGCTCGGCCATGTCGTTCGAATGGAGGAGGATGCTCCGGCGAGACGAGTATTTGATGCGGGGATCTGCGGAAGTCGGCGAAGAGGACGACCTTGTATCTGTTGGAAGGACCAAATCGAGGAAGCCCTGTCATCGATTGGTGTGACCAATTGGCGTAGGCGCGCAAGAAGCAGAAGCGCCTGGAAGGATGTGTTGCGGCAGGCCGAAATCCGTTAATCGGGTTGTTATGGCCAATTAAGTAAGTAAGTAAGTATTTAGGGCAGTATAGTATAAACGATATTAAGCACCGATTTGGCAGGAAGCATGAGAGTTTTCAAGAGAAAAGTTCTATGCAGGATCTTCAGTATTGTCGCATCCAATCCAACAGTGAACTGTATGACATCCTCAACGACATAGGCATTGTAGAGCGCATTAACTTTCAGACCCTGAGCTGGCTCTGTCGTGTCATTCGTTTGGAAAAGGATGATCTGAAGAGACGGAGATTCGATGCGGGGCATTACCGTAGAGGACGATCTTGTCTGCATTCGAAAGACCAAATCGAGAAACTCCGATAACAGGAAGAAACATGCATACACACGTGAGATAACTGAACAGCTCAACTAGGCTAGGCTACTAAAGCCATTAGCATACCTAATTTACCGGACCTTGATAGCAATTATTTAAATAAAAACTATTAAAATTTAATGCGCAATACTTACTATATTGATTCCTCGATTCGTTGGTAAACTCATTTGTGGTGGTTGTCATATATTCGACACGATCATAGGCCTCCACTTTATCTCTGGGTATGCATTCCTGGCGAGATATACTAAAAACTGTGCCTTGTGCACATTCGTCCACTGCAGTAGCACCACTCTTACACTCGATATACTTGGTACAATCGAAGGGATGCAAATAATAACCATCCAAACCGGGTGGGCACATAAGATAAGTTAAACCGTCAACTAAAATAAGTTCATTTCAAAATAAAATCAAGTTTTTATTTTCTGTTAGGTCGGTTAGGATACATACTGGAACCATGGGTTATTTCCATATCACTGATGTTCCATTCTAATGCCGGTGGTGTTTTAACCAAAGGCACACGATCTGAAACATTGATCTCTTCTTTGAGGTCACAAAGTTTACGTGACAAACTATAAGCCTGGCCAGAAGCACATGACTCACTATATAAACGGCCACTCATACATTTCAAATATCTGGTCGAATCAAAGGGATTCGGATAGGTACCGGTAAGACTAACTGGACAATAAATCATATTTTGTATGGAATAGTCATCAACGTTAACATGATAACCACTGATGGCTTGTAGTTCGTTGAGCAAGCGTACACGTTCATGTTTTAAAACCTGTCCCAAAGGCAAACAATGGCGGCGTGTTATACTAAACACTTGCGATACACTGCACGGTACAACTTCCATTTGACTTTGGACACATCTCACGAATTTCTCGGCATTAAATGGATACAAATGTAGACCTTCTGTACCGGGTGGACAAGCAATAAGGGTTTGTGCTGGAACATATTTAGATTTCGTATGATTACAACAATATTTTTTAGATTCAGAGGCCGGCCCTACTACTTACAATACTCATAACTAACTTGTGATACAATATATATCACATGATCCGTTGGTTGTATATCAGTCAATGGCTCACAGTAGCCTTTCGATATACTAAACGCTGTATTAGGTACACAATTTTGTATGGCCGTATTACCATTCTTACAATGTATAAACTTTGTATAGTCGAAGGGATAGGCAAACAGACCTGTGATACCTTTCGGACACAATATATCATTGTTGTGTGGCAATTGTTCGTGTTCCTGGTTGGGACGTGATGAAGCTCCGTTATCTAAGATTTTATATGAAAAAATAGATTCATTCAGATTAAATTGTATTTGATTTAAGGCGGCTTTAAGCGGTGTAGGATTAAAAGAAATGCGAATAAAGAAAATGGATCGGATAGATAGGCAGTGCCTATCTAGATTTTTATTTCCAAAGTTTCTAGCCATACATGCACGATAGATAGTGGTTGCACACTAAAGTTCTTGTGTCCAATTAGACAGAAACATAATACGATAGGATAGCTAATAATCGTATAATCACGGTCCGTAGTGTAAGGCGAAAACATAAGAAGGTCTCAGGCAACATCGTTGATACAAGTTCAAAGATTTAAATCGCTGGCAAGTAAATCCCTAAAGTAATAATGCCCCTCTGTCACATGTAGGCGTGCATAATACAACGAATATCTCCACCTAGATGATGAAATTTCAGTTGAATTCCCTCATTGTTACAGAAATCCATCAATCCATTCGAATTTGTTAATTTGAATCCATCCGATCTGTGCTTATGTGTCGATTAAACTCGAATCTTTTTAATATAAGTGTTTAGGGTTACAAAAAAAAACAGACCAGATAGAAGATTTTCAATCTATTTTCATATTTCAGAAACGTTACCAAATCTATAGGCGAATGTAACCAGGATCTCAGGATACTCTAGTGTCGAGGACAACTTAATCTCAAATGAAGTTAATGAAAAGTGGCGTAGTATTATCGGGTAAGAGCACGATTAGAGGCCCACTTTTTTTTAAGGAAACCTTATCATACATACATACATAATTGGCCATTACAACCCTTCAGTTAGGATTTCGACCTAGCTTCTCACACCACTTATGTTGTGTGCGTTCATTTTATACATGAGTGGCGGGACCGCCAAGTCGACTCCGAATGACAGATTTTTGAGAAGCTTTTCATGGCAATTTTTACTCTCAGAGTCTTTGCCAGAAATCTGCTGAGAGGAAGTCGCCGAAGAAATATTTTTCGTTTTGATGTCTGACCTGGGATTCGAACCCGGGCCTTTTGTCTAATAAGCCAACACACTACCCACTAGACCACGGCGACTTCCTTATCATGGTTAACGAAATAGAAATATATCAAGATACTGGTGTTTTGCTACAAACCTACAAAGTTTAAAAATTATCACACTGCAAAAATACAACAACAAACACCAGCATAAAAAATGGTAAACAAAAATATACCAACACTACTATAATAAATGCCGAAGTCGCCGTATATAAATATTTCTTCGGCGATTTCCTCTCAGCAAATTTCTGGAAAAAACTTCTGAGCGTAAATAAAAATCTGTCGTTCGGAGTCGACTTTAAACTGTAGGTCCCATCACTTATGTATAAAACTAGCTGTACCCTGCACGTGTTGCTGCGCCCCCAACTAAAATAAATTTGAAGGAAAGGCATTACACAAATGTCCAATTAATTTTGAATCATTTTATTGATTTTGTTTCCCGTTGTCTATATGATTCAGATGAACGGGCCTGAGTAGTAAGCATTCGATCAGTTTCTAATCTCACTTCTCGTTGTTCAAGTGGTTCATACGAACGGGTCTCAGCGGCATATACTCGAAGATTTTCCAGTCACAGTGCTCGTCTGATTCTGAGGCTCGTAATGCTCGTTTCTTCCGTGCTTGGGGTGTAGGTTGACCAATTACTTGTCATTAATTTTGAATAATTTTCAGTGACGCCATCCATTGGAAATTAATCGCACCAATCTCCGTCGACTCATACGTTATAACTTTGTTAAAGAATGCACAGTTAAAGATTTAATTCATTTTAAGTAATTTTAAAAAAAAGTGGGCGGGGCAAAATTTTATCTTGATGAAAACTTTAAATATGGATAATTACAAACATTTGAAAGAAAAATTATTCAAATCGATGAAGCCGTTTTCTGATTTTAGATAAATAGAAAATGTGGGCGTAAAAGTGGGAGTGGCAAACTTCACATAAACCATCTACTAAATAGACCGTACAAAGCCTAAACATTTGGCTTGGATAGGTGAGCCCGTTCTTGAGTTATAAAATGACAACGAAAAATGGCATTAATTTTTATATATTAGATTAACACACACAACATAAGTGGTGTGAGAAACTAGGTCAATAATCCTGACTGAAGGGTTGCAATGACCAATTATGTATGTGCTATAATAAATTTAAACAACGATGTTTACATTTAAAGAGATATCGAGAAGGTGAACTCATGAACGTCCATCAGACTGTTTACTTTGCCATATAAAAGGCAAGGCAAAGCAGGCAAAGTTAGTAAAAGTTCAGTCAGTCTTGTGTGAAGACGCGGTGTGTTTGAAGAGAGTAATCGTGGTTTGAAGATCTCCGTTACAAATGTCAATTGAATAATTCCCTAGTAATTGTTATTGTTTATGTAAAGAGTATAAATACAGGCATAACAAACAAAGCAATTGTTGTTGTTTACATCAAGTTGTGAACAGTGGCCCAAAGAATTGTGCAAATAATAAAGAATTTTAATTAAAACTGAACACAAATTTATTTTAATTTTATTTGCAATCTACGAGCTCATATTTTACACATACATAATTGGCCATTACAACCCTTCAGTCAGGATTACGACCTAGCTTCTCACACCACTTATGTTGTGTGCGTTAATTTTATACATGAGTGGCGGGACCTACAGTTTAAAGTCGACTCCGAACGACAGATTTTTGAGAAGCTTTTCATGGCAATTTTTACTCTCAGAGTCTTTACCAGAAATCTGCTGAGAGGAAGTCGCCGAAGAAATATTTTTTCGTTTTGATGTCGGACCTGGGATTCGAACCCGGTCGTTTTGTCTAATAAGCCAACACACTACCCACTAGACCACGGCGACTTAAGCTCATGTTTTAAATGTTTTAAAAGGTAAAAACGTAAGAATATTTAAAGAACATTCACGTATGTAATTTGACCCAAGATCTTATACTTGCTGTTACGGAATTTCAGTGTAAAAGGGAGATATGATTGCCGCAAAGCATTGCCAACTTGAAATGCAACTTTAGAAAGGTTTTACTTTGTTCAGGAACTTCAAACATAATACTACGGATCCAGGTAGACCAAAGTATTCAGGCGAAGCTAATCTTGAGTACGCTGCGTTGTACCTTAATTCCGAATAAAGTGAAAAACTCTTGAGGGAAAGTAATTAAAAATGTATTCGGGTAGTGAAGGAGTTAATGATGGATGGGGTGCTAAAGCATGAAAGGATAAGCAATAGTACATATATGATGAATATAAGCAAATATCTTAAATAATAAGCATTAAGCAGAGTTAATAAGCATTAAAAGCCTTTATAAGCAATAGAATTCCAGCAAAAGCCTTAAAGATTAAATATAAAATGAAGCCAATTGTCGAAAAAACACTCACGCAATACAACATTTCTTTCAGTAACAAACTCTGTTTCTTTATGTATTTTTGTAACAACCCTCGGTTCTTGATCATTTTTTGTAACAACACTCGATTCAGTTGTGTTGCCCAAGGTACAGCTCGGACAGCATTTCACTTTATGCTTGTAATCACAAAGCGAACGCAAACTATCGAAAGCTGTACCGGGACCACAGGCTTGTATGTAAGTGGCACCATTCGAACATTGTAAAAATTTTGTACAATCGTATGGATGGGGATGCAAACCCGTAGCATCCGAGGGGCAGACAACATCTTTTTTAGCTAATTTTTTTAGGGGGGATATGAAACGAAATATTTTTCAATTAAAACTTAAAAATATTACCTTGACTTTGGGCCACAAATGGAGTGCCACTTTCCCGGCCAGTACAATCAACTTTATCCTTAAAGTCACACACTTTCATGGGTATGCTATAGGCTGTACCAGGTCCACACTGTTGTATGTGCATATTGCCGTTGGCACAATTTATAAAGCGTGTACAGTCAGAGGGATGCGGTTGTAAACCTTTGGCATCGGGTGAACACAAGACTTCTACAGTTTCAGTTGAGGCATCCGTATAACGTCCGGATTTGGTAGCACCATGGCTAGTTGATTGGTGATTAGATTTTCCCAATACACCTAAGGCTGCTTCACATTTTGCCTTGTCAGGGCGATCACATTCCAAAGTCTCTGGATTGAATACGGTACCTATGGAACAGGTTTGTATATAACCTCGTCCATGCCAGCAATTCAGGAAACGCCGACAATCATAGGCATAAGGCAATTGACCTGTAAAGCCGGAAGGACAACCCGTATAAAATTCATTGACAGCATTGGGAGAATTTTGCAAATTTCCTGTTGCTGGCAATGGGGAATTTTCTTCTCTGCGCTCGTAAATGGGTTGTGGTTGCGGTTGGTATTGTGGTTGCGGTTGGTATTCTGGTTGCGGCTGTTGTTGTTGATAGTGATTATGGGTTTGATGTTGATAGTGGGTTTGATGTGATGTTGGCTGATAATGCGATTGTTGTTGGTAGGCATTATCATATTGTTGTTGTGCTATTGAGCTTCGATAATCATTGTCACATTTGCCGCAATTGCTATTTTGCTGTTGTTGGTGATAATTTCCATGTGTCGGCGTGTATTGGTATTGCTGAGGTTGTTCCTGTGTATAGACTCTGGTTTTAATGCCGGTATTGTAGGTCTAAAAATAAAACGATAATACAGAATAATAATGACCCAAATTCAACTAAAACAATTTTTTTATTTTATTTTTTTATTCAATTAAAAACGAGTGTAAAAGAATACTTGAACCGATCAATTTAATTTTGCATACAAGGGTGCAAACTTGAGTATACTGCCCCCACTTATACTACCTCTCTTCGAAAGCCTTTCAAAATAATATTTCACTTCTCAGATGTTTTCGAATTGAAAGGTGGAAATCAAGTAGGGCATTTGAAGGTACAGTGAAGATGAATGTTACAGTGCTTTCAGAAAACAAAAAGAGTATTTGTCTTCTATTCTACAATTTATCCAATTTCAGGCTTTCCTAATACGTGTCTCACATTGCATATTGGTCATTACAAGCCTTCGGACAGGATTACGACCTAGCTCTTCTCAGAGTTTTTGCCAGAAATCTGCTGAGAGGAAGTCGCCGAAGAAATATTTTCGTTTTGACGTCTGACATGTGGTTTGAACTATTAGACACTATTAGACAACGGCGACTTCTCAATTATTGAATTTTAATTTAATTAAACAAGATCTAGGTGGCGCTTCAAGAACCAGAAAATATGAAAATATAAACCACACAGTAAAAAATATAAAGAGAGAATTAGGGTCTAATCGCAGTATCCAATCTAGCATATGTTATGATGTGCTACAAAGTGTTAATACAATATCTTCCATATAGTTAGGCGTACACTCAGGATCTCTTCTTGTCCAGCGCTGAACAAAAAGCTTGAAAATATTAAATCTCTGATATTTAAACGACGGTTTTCCTGATATAATTAAAAGCTGACCTCCCCCTATCTTGGCATCAACAGAAAACTATGAAATCTTTGCCTATATAGCCGTCGGTTTGGCTGATATATGTATGTAGGTGAGGTTAAATTGACCAGCATAGCTTATTCTGATTCTATAAGGTCCCATATGTGTCAGAGAGCTCGAAAACGCAAGCGAACCGTAATTCATTATCAACCTCTGTGAACCAATAAGTAAATACCAGGGATCAGCAATCAATCGTTTTCCCGCTACTCATAAGTTCTCATGCAATTTTGAGCATGAGTGAATCAACAGAATTGAAATTCAACTACTCTGATTCATTCGTACTCTCGCTACAATATTGAGTTATCAGCCTACTCATTCTGATTCATAAATTTTGAAAAGTACTTATAATACTTATAAGTGATTCGAATCATTCATCAAAATTTCCAGCCTTTGTTGTTGTTGCATATACAAATATACAAACAAAGAAGAAAGGAAAGACAAAGACAACAAGCAAAGTATAGACACAATCTTCTTGTGAGTATTACAGTACTCGTACGCGAATCATACTTATTTTGTGCTTCGTGTAAATGTTAAGTAGAGCTAAGTCGAAGTCAATAACATCATGCGTATTGTTAAGTATGAATACCACGAGTTCTTCCAACTTTGAGTATGAGTATCATATTAAAATAAGTATGAATGCGTATAAGTATCAGAAATTATAAGTATGACTCGAATCTGCTCATCGTTTTGAATACTCTACATAACATCAACCGCTGTAATGAATTAAATGACTGCAGTATATACACGGCATTCGTCGCGAATGGGTTAATTGTTTGATTAAAAAATGTTTATATCCACTCCGATTATGTCATGAAATTGTGAATTCTATTCAAAGCCCGTTCTGTAAATAAATTCTTTATGCCCAAGATATCCGTAATATAGTCATACAAAAGCAATTCACCTTTTTTCAGGATATTTTGAATGCGGTCATTCTAACCTTGCTTAATAAACCCTCTAGGGGCAAGCAATGGTTTTATTTTTGCCAACACATTTTACATTATAACCCTGTAGTCAGGAGCCCTATTGTGTGTGTAATTTTATTCACGAGTACATATTATGTCAGGTCGGAGTGGTAGCTCTGATACTACAAAGCTTACTTGTGTACGCATAGCGGCCCGTTGTGGCGCCATAGGTTAACGCAGTCCTTATACCGATCAAGTTATGCAAAAAAAAAAAGAAAAGAGGAAGAACACGGTCAGAGCTAGGGCTGCCCAGTCACGAGACCTACAAGTTAACTTCGAACCTGAAGGACGAACCTAAGAAACTTTTTAGTGGCAATTAGTTTTCTCTCCAAAGCGAATCACCGTAGTCTAATAGGTAGTGTGTTGCTCTATTAGACATAAGGCCACGGTTCAAACCGTAGCTCAGACATCAAAACGAAAATATGAAAATATTGCGGCAGCGACTTCCTCCGAAAGCAAATAAAATTGCTATGAAAAGTTTCTCAAACATTTGTCATTCGGAGTGGAATTTAAACTGTAAAAATTAACACACATAACATGAGTGGTATGAAAAGCTAGGTTGTAATCCTGACTTAAGGGTTGTCATGGTCAATTACGTATGTTTATAGTATTGTCTCCATCCTTTTTGCCAGAATTCTGTGGAGGTATTGGAGAAAATATTTATTTTTTCAAGTTCCTTTTCTCAAGATACCCGAATTAAACATTCGAAATGCTTGTCGCACATATCGGGACCGCCATCTAATGTTTTTTTCAACTAGTGTTTATTTCGTGATTTTTCTGATTTGACAGATCATTGGTTTTATTCTTCCGCTGAACGAATATGATTGTGTATACGCGTTTATGCTTCCCTAAGTGGGCCTGTGGTCGACTTACAGAAGATGCGCGATTTTGGTAAAAAAAAAACAATCCTTTCTGATGAAGCTCATTTTGATCTTGGCGGGTATGTAAACAAGCAAAATTGTCGCATTTGGGCCACAGAAAAGCTGCACGAATACATTGAAAAGCCGACGCACCTAAAACGAGTCACTGTTTGGTGCGGATATTGGTTCAAAGCCATAATTGGGCCATTTTTATTCGAAAATGAACAAGGAGTGACCTTCACAGTCAGTCGCAATCGTTATCAGGCCATGTTGAACGAATTTTTGTTCACAAAAATTAAAGAGAAGGATATTGGCAACATTTGGTTTCAACAGGACGGCGCTACGTGCCACACAGCCGAAGCTACACTAGATGTTTTGTGCCCAGTTTTTGAAGATCGCATTATCAGCCGCAGAGCTGATGTTGTTCGGCCACCTTGGAGCTGCGATTTGACACTGTTGGTCTATTATTTGTGGGGTGCCGTCAAAGGTAAGAGTTACGCCGATCAGCCAGAGACAATTGACGCTTTAAAGGACAATATTCGTGAAGCCATTGGTGAAATACAGCTGCTCAACGTTGATAATGTGCTTAGAAATTATACCGATCGTGTAGGCTACTGCATGACCAGTCGAGACAGCCATTATTAACTGGAAGGATTGTTTAGGTTTAGGTTTAGGTCGTAGTTGTAGCTCTGATATCACAAAGCTCACTTGAGCACGCATGGCGGCCCGTTGTGATGCCACGGGTGAAACGCAGTCCCTGTACTAACCAAGTTCCGCCAAATCAGGGAAAGGAAGAAGTTGATCAGCGCAAGGGCTGCACAAGGAAGGAATTGTACTTTCAAATAAAAAAAAGAAAATATTCAGTAATTTTTTTAAAGCATTTTCCAAAAAAAAAAAATGGCGGACCCTTTAGAACGTTTTTATTTTCTTAAAGATTTTAAACATTTATCTCCGCTAAAACACTGTGCAACGTAAAATTGCGTTGAGTTGTAATTTATAGCATCATTAGTTGACTTTTTTTTCTTGTTTCTGTTTTTTCAAAATTCAAGGCATCACAATCAATTAAGGTCCCACCATCGCAGCTATCACAACAATTCGTACAACAATTTCTTCCATTAAAAAAATAAGAGAATTTATTTCAGACATTCATTCAGAAAATGCAAAGAACAGAAGCAATAAACGACAACATAAATGAAGAAATTAAAACACACAAAAAAAACACTTTCTTTTGTATACGAAATGCAAATAAATAAAATTAAAAAATAAATAAAAAAAAATTAAATGAAAACGCGCAAAAAACAAATCGGAAATTTATAATTTTTTCGTTTTTTGTTTTCTTAAGAAACTGATCTTATTAGAAATAGGCAAATGTTATCAATGACTGAACTGATCTTTATTATCATTATTATTGAATTCACACACAAAGAAGAACAACAAAAAAAAATTAGAAAAATTTTATTAAAAAAAAAATTTAATTCTTAGGAATTAAAATATTTTTTAATTTCCTTTTGATCTTCCCTAGATTTTCTTTTAAAAACTTGTACAATATTTTCGTAATGATTTTTTTTTTTACTAACCGCTTGACCATATTTTATGTAAAAAATACACAAAAAAATTGTTGCGAATTTCCGCATTTTATTTCATTTAATTTCCGGTTTTCCTTTTTTTTCCCCGTTTTGAATTTTAGAAAATTCGAATTTCTATTACACGCACACGTCAATTATAAACTTAAAATCCTTTTCAAAACACTTTAGGTTCCGTTATTTTTTTTTATTATTTTTACTGTAACTCCCGTTATTTAAATAAAATGATCTGCATTTCACGAAATGCAAATGAATTTTAAACGGATCTGTAAGTATTTCAATAAAATTAAATGCCTTGTTATGAGTGAATCTGCCTTGGGCGGAGAGAGAATAATTTCATTTTTCATCTTCAATTACTGAGAAAGATTCCCCGATTATCAGTATACATCTGTGCTTACTTTTTACACTGAGGTCTAGTTTGTCTAGCTTAAGGTTGAAGATAACTCTCTCTCTCTCTCTCTCTCTCTTAGGAACCCTCTTCAGTACAGGCAGAACCTGTTACAATCGATTTATATAAACTAACTAGCTGACTCGGCGAACTTGGTCCCGTTCAAAGTTCAGGTCACATTATATATTTATTGTAATACGCTGCATAAAGCACTGATAAAGTTGTAGTTATTGGAACAGACAAACACGTTATATATGTACATACATATTATGTAGTTATGTCCCTAAATATTAAATTTTAAAGCTTTGACACGCCTACTTTTTGCTATATTGAATTTTTTTTAAGCCATTTATGCCTGATAAGCTTTCGAACAAAAAAAAAAAAGGAATGGTTTAAATCGGTTCAGTAGTTTAAGAGTTATAGATATCATTTGAAGGGGAAGGGTTGTCACGCTCACTTTTAGTCGGATTGTTGATAATGACTTTACGAACTTACCTTACTTACTTACTTTATCCGTCTACGATCAATATGTACCTAAATATTTAATTTTAACCATTTCCCACGCCTCTTAACATTTAGGGCTATGAAAAATAGATGTTGTCCGATGGTCAGACCTACCCGATATGCACATAAAATTTCATGTAAATCGGTGGAACAATTTTGGAAGGAGTTTAACCACTAACACCTTGACACCGTGATTACGGACAGTATAGTTTATGGCGGTCAATGATAGCAAAACGAAGTATACATATGTTGTCGACAACAACAGACTACGGCCGATAACTATACTGTAGATGTTGCTAGCGAATTTATTTATCTTAGCTCCGCCGTTACCAGCACAAATAATGTCAGTCTGGTAATGAAGCGTAGGATCGCTCTTGCCAAGAGACAATTGAGTAGCAGAGACCTCTATCGTGCGACAAATCTTATAGCCTACAAGTCTTTTATCCTATTAAGCACGGATGCAGAAGCTTTGGGAGTAGGCGAGAAAAAATTCCTTCGTAAGATCTTTGGTCCAATGCGAGTAGGCGATAATTTCCGTAAGATACCGATTATAATCAACCGTCCTTACCTTCAAACGAGTGACCATACAATATGTCTATTCTGTCCTTTTTTAATTTAAAGCAATGCTCCCTCTATGTTTAAAGCAATGGTCAAATTCTTCCTACACGCGATCCAATTGTTGACAGTATAAGTTCGAAAAAAATGTAAACTTTACTCATAATAAATTATTCGCTGCCAATCTTATCAGGTTGACTTCAAACCCTTACGATTTCCTAACTCTGATTAAGTTAGGTTGTATGGAATACTCGCAAATTATATCGAATTTACTCGAAGGCCCTATCGTACAGTGAGCGTCAATAGAAAGTGTACATTAAAAAAATATACATACATATTAATAAATTATAGTTATTTTGATTTATTAAATTTATTTTAAAATTGAAACAAAAAAAATAAAAAATATTTCGAAACATTGTCAAATTTTTTCGGGCACTCTCCTTAAATGGTAAAAGTTAAGTTTGATGATATTTAGAATTTATTTTACAGTTTCATTTGACTCTCTCTGTATATGTTTGACAGCTACTTGAACACCATATCCGAGAAACAATTTCATGGCAATTATTTACTTCAAAGCTTTAGTTTATTACAGCTTTTTTTGGATATGAAGGCTGAGCTCTCAGGCGACCACACTTCACTAACTTAACAACTATTTATCGTGATTCAATCACCAAAAAATATATAATATTATGTAATATTCAACGCTTTAGAGATAGCTCTATAGAGGTATGAACCTATTTGGTATTTAGGAACCTATTTAGAGGGCAGCAATGAAAACATACGATAAAATGATAGAATTTTAAAACGTATTAGCCCTTTACAGGTATTAGCCGTCTAAAGAAATCGATGTTAAAATGATACGGCCTTTTCCCAAAAGACTTTGGTTCAAAAAAAAAATAAAAATAATAATAAATTTGAAATACCATGTTTTCCTCTCAGCGGATTTCTGGCAAAAATCTTGAGAAGTTCGTCAAAAATCTATCGTTCGGAGTCGACTTTAAACTAAGTGGCGGTGGATACTTTGAACACATACAAGATGGGTGTGTTAGAATATAGGTTCTAATCCTGACTAAAAGGTTTTAATGCCCAATTAAAATTATGCCGATAAAAAAGAAACCTGTGATTGATTTTCTCTCCTTCAGCCTACCTATGCACCTACCAAAAATAGTAAACAAATTTGTTTGAATTAATAGAAGTTAAAAATTTTGTTTTGTATTATAAAATCTGCTAACTGAGAATGCTTCGCTTCGATTTTAGTTAATTGGTGGCTTTTAAATTATAGCCTAGGCGCTAGTATTTTTTTTCTTTTTGGCCGCCCAACCACAGTCGGGTGTGTGGTGTGCGTTTGGTGTGGAGAGAATAAATGTTCTCGTTCTTATCACTTAATTATTGTGTTGTTCAGTCATTCTTAGTTTTTCTTATTTATTTCGTACTTATTCGTTTATTTATTTTCGGTGGCGCAAGTAAATTCTACAACATAAGCCAGCCAGCCAGCCATCCCACGAAACAAATTATTGATAAGGAAGATGCATTTTAATTATAAATAAATTTGTGTTTTCCTTTTTTTGTTTAAGTTTTGTTTTTTTTTTATTTATTGTTTTACTTTTTCTTTTCGGTTTTATTTAATTTGGTTTTTTTTTATTTTTTTAAATATTTTCTACACAAATATGATGCTTATGGTGGAAGTTTTTTCTCTTCAGTTTTCGAGTAGAAGATTAAAATTAAAATCCAGAAATAAATAAAAACAATTATGCTTAAATAAACTAAAGATGTCATACATATTTAAAATGAAAAAAGAATAACAAAAACAACAACACAAAGCATATGTCAACCTTACTTCTAAGAAGTCTTTAGAACTAGGGATCTTACTAATAGTCAATTGATGCGAAAATTTTTAAGTGTTTTCTAGAAAGATTTTATGAAACTTATACAGTCAATCTTTAAATATACAGTGGACAGCAAAAGTCTTACTACTCCAATATATTTTTTATAAAAAAAGTCCTCACAGGCTTATTACTCTTGCACAAATGGCCGATATGACTTCAAGACAGTACTTAGGATATCATTTAAAGGAAAGGTTACATAATCGCTAAACCTCAAACAAAATTCCGATAAGCCCGAAAAACTTGCTCTTAAAACTTGTACAGTCAATTCCAAATGGTTTAAATGGAGTGCTTGACCTTAAAGCTGGAGGTCCACACCACACGTTTTCGCGTCAAAGCGTTGCGTGCGTTTCATACGTTCATCGCGTTCTACGCTTCAAGTTACATGCAACGCTTTTTACGCGCCAATGTTTGTTTTGATCAGCTGTTAACAAAATAAAAACATTTGATTGAAAATACTTGAAAAAATCATACATACATACATAATACATAATTGGCCATTACAACCCTTCAGTCAGGATTACGACCTAGCTTCTCACACCACTTATGTTGTGTGCGTTAATTTTATACATGAGTGGCGGGACCTATAGTTTAAAGTCGACTCCGAACGACTGATTTTTGAGAAAAAATCATTTCGTACAAAAATGGCAAATGAAGTTGAAATGTTTAAAGAATTTATAGAATTAATTGTGTTTGTGAATATAATATTTTGTGCCACAAGTGTGTACAATAAGCTCCAAAAGAACAAACGACGATTATGCTGATATGACCACTAGTTTTCAGGGAATTCTGCAGCACTATCAGAGGCATGATTGCTCTCCGCGCATTTTTTTACGAATCGGTCCCTTAAAGTTTTCCAACGAGATTGGCAAACGTTCTCTAAAAAAAAGCAATACGACTTCCAAGCAGCTGCTCTTTTTAATTTATTCCTATAAACAAGCGATCTTTCTTATATAGGACTTTGATTAATTTTTCCTCCATTGTTCTTTGAAAAATTTAAATAAATTAAAACAAAACAACTTGTCAACGTCAGCTGTTCTGTACGCGCGCCGCTTGGGATGCTTACAAAAGTAAAAAGTAGATTTACTTTACGCGTTCTATGCGTCATGACATCCTACGCTTTTGTGCGTGTAACTTGCACCATATAAATACATTAATTCTACTTTTTTGACAGCCGCGTAGAATGCGAGAACGCGTAGAACGCGTGGTGTGGACTTCCAGCTGAAAGTAGATTTACTTTACGCGTTCTATGCGTCATGGCATCCTACGCTTTTGTGCATGTAACTTGCACCATATAAATACATTAATTCTACTTTTTTGACAGCCGCGTAGAATGCGAGAACGCGTGGTGTGGACCTCCGTTTTTAGGCCTTTGAATTTTAAATTTACTCAGGGTTCTCCTTAGGGGTATCTATGGTGTCATGTGAAACTTTTCTTTATTTGTCTTTTGTTTAATGGAAAAACATTAAAAAATTGTTTGTTTTACAATAAAACAGAAATAAATTAATAAAATAAATAAAAAAAACCTTAATTTTTTTATATAAACCATTACGTAAAATTCATAAAATTAACAAAATATATTGGAGTACTAAGACTTTTGCTAGCCACTGTATGTATGTATAGATTTTAAGTAAACAAATTGAAATTTTAAATACATACTCGTAATTACAACAAAGTTTTAAAGTCTTTAAAGCATTAACATTCATTTTAATTTCTTAAAGCGAAAAAATAAATTTCGAACATAGAATTTCTGATTATTTATTACAAATTAATTCATTTTCACTTTCTTTAAATCGGTTTACGCTTCGGGTTTGTCCGAACATTCACGTGTTTCAACATAGAAAACCTGATTTGATGGACAATTTTTCACTTTCGGTGAATTATTTTCACATACAACATATTTCCGCCAGTTACTGGGATGTGGATATGCTTTATATAAACTCCGGCCCCTTGAACAGTGCACACCTAGATATCCTTAAGAAAAAAAAAATAAATTTTTTAAAAATTTTTATTTGAGACAAATTACACTAATACCCCGGTTTGCGTTGCCTCGTTCTGCGTTTGCTTCGAAGTTGCGTCTTTTTAAAATTTCTGTGATTTCGAAGTTGCATCGTTTTTGTTTTAGTTTGCGTCGCAATGTTTCGAAGTTGCGTTGTTAGTTCTTCGATTTGCGTCGTTAATACGAAATTGTTTGTACAAAACTAAAACAGAAAAAGGGGATTTCCCGTTTAAATCTAGTGGAAATTCGAAGTTGTGTCTTAAAAATTTCTGTGACTTAGAAGTTGCGTCGTTTTTGTTTCAGTCTGCGTTGTTAATATGAAAATGTTTGTACAAAACAGAAATAGGGGATTTCCCGTATAAGTCTAATGTAAATACATACATACATACATAAGTATTTATGTAGTCTGATGGTTGCAAGTTGTAAATCGTTAGTAAATTAAATATTTTTTATTGAAAAATTTATTTTTTCAGCTAAAATTCTGAATCTCGGAAGCAATTACATGAAAATCAATACAAATGTATGGAAAATCGTGCTTCGTTTTGTGTCGTCTCAGTTTGGGTCGCGTTTTTTCAGGCCCTATTAGCGACGCAAACCGGGGTATTAGTGTATTTACAATTATTTACACTTACTTTCATCACTTTTGTCACTACCAATACCATAACCAACATTACCAACAAAGCACTCTACACGATCGGCCGGAAATACTAAGTGCGGATCAGTTAGACAACGTTTATGACTAATGCTATATCGGCCATAATTGCAGGTTTCCACCCTAGTACCATAAGGTGTACACCTTATATATTTCGTACAATCGAAAGGGTATAGAAATGTCTCATTTAAACCAGCCGGACATGCAATATACGGTTGTGTTTCATCTTGTTTAGCCCAAAAAAGAAAAAAGTATTCAAAATTAATATGAAATAATTAGAAAACTTGGAAGCCAAACTTACTGAATTTAAATTGCAACTCTGCTTCACCACTACCTTCACAAAACTTTGTCAGAATATTGTACACAGCACCCGGTCTACACTGCTTAATGAATAGCTGTCCGTCAACGCATTTGAAGTACATTCCCTTGCTAAAGGGATAAGGAAAAATGCCAAATAAATCTTTTGGACAAAAGATTTTTTGATCGTATTCCTCACTCCGATCGCTTTGCGGTACTAATGCCTGAGGTAAGCAACTATGTTTGCTTATACTGTAAAACTTGTTGGGACCACAATCTTTAACCACAAGATGTCCATATTCACATATTGTATATTTCGTTGGATCATATTCATACGCATTTGTTGATTCATTTAAATCTAAACACATTAAAAATTAAATCACAGAAAGAAAATTATTAATTTAATTGACATGCAATTATTCCAAATTTTCTTTATTCATGCCTTTTGCATCACAGGGAAGTTCATTACAATAATCGCTAACGGGTTACTTATGGTGTTTTCTTTTCTACCAAAAAAATGTGCGTTTGTTTCTTAAAAATGTTTCGCCCTCTAAAAGGGTGGTATGTTTTATTCTAAATAATTCGCACTTGCCAATGGTGGAGGGCATTGCATTCTATGCCCTGTATAAATTGAGAGTGCTGATAATGCCCTGTAATGCAGATGACTTTTGTTCATTCATAGGGCTACCAGATGATATTTTAAAAAAGTCGCCTGGTATTGTTATCCAATTTGAAGTTAATTTTTTCATTGTTTTGTTTTAAGTAACCTTAAGGAAACATTACATTATTAAAGCTACATGGTCCGTAATATAAAAAATTCCATTCAATGTTAGAACAGTGTTAGACTGTTTTTTTTTTGTTATTAAAAAAAGCTCTCAAAAAATAATGTTGAGAAATTAGCGATCTGGCAACACCTTTTTCAAAAAATGCAAAATATTTTTAGGTCTAAAACCTTTTTTATGAAACAAAATATATATATGTTGCATCCATTTTCTTTGCAAAAATTGAAATAAATCAGTTATTAGATTCATCTTCGTCATCTGATGAAGAAGAATTACTGAATTTATTACATACATAATCAACAGCCGCCGTGGCAAACACAGGGCATACCTACCCTTTTTTATTTGTGTTATGTTCTTCTCAAATAATAAATGACATTACAACAGTGTTGGTCAAAAATTTTTTAATGCACCTTGTAAGAGGGTAACATTTTCTTTGTAGAAAAGAAAACACCATAAGACTTTGTCCTTCTAAATCGAATATCAGGATCGCACATTTCTCAACTCCACTTTCCCTTTATTTCTTTAAGCCTAGGAAACAGTTTCCTTTGTGTCAAAAACCTTGATAGAACATAGTGTGAGACCGATTTTAGTCGTATCACAACATACATAATCGGCCCATTAACAACCCTTCAGTCAGGATTACTACTAGCTTCTCACACCACTTATATTGGTGCGTTAATTTTATACATGAGTGGCGGGACCTACAGTTTACAAGGTCGATTCCGAACGACAGATTTTTTGAGAGCTCTTCATGGCAAAATTTTTACTTTACTCTCAGAGTCTTTGCCAGAAATCTGCTGAGAGGAAGTCGGCGAAAGAAATATTTTTCGTTTTGATGTCTGACCTGAGATTCGAACACCGGCCTTTTGTCCTAATCAGCCAACACACTACACCACTAGACCACGGCAACTTCAAAATCGAATATCATGATCGCACATTTTCTTTCTTCTCCCTACACATTTCGCAACTCCTCTTTTTACCTTTTAAATTCTTTAAGCATAGAAAACATTTTCTTTTTGCGTGTCAAATCCTTTATAAACATAGCATAAGACCGATATTTATTGCTGTATTACTGTTTTTCAATAGTTTTATCTTTATCGAGGGAAATAAACAACTTTTTACGAAAATTCCGTATTTTTACGTCATAAACGTCTGTCACGTAGACCACATCCGTTCATGGTCGATGCTGAGATTTCTTTTAGAGGGAAGCCGCACAATCAAACTTATTTCCGAACTCACGCTTCTTCTCCAGTTTCAATACAATGCACTGCACGACTAGGTGTCATTCCCTTAAGTCTTAAAGATTTTGCTAGAATTCGATGGAGGCGAAGACAAATTATAATGGCCAAGCTGGGTTTGGGGGGGCTTCGCTCCTGATTCGGAATCCTACATGATCTTCGTGACATCAGGCTGCCCTTAATTACCATTGGTCGGTCTGTGGCAAATCACGGTTCTTTTCGTGAGTGCTAGGGTCCGCTAGAACTCTGTAACCAAACCGAATCCGTCTATGCTAGGTTCGGCGTCATAGCGGAACACTCGATAATAAGACGGCGAATGCTCTTGCTAGGTTAGGTCCACTTTCTGATGGCGTTTTAATAGTTGGTCCTGATCCCCCAAACTGTCACATCTACGGCCTGATCAATATATGGGTCAGGGGGGAAGAGCAGACGCGTTGGGGAAATGGATCGAGTTGTTATGTTTCTAGGTATATATGGCCTGCTATAGACAGTGTAAGAACAGGTTGGCTGCTGGGCTTGGATAAGGCCAGTATAAACTTAGTTATTGGGTTTATTACGGGGAACTGCAAGATTAGATCGCTGACAAGGATCTGAAACAGATTCCAGCCGGATTATTGCAAGATATGTTGCGATGAGAAGGAGTTGGAGACTATCGAACACATACATAATACATAATTGGCCTTTACAACCCTTCATTCAGGGTTACGACCTAGCTTCTCACACCACTTATGTTGTGTGCGTCAATTTTATACATGAGTGGCGGGACCTACAGTTTAAAGTCGACTCCGAACGACAAATTTTTGAGAAGCTTTTCATGGCAATTTTTACTCTCAGAGTCTTTGCCAGAAATCTGCTGAGAGGAAGTCGCCGAAGAAATATTTTTCGTTATGATGTCTGACCTGGGATACGAACCCGGGCCTTTCGTCTAATAAGCCAACACACTACCTACTATACCACGGCGACTTCGACTATCGAACACCTCCTTTGTAATTGTCCAGCCCTTAGCAGGTTGTGGTTGAAGACCCTTAGCAGGGACTTCTTTGAGGGTTGGAATTCTGTGTCGAGAGGCGACACAATATATTCATTTTTAGTTTGAACTGGTTGCGAAGTGCTAGGCATAGCTGCCAGATTTGACGATTTATCATTTTCAGCTCCAAAAATATAATTTTGACGACATGACGATTTATGCCCTCATTTTGAAGATTTTTACCAATTAAAAATTTACATCATTTTCTTTACTTTAGTACATTAAAAGCCTCCTTAATTTGGAAAATATATTATAAGAAGGAGGAAAGAGGGAACAGTGTTTATGGATTTGAATATTTTTACAACATTTTTATATCATTTTAATACCATAAGTAACAGGAAAGATCTTTGCGTCTAACAAACGAACTTTGTCTGTAAAGCAGTGTGCAATATAGTGGCCAATCGACCACATACGGATGTGCTGGCCGAGAAAGACGAGTGTTATGTAGGAGTACATGGTTTTCATAAACAAGTTCCCTTATTTCGCTCGAGCAATATCCGTTGTAGCAGAGATAGAACAGTGAAACACATGCCACATTGCAACGATGTTCCAATGTATCAATAGACTTAGACACACTATCGTCGAGAAGGCTCAAAATAGACTTTAATGGCCAACCCATACATAAGATGTATTCCATTCTCGGTCGGTTATAAATGATAAAATGGTAAGTAGATCAGATGAAGTAAATTATTTGTTGCACCGTCTTAAGAAACCAAGACACTGAAAGATGTCTCAGTTCTAGCGAACATCGCACTGAATTTTCAAGACCTTTTGACTCCCTAATATTTACACCGTACATGGGTATAGATGACACAATATTATTGCTGCTCAACATTGTTTTTGAAACCTTTCAATTTATTTATTTATTATTTCTGATGATTTTTTTACGATTTTAATGAATGTCTTTGACGATTTTGGCGATTTTTTTTTCTCAAATATTTGATGATTTGATGTTACATTTATCTGACAGCTATGGTGCTAGGGCTTCATTAGTGTAGTTGCCCTCTCTCTTGTGTGTTTATTTGCCTATGTAATTCCTCCGCTTCCTTATTTCTCCTTTCCTATCTACTCTCCTTTATCATATCCCCTCTATTATCATCTCATTTTAAGTATGTTTTGTATAATGGATCAACAACACATTCTCTAACCAAGATGAAGTGACTGTTTTACCGGATATGCTTTTGAATTCACCTATAACTACAGATGCATACATACATAATTGGTCCTTCAGCCAGGATTATTGACCTAGTTTCTCACAAATTTAATACATGAGTAGTGGGACCTACAGTTTAAAGTCGAATCGGAACGACAAATTTTTTAAGAAACTTTTCATGGCAATTTTCGCCGAAAAAGTACTTTTTGTATTTTATTTTGATGTCTGGCCTGGGACTACAGATAATACAACTTTAATGTCACACTTATAAGCCAATGATAATACATTTGCATCAGTCAACAGAATATTTCGCGAACAAATCCTCTCGCTTATCACCTAAAGCTTAATATTCCGCAAACAAATTCTCTCGCTCTATCTCTTATCGCTAAGAATAGTGACGACTATACACTCATGACTCATTTACATGCAGAAGTAATGCAGAACTACATAACTAAACCTCTCAATTAAATGGTGTGTCAAAATAAAGTTTATGTGCATACGTTAAATAATCATGAGTTACTGATACAAACATTCAAGTCATGTTTTATGATACAAATTAAAACAAACAACAATCACACATGTACGCCCCTAATAGAACCTATGTCATCATACCTACGTAAATATATTTATATGCCCTGTCATTTAATCAAGAGAGGTGAGGACCAATTATTAAAATTTGTAAAGAAAAATTATTCAAACCAATCCAAATGATAACAAAAAAAAAACAAAAAAACTTCATTAAATAGCCTCCCATAAATGTAGGAATAATTTGAAAGCTTTCCAGACATCTCGAAAACTTGGATTATGCGGACGAAATTTGGCTAGTCTCATATTATCTCACCGATATGCAAAATATTGCAAACCAGCTGGTCAATTTGACAAGAAAAGCAAGCCTGAATGTGAACATTAGAAGGAAGAAAAAATAGGTACGACGATTGGACTACATCGCACAGGTCTCATACAGATCGACGGCCATGTAATAGAGTACGAAAGCAGTTTTTGCTATTTGAAAACAATACTTGCATTAAGCGATAGGTCTGAATAAGATAGCAACAAAAGACTATGCAGGACTAAATTTATTTATGGGCAGTTAATCACTGTAAGATTCCGAATCCGAAGATGGCCTCAATAGCCTTCAGTATTGCGAAAATCTCCGCCTGAAAAACGCTACAGGCATTATTCAACTTGAAGTGAAGTTCAAGACCGAGATCTCTTACATGATCTTCGTTGACAGTCAGGCTGCCCTTAGGGCCATTGCGTCGGTCTGGTGCAAATCACGGCTCGTTCGCGAGTGCAAAAAGTCGTTGAGGAATTTTGGACCAGACCGTATCCGTCTATGCTGGGTTCCGGGTCACAGCGGAATACTGGGCAATGAGATGGCGGATGCACTTGCTAGGTTAGGTTCGCTTTCAGGTGGCGATTTGACAGTTGGTCCTGACCCTCCGGTCTGCCACCTCTATGGCCTCATCGATGGATGGGTCAGGAGGAAAGAGAAGAGGCGATGGGGGAACGGATCGGCTTGTTCTGTTTCTATGGACTGCAAGAGGACAGAGTGGCTGCTGGGCTTGGGTAAGGCCAGCTTAAGGTTGGTTGTCGGTTTTATCACGGGGCACTGCGAGAGTAGGTCGCTGACGGGATCTGGAACAGATCCCAGACGGGCTATTGCAGGGTATGTTGCGATGAGGAGGAGTTAGAGACTGTCAAACATCTCCTCTGCAACTGCCCAGCCCTTGGTAGGTTGAGGTTAAGGACCCTTGGCAAGGCCTTCTTTGAGAGCTTGATTTCTGTGTCGAGAGCCGACATCAAGGCTCTCCACATCTTCATTAGCAGCTTAGGCTGGTTGGGAGGTGCTAAATCTTCATAAGTGTAGTCGCACTCTCACCCTCTTTTGTTTTGTGTCTGTTTCTTTATGTGTAATTCCTCCGTTTCCCATTCTCCCTCCCCTTACCTATATTCTTATATCCTCTATTTCCTTCCTCCCCTAAGGACAATGTACAATGGGTCAATTTCGACCTCCGGGTACTGTGCTTGTCTTGACCGACAGGTGCACGTCCTCTAACCTAACCTAATCACTCTATGGAGCAAATTGAGCCATGCGAGAAAGAATATTAATGCGTGCATTAAATCAACAGAAGTGAAACATAGATAACAAATACTAGCATAACGCAGAAATTGCAAATTGTGTGCGGAATTCCTGTGGCCTATACTAACCAGCCACCTTTCGAAATGAAAACCTTTCGAAAATATCAAATCAGACGCACAAATTCGCAAAAGGTAATGACAGTTGATTAATCAATCATTCTGCAAACAGCACGAAAGCATTTCTAAAGCAGCACTGCAAATTGTGTGCGAATCCCTGTGGCCTATACTAACCAGCCACCTTTCGAAATGGAAACCTTTCGAAAATATCAAATCAGACACAAATTCGCAAAAGAAAATGACAATTGATTAATCAATCACTCTGTAAACATCACGAAAGCAGCATTAGACCAGAATCTCCAGGTCAATCACCGTCCGTGTCTGCGGGTTATCAATAGCATATTCTGGCAAGCGATATTTCGAAACAAAAACCTTTGGAGAATACCAAATCAGACACAAATTCGCAGTAGGAAATGAAAATTGATCGATTAAACACTTTCCAAACAGCACGAAAGCATTTCTAAAGCAGCAAAAGACGGGAATCCCTGGGGCAGACGACATAGAACCTGGAAGCCAACTATTTCAAATGAACCAAAACCAACCAAACATACATGGCCAATAATGGAAACGTTAACTTAAAACATAACTTGAAGCAAAAACTTTGCTGAAAACCTATGTTCCCTAGGGGAATAATAAAATGAAAAAAAATGCTTAAAAAACCAGCACATAGTATAAAATTCCTGTTGATTTATGCTTAGAAAATATAACATTTTGGCTTTTTGAATTGATAATAAAATCATCTTGATATTCTACTTACCATAATTGATATAGTCACACTGGGCTCTTTTTCTATCGTAACATATTAAACGATTTTCATCAAATGCTGTACATGGATCACATTCCTTTACCGTCATCTTGCCATTATAACATTCAATAAATTTATTACAATCACCTGGATAGGGATGGGATGTAAAAAATGTTCCCGGTGGGCAAACAAATGTCATCTCATAATTATTAATTGCATACTGGAAGCAAAAAAGATTACAGAATTAATGATTAACTTTAAACAAACCAATAAATACATACCGATTTAACGCTTATTATTGAGAAAATAATTATTATTGTATAAGATAATAAAGAATTTTGCATTTTTAAATTGTAAAAATAATTTATTTCACTTATAACCGCCAGCTATGTTAACTTTATTCAACGCTGGCTTCATGCAATATGAAATCATTCTTTTGCTACAATTGCAATATACATGTACTCATAAGTACTTTTGTTAATCATTAATCATTTGCAAGCATTTGCTCTCTCTTACTCTCGGAGCAAGAATATAAAATATTTTAAAAATTACGTTTGCACGTTTAAAATATTAATTTTAATACATATTTCTGAAAAGCTTTTTTAAAATAACACATAAAATGTTTGAGCTTGAGTGATGGAATATTTTTTCCAATCGAACAAAACCGTTTAATGATAAGCTACATTTAAAAATTTTTAAAAAACTAGTCGTTGTTATCGATAATAATATGAAGAATTTATTTCATTAGATTATTATTACTTTCTAGTGGACAGATAGGCCAATCGATAACGATCTTTCATTGCTGGAATCGAAAGAAATTAGAACATAACAAACGCCAGGAGACACCGGCACTACTTATTGTAGTGCATTAGTTAATAATTATAAAAACAATTTATAAATAATTATAACTCAGCAAAAACCAAACAAACAACCAATAAACAAGAACTCTTGAGTTTATGGCACAATATAATCTCCCTTTAGCTGAATGATTTTTTTATAGAGAGATCTGTTTAAAGCAGCTTTAGCTTTCTGGCATTTTAAAATAGCCCTTAACCACAGACTCCACATTTTCATTGTTAGCAATTCTTATTAAAAATTCATTTTTAGTAACTTTTTAATGTTGGAAAAAACTTTACGTTAAATTAGCACAGTCTACTGCATTGATTCTTTTACCTTTTTGATAATAGTCCATAAAAATTATTATCCACGCAAACCCAAATAACAAACACTATCACCAGATTATCTGTGACATATTCTTCTGCTCCTTTCACCTTTCGAAACGAAAATCTTTGAAGAATATCAAATTCGAAACTAATTCGCAGAAGGAAATGGAAAATCTAAAGCACTACTCGATCGAAATTCTTGGGATAGTTATCCTTATTATCCATGCAAACCCAAAGAACAGACACCATCAGCGGATTATCTGTGACATATTTTTCTGCTCAGCCACCTTTCGAAATGAAAATCTTTGTAGAATATCAAATTCGAAACTAATTCGCAGAAGGAAATGGAAAATCTAAAGCAGTACTCGATCGAAATTCTTGGGATAGTTGTCCTTATTATCCATGCAAACCCAAAGAACAGACACCATCAGCGGATTATCTGTGACATATTCTTCTGCTCAGCCACCTTTCGAAATGAAAATCTTTGAAGATTATCAAATCAGAAACAAATTCACAGAAGGAAATGGAAATTGTTCGGTTAAACAGCACGGAAGGCATTTCTAAAGCAGTACTCGATCGAAATTCTTGGGACAGCCGTCCTTGATTTGAGTTCTTTCTCTTTAAAGCTTAAGATTTTTTTTATTCCACCGCCAACTTTAATATTCCATCATTGTAAAGATGGAACCAAAACCTTATGTTTCTTTTATCACTAATAGCGTCTATTTTCCAAGTGTTAGGTGGTCTTTACGATCTGTTTTGTGATGTGGTATTAATAAAAACGTTGCATTGATGAAAACTATATCGACCATTTGGCATAGACATTGTGAAACTAATGACTTGGTTGTTATGATTCGAAAGGTTAACTGCAACTCAGGTATGGTAGGACACATTTAACCAACACATTAAAAACTCTCAAATCAACAATGCTAAAAATATTTTGAATAATCTTTGACTTTGCAACATTCGTGGAAATCTGTACACCAGCTCATACTTCAGCAATCAGTCAATATATGATCATAATAATTGAATAGAATACTTATTAGTCTTTAAAGGCCTGGCCCAATGCACAAAAATGCTTGATTTCGTAAACATCACTTTTAAAGTAATTTTCTTTCGTTAATTTTCAAACAAATACAAGTAAAATTATAAAATTCTTTTAAAAATTGTAACTTTTTCCGATTTAATGCTTAAAAAAATCAAATAGGGATCATAATAACCATAAAACGATGTTCCATATCTTATTGATTATTTGCTTTGCGTCTTCTTTAATGATTTCGTTTTATCATCATCAATTGATTTTTCAACTATTTTAACATTTTCTATTGCTAATTTGTCTTCCATGCCTGCACGTTGTTTCATTTTTGACCACAAATGTTCATAGGGATTCACGAGTTCACTTTGTGTTTTCGGTATGCCAAAAGCTCTCTTAACTTGTGGCGAAGCCAGCAAAAGATTTTGCATTAAACCATACGAACTAGAAGCCACCCAATATACTGTTAAGGCAGAGGGAACAGAACATGCTACGGGCACCATGAACAGACTAAGACCACGAAAAACATTTGTCACTATGCTTTGAAATCTCGTTGAAGGTCTTGTGCGCAACATGGATTGCATCTAAAAACATGAACGTTATTATTTGGTTTTCTAACAAACTTAAGGAAAAAGCAAATTACCTCTATAATAGCCAAATTGATAACACCTAAAGTAACAGGTAATATATAGGAACTATCAACCTGGGTTAAGTTGGGAATCCAACCAAAGCCTCCTATAGTCAATTCGGTGGCAACAATTTGTGCTTGTATGGTGGTAGGATCAGGCATCATGGTCACCAAATTACGTAAAGCCATCGATTGAAATATCCATAAAGGTATTTGACCCCACAACACAATAAACGTTTTAGCGGGATGGCAATTATCCCTAACAATCAGTTTGGTCCATTGTTTGCGTATCTAAAATAGATATTTTAACTTCAAATCTGGTTTTATTCACTATTTATAACTTCTCCTACCGATCTCTGGTATACAATTTTCGTTTGCTGCTCTGTCCATTTAAACTTTCTCATGGCCATGGCTGCCTCCTTTTTCAGCTCCTCTATTATGGCGGGCATTTCCAAAGAGATTTTTTCTATTCTGGCAGTTATTTTATGCTGATATATCGTTAGCGGCAAAGTTACTGTAGTACGAAACAAAAATGTCGTGAAAATGATAGAGGCCCACCATGGTAGTCCGGTAAAATCGTGAATTTCCACTAAACTCTGTTGAACATAAGCCACAGGCGTACTAGTGGACAAAGATTGATAGAAACTTGCCAAGAAACCCAAATCACCTGGAACAGCTGTGGCAGTAACTGCTACTTCTGCTGTAGTTGAATTAAAACGTCTTGTTTGACTAAAACTCAATTCCCTCCTTCCGTTACCGGGCTGTTGTGTCAAACATCCAAAATTCCTTCTTAACAACGTCTCTACATGTTTAATTCGCATCATCCGCTTTGCTTTTAAAACACTTGGCACTTTTATAGTGTTTTTTAATAAACAATTCATTTTTGTAACTTTAAATGACTTGATTTCTAACCGTTTTAATTCATATTTTTATTAATAATTAACATTTAATTATTACCTAAACATTCTGATTATTTCAAAATTATAAGTAAAAGAAACCAAAACAAAAACAGCTGATGTCAGGGTAACCTAGTCTTCTTTTTTTAATATTTTTTTTATATGTGTTATTATTGCCAGCTTCAAAATAAATGTCGACATTGTTTTAATGCAGTAACCAGACATATTGGTGAATGCCTGCACTAACGGATGTTAAAATTACTTATTCTAGACGTGAACCATCCACATCACGATATACAGTACATGTATTTATGGTAATACAGTACTCATTTCGAATAACGGGAGTTTGGTGAGTTTCGATTTTATTCACCACACCTGATAAATTCACCACATTTTGTAAAAACTCACCACACTGAAACTCACCACAACTAAAAATTCACCACACACTCAAAAAAAAAAATTTTTTTTTCGTGTTGTCCGAGGTCCGGGAACCAAGCCGGGGGGCCTTTCCTCTTCTTTTCTTCTTCTTCTTTCTTTCTTCCTCCTCTCTCTCTTCTCTCTCTCTCTCTCTCTCTCTACTACTCACAATTAATTATGTTTTTTTTGTTTCAAGTTTTTTGCCTGACCTGGGGGTTGAACACACAGAGCATCTTTTGTTTGTTCTTCGTCTTATCCACATAGACCACCATAGCATATAAACACTAACGTGCTAACTTCTTATTTAATAAACCCGGAAACGGAAAAAGAATGTGCGAATTTTTATAAAAATTTTATTTTTTGAACGAACAAAAAAAACTACTAAATTTTGCAACACTGGAACAAGTTTGCAAACTAATTTGAACATGCGAAGCCGCCTTACCAACCAAACAGAATATTACTTTTCATAACACCCTGTTGTCATTCACAGCAACATATGGATAAATTAATCAGTTGTTGTTGGTCACCGAAATAAAACAGAACGACGAAAACTTGTGCAGTGTATACAAAAGGAAAAAAACGATTACTTGAAAAACAAGACAATTTTATTTGCTTCTTCTCTTAATTCGGCAATTGTAACAGTAAATAACTGCAATTAATTATTATATATTTTAATAGTGATTAACCTATATATGTAGATAATATAAAATTTAGAAATAAGTGCTGAAAACGAAATACCTATTTTGTTAACAAAATAAAAGAAAAAAACGAAATGAAAGGTGAGAAAATTATTCATTTTTGACAAGAAAGTAAAACGCATAATAAAGAGAAAAAAAACCCTACTACATATACATATATATTAAATTTTCTCGTTTAGCTTTAAGAGTACAAAATTTTTAGTGATATTTTAGATAAAATTAATTGAATTTTAAGAAAAACAAAAAAAAAAAAATAATTTACTTAATAAATTTTATCTTTGTTTTTTTCTTATTTTGTGAAAAAAAAAAACTAAACGAATATAAAAAAAAAATTGTGCATCTATTACAAAAACCAAAACCAAAAAAACAACGTACGTTGCCTCTATATTAATTGTTGTTGGTGGGGCTGTTGGATATATTTAATTCCGTTGTTGCCGTTTTGCACATAAATACAACAACAACAACATCGTGAAACACGAATAAACAACTTTTTAAATATTTGTTGTTGGAAAATTGTCATCTTTGCCTTTGCTGAATGCTGGCTGCTTTTGTTGTAACATATTAACGCATACAAAATATTTCCATAACTTGACGACGCATTTGCAAAAACAAAAACAAAAAAACGAATACAAACAACAACAACAATTTATTGCGTATTCAATATTTAATGGTGGTTGGGCCACATTGACTACTACCGACTCCACTATTTCTTACCGTCCAAAAGGAGCAACAACACAGCAAAGTATTCATCTGAATAGAGATTAAATCTACAAAGAACCTAGTGTGTAAAATAAAAACAAAGCAAAACTACTCGAAATAGAATTCACATCGTACAGCTGCTGCTGGTGTTCTAACAATTGATTATTTATTTATATGTGTACATACTATCAATATACAATACATACATATACATAGTATATACATACATACAAACATATGTATAAACTACGTCATTTTCTTTCAAACAAAAGAATTTTTTAAATACACAATAGAAATAATCTAAAGCCGTGGAAAAAAAGTGTGAAAAGAAAAGAAGGAACGAACGAACTGCAGCCACCAGCATACACGATTGCTGTTGTGAAAGCAACTTGAAACTTGTTGGTTGGTGTCACACACCATCATTGTACTCCCGTATCACATACATACGTAGATCGAAAATTAATTTTATATTTTCCTTTTTGACAATCCTTCCTGTAATAACTGTAATCGTTGCTTCCCGTTTGTTTAACAACTATCTGCGGCCAGACCAAAATCCACTTGTTTAGTGTGTGGATATGAATTGCACATTAAGACAATGGGGAGAGCTGCCATCATTGGTATTGGGTCAGATTTACGAATATTTAGAACCTCATGATCGCCTTAATGCCAGTCAAACATGTAAACATTGGAGAAGTGTTTTATTTCAAAAGAGGTAAGTGAAAATACCAATTTTTATTTCTAATTTTTATTTATGATTTCTTTGGAAACCATCTTAAAGTCTTATATGTTGACAGTTTTGAAATGAAGTCTTTTTTATATCCAATCAGACCATTTTGAAAGTACATTACATTGTACATATCGAAACTAGGAGAACCAATTTTAGTAAAGAGGAACGGGAGAGTAGTGTTCATGTATATTAGATTCGAATATTGCGTTGAAAACACTTCCATTTAGGAAGAGTAACTACTATAGAACGAAATGTCGAATGTATGTACTAGAGGTGTGCACAAGACATACAAATTTTTTTTTGATTATAAAAACCAACATTCAGGGGATGGCCCCTATTCATGGAGTGAATTGTGTAGGTTGAGGAAAATAAGTTATAGGAAGGTGGAAAGACGGAGTAGTGTTTGTGGGCATTTGATTTAAATTCACCAATATCGTAATTGACGGGAAAAACCCTCGAAGGAAGATCATTCTACAAGCGAGCAGTGCGGGCAAAAAATGAATTCTCCCTTTAATGCATTGTGCGGTTCACTGGACAATCAACCACAAAAGGATGTGCCCTGCGAGAAGCTCGAGTACCACGTAAAAATATGTGATTATCGGGAACCAAGCCACTTATCTCGAGAACCTCCCATTATAATACCGATAGAACAATGAAACACACGCCACATTGCGACGATGTTCCAACGAATCAATATAGTGGGATACCCTACTATCATTAATAAGCACCTTCGCCCTCTCCTGTACGCGCTCGAGAAGCTTCAAAATAGACTTTGAAGCACCGGCCCATACATGAGAGTTGTACTCCATCCGGGGTCGGATAAAGGTCTTGTAAATAGTAAGAAGGTCGAACGGATGGAGTGAAGTATTTTCTGCACCGTTTCAAAAAACCAAGGCACTTGAATGCTTCCTTCGACACTCGAAAAATGTGATCGTTCCAACGAGCATCACAACTAATTCTCATGCCCAGAACATGAAGAGCATCCGCCCCCTCAATATTTACATTATCCATAGATACAGATGACAGAACACCAGCGCCAGCATCACGCCGGTGTGTCAAAACACAACATTGGTTCTTGCGCGCATTGAAATCGACCCTGTTCGCGCGGCCCCACTCAGAGATTGTTATCAGGTCACCTGTGACCATTGCATTTTTTTTCTCAAGACCGAATATTGATTGTAGCTGCAAATATAAATAAGTGTGAAGCAAAGATAGAGTATAAAAAAACAACTACACTCGTAAACATTGGTACAACAGTATAAAAGGAGTTGTGGGAAGAGTGCTACACAAATATTGTACTCTTCATAGAGTCACAACATGCATTTCTTCTTTTGCTCTCGGCAACCGAACATCTTCGTCGACGCCAGAATTGCCAGTAACTTTTTTAAACTTTTTATTTCTGGGGAAAAACCTTTTTTACAGTACTGATATTCATATGGCAATACTGAAAATGTAGCTTCAGTAGTAAAATATGCTCTTACAACACAAAGCATAGTTCCGTTACTTCACAGGCAAACGTGAGTTATGAGCTGTCAAAGTTTTCTCACGAAACCAAATTTTGACAGCAAGTACACTTAGAACGTTATAGAATTGAAGCGTCGATATGTATCTACTTAAATTAATAAACAAGTAGAAGGACTGTTGTTTTTATTAGTACTAAATTCCGGCAATCGATTTTCAAGTTTCTATGGACAACAATTTTTTGACCAACTCCAATTTTTTTACTTTGCTTGTCCAAATAAATAGTTCGGACTTTAGTCTTCAGTTGTGCAGGGTTATAGCGTTTTAAGTTTCTCATTTTTCGTGGCGCCTTTTTCAATTTATCAATATATTTTCGCCTAATTCAAGTGTATTTCATCAGTAATCGCAAGAGTCCGTTAATGACTGCTGTTTTCGATGATTTTCATTTCGGGAATTTGTTCTTACTTGCAAATTGAACCATAGTATTGGTTTGAGCCACTCACAACAGCTTATTTATCAATTTTGATTATTCTCGGCTTCTAAAATTTTGAAGTGGCTGATAAAAAGACAAAGAATATCAAAGTATCAGAACTACAAAACAAATGTTAATGCAAAAATATCCTTCAATCAAAGAAGGACTTATTAAAAATTAATACACACAATGGTTTAAAAAGATTTAGATAGGTTTCTAATTACAGATAGCTTGAATGATACACTTAGACCACAGAGTTATCCGATATCTCCTAGTTCCACCCGAAACCATACAGAGCTTCTGATTAAGCAATTCAGACTTCCAATGTCAATACGCGACAATGGCTTAATGTCATCTATATAAAGCAAGCACCAAGGTGCCTTTTTAACCTTTGATACAATTCCGGGCAAGAACCCAGTAGGTAAAGAACAATCTCTTTTTCTCTCCTTTGCAGCTTCTACAGAAATCATTTGAAATGGCTTAAATACAGTACAATATTTGATGTCTAAAATTAACTGAGAATATAGACTTCTATTCTAAAATATAAATGCTTTCCCATAGTACCTAATTGGAGCATAGGGCCTCAGATATGCCTCCAGGCTGACAGGGCGTAGGAACTTCCTTCACATTTACTGAAAAGATTATCGCGCTTTTATTAGGACCACTTAAAGATAAGGTTGACATTTAGGAGAGATAGGTTATGTATCACCATTCTAAAATATTTCAGTTAATTTGAACTTATTAACATACAATTTTACCTTTAATGAATTAAAAACTTGCAAAACTTAAAAACCGCAAACAATTTGATGGAATTTTTATTGAATCTCGTCTCAATCGTGTCAATTTTTTACTTTGACGAGGCTTTAGTTTCGCAAACGGTTTGCGGTGTTTAGAAATTAAGAAATTTGTTTTCAAAAAACGTTGGATTTTTGGTACTGAAAACTCCATCTTTTTCGAATCGTTTTGTTGATATGCCTTTACTTCCTATTGAACACACTTGTTAATATTTTCGGTGCAGTTATTAAATCTTGTATATCGTAGGATATAATTCGTACCTTGAGAATTATCGCTTAACGAATTGCCACTTTGCAGTAGATTTTGTATGTTGGCCTTTATATTTCGAACCATTCCTTGTGACATTCAATGATGTATACCTCCTATTAATAGGATAAAAAATAACAAAAATATTAAAACAAATAAATAAAAGGAGTATAGGAAGTAAAGAAAAGGAGCAGAGTGATTGCTCCAGCAGTATAGATTAGGAATGCCAAACGGGATCGATTTCTAAAAATCTCGGGATTTCGGGATAATTCGAGATTCAAAATTTCGAAAAATCACGGTAAAGATCGCGATTTTCTCTTAATAATAAAAATATTTTGTTGAAAAATCATTTGTATTCCAATTATGTCTATCAGAATTATGTCATTAAAAATAAATTATAAAAACACCAAGTCAAAAAGTAACAAAAAAAGCATTAGTTTTAAAAAAATTATTTGGATTCCAAGAAAAAGATTAAAGCATCTAACATGCGACCTGATAGTCTGGAATGAATTTTGTTGTCAACATACGCTGCCGTTGAAAAACACTTTTCGCAATCAACATTTGTTGGTAAAATAGTTCCAAGATAGGTGTATGCAGCTTGTAAATATTCACCTCTACCATCTCCTGATGTAAATAAATCTATTTCATTGGATAGTTGAGTATCTAAATCAGTTACCCTTTTAATTCATTTTATAGGGCTTTTACATTCTTCGATGCCATCAAATACTTCGTTATCAATGGAAGTAGGATTTCCCTCATCTGAGATGCTATTATCGAAGTCAAGTGATATAGAATTTTTTTTCAGGAAATCCCGAAAATCTCGAAAAATCCCGGGACAAGTTTTTAAAAATTCCGGGATTCAGGATTTTGTGAATCCCGGGTTTCCCGATAGGCATCCCTAGATGTGTCAAATCTAACGCTTCTACAACATTCGTACCATTTGAGGCCACTGGCCCCATATTTAATTCTTACAGTTTAAAAGTTTTACTTCTTTATATAAAACGGGGGTGTTGCATGAACAAATCTTTATATATACCTTCTATATGAGTGTTGCCTAATGTTGGTATTTAAGCCATAATTATATTTAAGCCATAATTATATAATAGTGTTGCCTAATGTTGGTATTTAAGCCATAATTAAAATTTTAAAAACTAGTTTTTCTAATTTTCTCTTAATTTATTATTTTCGAATATAAAATATAAATTTATAATTTAAAATTCATAATTTTCGAAGATATAATGTAATTATATTTAACAGAATAGATTCTTTATAATATTTGCGATGTGAATAATATAATATTAATAATACTTTTACTGAGTATGAATATGATGTACATATATAAGGTATTATGTATGTACATGTATTCATATATACTTATTAAAACTGCTGATGAAGATAAATAAATAAATAAAAAAATAAACTCTTACTGATTATTATCGTCATATTGCTATAGATGGAATGGAATGTGTATGCTAAATATAATGATGCAAAACAATGTAGCCTTTTAAGAGCAAAAGAAAAAAAATAATAATTGGATGATGCATTAATATACGGTATATGACGACCATGCAATATCAATCAAGTGAAAGTACTCTATACTACATATTATTAATTAAAAATAAAATTTTCTAATGAAACTATTTACAATCAAATTTGTATTTAATTTAATTAAGTTCAATGTAACTCTTTTAATTAAAAAACCAAAAAAAATTGTTCAATTTTGGTGGCAAAATGGTTTTCAAAAATTCTTTAAAAATTAAAACTTGAAAAATTTTTACCCGCCACCATCTGTTTGCTAGTAAATTAATGTTTTTTTTAGTTTTTATTCACGATTTCTTTGCTCACTGAATGTCTGCCACCATCTGTTTGTGATTTGTTGTTTTTATGCCAAACATTTGTGCGGACTGTCTATAGTATACCGTATAGTAATATTGCAAATTTTTTCAAGGCCACTTTTGTTTTTAAATTAAATTACATTTTGCCAGCAATATTCACAAAATTTAATTATTCAATAATCATGTTTAACCCGTCTCCTTATATTGTTTCGTATCAAATAATCCCTTGGGAACTAATGTGGCGAGGTAAATTTATTATTTAGACTATCGGAATGGCAAATGGCATGGCCGTCATATGAGGATAGATTAGCTTTGATAAAACTTCCAACGTAGAAGGGCTGTTTTAGGGGTTTGTTTTGTTTTTAATCTGGTTAAACGTGATGTCGATTCCGAATTTTTGCTTTGTAACCTGAATTTCAGTATTCCAGCAAGATTTTCTCGGCACTATCGTCCACTTTCTTTAGATTTCTATAGAACGAATTATGGATATAATTTTCCTTTTCGTAGATTATGTTACGATTTTAACTTACACTAGATGACCCGTGCGAATATTTCGCACCGTTAGTTGTCATTTTTGTAACATAAAATGCAAATAATTAATAGAAATTTTATTAAAAGTATAAAAATATTAGAAATCCTAATATCATCATACATATTTACATACATACATACATATATTTAAATGCTTTTATAATACTTCTTTGAATACAATGTTAGAGGTAACATCGTTAACTTTTTGCCCGTACGAATCTTAATACAAACAAAATTATCTATAAACGTACGCACTTGAGAAAAAGCCACGTATAACTGCCCATGTGAAAAGACCGGTTCTGGTAAATACAATCCTATCTTTTGAAAGGTTTGACCTTGTGCTTTGTTTATCGTCATAGTAAAAGCAACTTTCACAGGGAATTGTTTTCGTGTCATTCGGAAAGACACAATTGGATCAGAAAGTGTAAGGTTGATTCGGGGTATAAGTGCAGATTTATCGGTATGAATAATTTTGCTGATACTATGTTTTCTCTCAAGTTTGTTACGATTAGTCTGATACCATTTATTAACCCCTGTTTAGCATTAATATTTCTGATTGTTATTATAATTGCATTTGTCTTTCCAAATGCACGTTATTTATATTCGTATGTTGCACGTCATTTTTATTCTTATTTTTCTTAAAACCTTTTTAACTGTTAAATATCAGCTGACACTATATAGTATATGTATATATTAAAAGACACCGTATTACTACACTTCATAAAACAAACAATGCCATGACAATAACGACATTACCAAAATGGCTTTTAGAACTTTATATATTATTATGTGGAATAGCATACTGCAAAGTATTGCCAAAACAGCTTTATCCAACTTAATATGCATATTATATATAACTGACTTAGTAGTAAACGGCATTATAGTAAATAGAGGTATTGCCACAATGG
The DNA here is from genome assembly GCA_014635995.1 of Sarcophaga peregrina. Lineage (NCBI taxonomy): Eukaryota > Metazoa > Arthropoda > Insecta > Diptera > Sarcophagidae > Sarcophaga > Sarcophaga peregrina. The sequence goes on along the minus strand of CM025792.1, from coordinate 87,584,972 downwards.
ATTTTAATACATACTATATTACGTAGAACTGCATTACTATTAAGCGACCCTGTATTACCACACTTGAACAAAAACATATAATCACAATGACAACAGTATTATAATGCAGTTCTATATAAAATATAATTTTTATCAATGAAAATATTAATTTTTCAATTTCTAATTATTTTTTGCCATTAGTGTTAGATATAAGCTTTAAAATGAGATATCGTTCATTAAATTTGATGCGGTGGTATGGAAGATATTTGCAACCGACAAAAAAAGTGATTTAAAAATAATATATATGATGATTATGATTTTATTGATTTTAATTGTATTGTTTGTAATGTAAAGCGTGGCTTGTATACTGGCATTAGTTTATAATTTATTATATAAAAATGTATTTCCCTTCTTGTCTTATATTATTCCGTTTTATTGTTACCTTATTCAGCTTGTGATTAAGTTCTGTAGCTGTTTTATGTTCTCGTTGCCATAACTTTTCCCTTACCCTCTACAGTCCGGACTGTAGTGTGTACGTGTCCCTACGTAATGGGGAGGAGCCCTCCGCGGTCGGGTGAGGGTGGGTTAGTGTGAGGCCGGGGACGTTCGATTATATAAAAGTTCATTTCCACGATACAACGAATGTGGCAATATCTGATACTTACTTATTTAATTGGCCATTAACAACTCCATTAACAGATTTCAGCCTGCCGTAACACATGCTTCCAGGTGCCTCTGCTTCTTATGCGTCTTTGCTAGTTGGTTACACCAATCGATGACAGGGCTTTCTCAATTTGGTCCTTCCAAAGGTCGCCGTGGTCTAGTAGGTAGTGTGTTGGCTTATTAGACGAAAGACCCGAGTTCGAATCCCAGGTCAGACATCAAAACGAAAATTTGAAAATAATTTTTCGGTGACTTCCTCTCAGCAGATTTCTGGCAAAAACTCTGAGAGTAAAAAATTGCCATGGAATCCTTCTCAAAAAAATGTGTCGTTCTGAGTCGACTTTAAACTTTAGGTCCCGCCACTCATGTATAAAATTAACGCACACAACATAAGTGGTGTGAGAAGCTAGGACGTAGTACAATGGATCAATTCGACCACCGAGTACTGTACTTGTCAGAATTGACAAGTAAACGTCCTCTAACCTAACCTAACCTAACCTAAAGGGAACAAGGTCGTCCTCTTCGTCGATTTCCGCGCCGTTTGGGAGTATCCTACTCCGTATGAATGTCGTGACCGAGCCAGCGCAGCCGCTGGATGTTAATATGCTGCACAACGTCTATCTCGTTGAGGAGCACTGTTGGATCGGATGTAGAAATCATCGCCAACTCGTAATGGACTGAAGATCTTACGTAAGACTTTTTTTCTTGAATACTCTCAAGGCTATTGCATCAGTGTTTAATAGGATCTATGCCTCTGCGCCATAAAGAAGCACAGGAAGATTAAGTGTCTTGTAGAGCATTAGTCAGTTATCTACAAGGGAAAGGAAATCTAGATAGATTCGGAGTATATCTTCAATGGCTCGGTTTTTTGCACAGACGCGTCTTTATTTTAGGGACAAATACCAAGAATTCATACCGGCTTTCGACGAATCGTAGCGATTATCAGACGGAGGATCTAGAAGCCGTTTAGTTCTCAAACTAGTTAACCCATTCACATGTAATGCACAGCAAGTTCGTTTCATACGCTTGTGCATCACACATGATTCACACTTTAAAAACCCTTTTAAAGAAAAGTAAAATTTTGGGCGTACGGTATAAAATTTTTTTTTGTATGGGGACAGGGAATGTGTTAAGAAATCTACATTTTTACCTACATTCCCTCCTTTCATTCTATTCCCTCTATTTCCTTCCCTTTCGAAGGACGTTGTACAATGGGTCAATTTCGACCTCGGCGTACTGTGCTTGTCTTAACCTCTAACCTAACCTAACCTAAGAAACATATATCAAAGAGCCCCGAGTGTAACCAATTTGTGTGGGCAATCAGGGAACACTTTAAGGGAGTATGGTTCTTTGATAACCTACCCTTCCCACCTAACCTAGCCCTTTAACTGTTGAAAAGTTGCCTTAACAGTATTATATCACAAAAGGCTTTAAGGGATTACGTTTCTTTGATGAGCTACCCTTCCCACCTAACCTAGCCCTTTAGCTGTTGAAAACTTGCCTTTATAAAGTGTTATAAAGTTGATTTTATAGAATTTTTTTTCCTCGCATTCTAATGAGTATACCAGAGTGATCTGTATTTGTTTCTTTTTTATTTTCTAATAATTTTTCTTTTATCATTCCTTTTTTCAGATTTTTTATTAATTCCAAATTTAATCTACATATTGACAACGATCGTCAGTGTAAATTTTTTCGCCATACGCTTTACAATCTGACGAACGAGCTTGTAATTATTTTTGACTTCATCAATGTTTTCCACATAGAAAAAATAAGACGCATCTTATACAAGTAAGTATTAAAATTAAATAATAATAACAATACAACAATATATACATATCCAACGGTATATTATTATTGTTTATACTTTTAGAGTTGCACGATGTGATAGTTTGCAAGGCATACGTTTTCAAACCAATAATGTAGGTTCAACACCACCCGGTGATATAAGTGAAGAGAGTCTAGTCGATATTGAACAGTAAATATGATTTTTTAAAATTTTGTTGAATTTTTTTCAAATGATTTGATGCCTGATATTCTTTTTAGGCTTTTTGTTGAACCTCTAAAGATTTTCTTAAATCGTAAGAAAACCGCATGTAAGATATTGGATTTAGGTGCAATTGAAGCTTTAACATATTACGGTTTAGATTTTTTAAAATCTATGTGCCGGCCTCAAGAATTAAACGAACTGACATTGGCCTCAATTAAATATGATCCTAGTCATTATCCCATGTTTGCCATGGAGAATAGCTTACTGCAAAAGTGTTCAACACTGCAAGTGCTCTCACTCGATTATGATACACTGAATGAAGAACTCTTGCATACGTTAAAAATTTTACCACTTAAGAAATTTTTAATATGTGTTCACGGTTTGGATCGCCATCATCCGGGCATATCTGAACGGGCTTGGTCAGAATTTTCAGCAAATTTTAATAATATTGAATTAATTGTAACGTTAATATATGCCTTTGAGGCTGTTGAAGTATTGCAAATGCGCATCTTAAGGCAAAGTATGCCAATAACACATTTGCGTGTATTATTCTGTGATTATGTAAGAGATTTTACAAATGAAAACATAAATTGTAAATATTATTGAATGTTTTATAATATTTTTGATTTTAGATGAATGTTGATGCTTTGGAATGGATTTCCTTGAACAACAATAATACTCTTAAAAGTATACAATGGATCGATTCTGTAAGTTTTAAAATGAATTTTTAACCGGGGGGAAATGAAAATGTTTTTTATATTTTAGGCCTATAAACATTCCGATAAAAATATAATGGACTTATTTTTACGTTCGGGCCAAGATCCGTTTGTAATGATGTCCTGGCGTTGTAAAAATTTGGAAGAAATTGTCATACATGGTTATGTATTGGATCCTCACAATATAGTAGGCATTTCTCGTTTACGTGGCCGTACTTTAAAACGCTTAGAGGTATCAATGATTGATAATGCGCCCACAGAAGCCAGCATGGATTCCTTTATTGAAGTAAGTTGCTGGTTATTGTTTTTAAATTATTGAAAAGTGAAGGATATTTTTGTATTATGAACTTTATAGGAAATCAATACATTGTTGGGCCAGAAATGGGAACCCTCTAATCTTAATATTTTACATCCAGCACTTGGCTATATGCCTGTGGCAGATGATGTACGTGATGAATATGTCTTCGATCTCATACGACGTGATATTTCCAACTAAAACTGGAAACTAAGAAAAACAAACAAAAAAAAAAAAGAAAAACTCAAAATCCAAAACAGTTTTTAGACAAAAAACAAATAATATTTTAATCTTTTGATTAACAAAAAAAAAAAAAAACGAAAAAGTAAAACTACTACAGCAACTACTACTATCAGTAAAATAATCTGCAATATTTTAATATTAAGTAAAAATCTCATCAACAAAAAAAAACACAATCACATCATAAAACAAAGCAGTGCTAAATAAAAAAAATAAAAAAAAAGAAGAAGGAGAACATCATGCCAAGTATAACGATCGCAACGATTCAACGATTTTTATCATCATTGTCGTCCAATTATATTTAAACAATTATTATGGATTTGCTGTAGGCGTGAAATATTTTACAAATGAAATGAAATGATGTTGGGTAAATATGTTTGTAATTTTATAAGAAAAATTGCATAATAGTGATATATATATTCTATAAATGGAATATTTTGTATAGTTTTATGATTTTATTTTTTAATAATTTTCTATATATATATATATGTGTTATATCTATCTATCTAATCTAATCTAATCTATATTTTCATTAATGTCCTTCATATATAACAAACCAATATAAGAAATTTTAACATAACCTATTACTATTTATTTTTTATGATTGAAAAAGTGTTATGGCAATTAATTTTTTACACTTTTATGGCCATTAGATACAATTTTACAAAGATAAAAAAAAAAACAAAAATATGCCAAATTTCTTTTAAATAATTGCACATTTTTTTTTTAATATTGTTTTAAATGTAAAAATCAAAAATAGTTCTTGTGATGGGGAAAAGTTAAAAATATACAATTACAACTCTGATAACAATATACAATATTAAATAACATTCCACACTTAAGCTGGAGGTCCATACCACGCGTTTTCGCGTCAAAGCGTTACGAGCGTTTCATACGTTCTTCGCGTTCTATGCTTCAAGTTACATGCAACGCTTTTTACGCGCCAATGTTTTTTTTGATCAGCTGTTAACAAAATAAAAACATTTGATTGAAAATACTTGAATAAAACATTTCGTTCAAAAATGGCAAATAAAATTGAAATTTTTAAAGAATTTATAGAATTAATTGAGTTTGTGAATATAATATTTTGTGGCACAAGTGTGTACAACAAGCTCCAAAAGAACAAACGACGATTTTGCTGATATGCCCACCAGTTTTCATGGAATTCTGCAGCAATACCAGAGGCATGTTTGCTCTCCGCGCATTTTTTTTACAAATCGGTCCCTTAAAGTTTTCCAATAAGATTGGCAAACGTTCTCTAAAAAAAGCAATACGAAATACCGTCCTCAATACCTCCTCGGCAATGGACTTCCAAGCAGCTGCTCTTTTAAATTAATTCGCGAGCTTTTATATATGCTTTTTATATAGGACTTCATGTTTTTTCACAGCTTCGATTAGTTTTTCCTCCATTGTTCTTTGAAAAATTTAAATAAATTAAAACAAAACAACTTGTCAAAGTCAGCTGTTTAGTACACGGGCCACTTGTGATGCTTACAAAAATAGAAAGTAGATTTACTTTACGCGTTCTATGCGTCATGGCATCCTACGCTTTTGTGCGTGTAACTTGCACCATATAAATACATTAATTCTACTTTTTTGACCGCCGCGTAGAATGCGAGAACGCGTAAAACGCGTGGTGTGGACCTCCGGCTTTAAAAACAAAAAAAAGAAGTATCATCTTTGATAAGTTCCAGGTTATATTGTGTTATATTTTAACAGTTTGACTGCTAAGCGATTCTGTTGAGAACATTCGAAAATTGCTAGAAAACTTTAATTAATTATTATAATAAAAAAAAAAACTCTACAAAATTCTAATAATCTATGTATAAAGATAGACAGCCTATAAATCTCTTCTTTTGATTTTATTTTAGATTTTTAAAATTTTTACAATGAAATTCGATTTTTTCGTAACAAATGAACGCAGCGCTTTTGCGCCGCGTAGCAGTCAAACGGTTAAATATGATTTCTTTCGTATGTTTTGAAGATCTTAAAAACTTTATTTCAACAATGTAATTAATTTAAAAATCATTAATTTTTTTACATAAAAAATAATATAAAAGACCTGGTGTCTTGTATTGTATTTTGCCAATTCAATTTTATAGTTTTTTCGATCTCAACAAATTCATTAAGATTTTTTTTTTTTATAAATTATTTATGGCAGTTACTTAGCATAAGACAAAGAGTTTTTCTTCCAAACAATTTCTATTTAATTTTTAACTTTTCCATCGTCATAGTCTTCTCTATTTTGTTTGTATATCTTGATGATAAATTTTAATTTTGATAAATTATTTTATTTTTTTGTTTATTTTATTTATTTTCCTAATTTCATTGTTAAAACAAATCAAACTAATAGTTTATAGAAAATGATTTTATTTTATAAATTAAAACAATTTATAGAAAATAACACAAAAAAAAAAAAAAAAAAAACAACAACAATATTTAGTAATTAGTAAGTAAAACATTTTTATTTTAAGAAAGTCATTATTATTGTGTCGAAAACATAAGAATGAAAGAAGAAGAAAGAAAAAGATAAACTAAAACGAAAACAAAAACAAAACGTATTACAAGAAAATCTAAAAGACTTAAGCACTTCACAAAATTATGGCGTACAACGGCGAAATTGTGAAACCTGCTATAAAAAAAAATTAAATTAAAAGAAAAGAAAAGAAAGAGGTTAACAATACAACTTAACACACAATAAAATTTTGTATTGAAAAGTATGGAAAATTAGACTACTTTACAAAAGAAACTAAAAAAAAACCCTAAAAAACACAAAAAAAAACAAGAAACAAGAAACAAAAACATCAAACTGTGATTAAGCATATGAAAAGCCATCTCAAAAACAATTTTATAAAAAGAGCAACAAGAAATTTTGTTAAAAACAAAGAAAACAAACAAAAAAAAAAAGTTACTGAATGAGTTTAAAATGTAAAACAAAAAATACTTTAACAATTTGAAATTTAAAACGATTACAACATACTGCTACTACTAATTATTACCTTAAAGAATATTTTATTTATTTTAAACTATACTTTCAACATAATTTTCAAATATTATTGTTTATAAAACCATAATTACTGCTTTATTATAACCCGGAATAGAAGCCAATATTGTACGTTAAACCTGTAAAGAAAAAACTTCTGCATACTCCAAACAGATTTAACTTAAAAACAAATTATGTTATTCGCCAAGATAATAGATTTTGATCAATTCTTCTTCAAAGGCAGAATTAGTTTTTATGTTCTCTTACGTAGCTCGTACAAGTTGTTAGTTTTTCATTTATTAAATATCCAAAACAAGAACGAGACGTAAAGACTAATTCTGCTTTAAGAATGCTTCATACTCCGAGAAATACCCGGAAATATCTTCCTGTGGATAGAAGAAAATTAGGTCTATGTGCTTGATTGTACGCCTATGTGATTCTGATGGAGATGGAATGTTAATAGTCGTCGTAACCTGATCGGTAGTTCTAAAAAGTCCGCTGCTAGTGTTGGATTCAGCCACAGATTGTAATAATTCTGCTGTTCTCACCGGAAATATCTCCCTGTGGATATAAGAAACTAAGTTTTAAGTGCTTGATTGTACGCCTATGTGATTCTATTGGAGATGATATATTATAGTCGTCATAACCTGATCGGTAATCCTAAAAAGTCCGTTGCTAGTGTTGGCTACAGCCACAGATTGTAACAATTCTGCTGTTGTCTCCGGAAGTATCTTCCTATGGATATAATAAACTTAGGTTTACGTGCTTGATTGTATGCCTATGTGATTCTGATGGAGATGATATATTATAGTCGTCATAACCTGATCGGTAGTCCCTAAAAAGTCCGTTGCTAGTGTTGGCTTCAGCCACAGATTGTAATAATTCCGCTGTTGTCTCCGGAAGTATCTTCTTATGTGCTTAATTGTACGCCTATGTAATCCTGGTGGAGATGGAATGTTGATAGTCGTCGTAACCTGATCGGTAGTCCTAAAAAGTCCGTTGCTAGTGCTGGATTCAGCCATAGATTGTAACAATTCCGCAGTTGTCTCTGGAAGTATCTTCTTCTTATGTGCTTGATTGTACGTCTATGTAATCCTGGTGGAGATAGAATGTTGATAGTCGTCGTAACCTGATCGGTAGTTCTAAAAAGTCCGCTGCTAGTGCTGGATTCAGCCACAGATTGTAACAATTCTGCTGTTGTCTCCGGAAATATCTTCCTGTGGATATAAGAAACTAAGTTTTAAGTGCTTGATTGTACGCCTATGTGATTCTAGTGGAGATGATATGTTGATAGTCATCGTAACCTGATCGGTAGTCCCGAAACGTCCGTTGCTAGTGTTGGATTCAGCCACAGATTGTAACAATTCTGCTGTTGTCTCCGGAAGTATCTTCTTATGTGCTTGATTGTACGCCTATGTAATCCTGGTGGAGATAGAATGTTGATAGTCGTCGTAACCTGATCGGTAGTCCTAAAAAGTCCGTTGCTAGTGCTGGATTCAGCCAGTTCTGGTGTTGCCTCCGGAAGTATCTTCTTCTTATGGATATAAGAAACTTAGGTTTATGTGCTTGATTGTACGCCTATGTGATTCCGATGGAGATCGTATGTTGGTAGTCCTAAAAAGCCCGCTGCTAGTGTTGGATTCAGCCACAGCTCTATAGGTCGAAGGGTTGTCGGATTTGCGATGCAACCAAAGTGGTGCACCGTATCATGTAGCGTTTGATTGCATGTAATGGCGGTACAAGATCCCCGGCATAATTCTTGAAATGTAGATGTTGAGGATGTTCGCCTATCCTGATCTTAGCTAGGCCAGAATGGTTTTGATAACACTAGGTAGCAACCTTTCAGTATCCGTGGTTGGTGATGGATGCTGATTTATAACCCTGTTGTGGCTAAGTTCGTTCATTGCTATCGTCACTGTCGTTAGGCAAGAATGATAAACTAAAGATTACGCCTTGCGCATGATTTCCCATTAGATGACGTAGTTGGGCTATTTTAAATGTTTCCATGTTTTTTTTCATACGTAAAAATTAACATTTATTCTGATAAGTGTATGCACTACGTGAAAGTAGTTGGCAGCCCTGCAATATAAGTTACATTATCATTAGCCAATAGGAAAACAATGAAAACAATTTTCGTGACGTCACTGACTCAACATGCGCAGAAAGTTTTAATTTTGTGTGCGTGATGGCGTAATCTTTAGTTTATCATTCTTGGTTGTTAGGTGTTGGGAGCGCTGTGCTTTCCTTACTGAGGCCGTCTATTGTAGGTATATGGTGTAAGATGTCCGTATTGAAGACTAATGGTACATATTTTTATCCTTGATAGACCTTTAGCTACTTCTAAGGCGTGTGGAGAATGTGAACGCTTCTGAAAAGAAAAACAAAACACTTTTTTAAATAAAGGATATCGTTTTTCGTGATCTATAAAATTCTGATACGACTTTACGTAATAACTATGCAGAAGAAAATAAGGAATTAAATACAGTCGAACTTCTAAAAATTAAATCGCCATTAACCAGAAAAAAAAACTTCAAGTTAAAGAAGCAAAAGCTGGTAGAATTTCTCTCCAGGATATTGTTGCTGTGCTTTAACTTATAGAAAATTCATGTAGTAAAAGTTCAAATTATAGAAGTTCCACTGTAAATAAATGGTCCGTTAAAACCTTTATCGATTTTCAATTCACTTTAACACGCTTATATACTTTGTGCAATACAAAAAAATTTTTTTTATAAATTTACAATATTTGAAAATTATGTTGCAAGGAGGATTGTAATTATAAAATCATTTTATTTAAAATTTATTTTTATTTCATTATTCCATTTCAAAACAGAAATATTTCTAAATTGTTTTATAAATTCCTTGTTTGCTTGCTTTATAATTATTTAAATGTTCCATTTATATTTTTAGCCAATCATAATACTATTTTAATTTTATCGTTTTTTAATTGCAATATATAAGCTCAACGTTTTGAAACAAGTTTAAATATCACAAAATAAATTAAAAAAAAATTTTAGTTTTTGGAAAAATAAGCTCAAAACCTAGAAAAATTCAAAAATTATTGTGATTATTTATTGTTTTTTTTTTTTATACAGAATGAAATTATTTTTAATTTCTTTTTTTATTTTTATTTTATTCTGAACAAACAACAACAACAACTAGGAAAATATAATTCTAAATGAAATGAAGTCAGTTTTGTAAATGTAGTTTTTATAAGTCATTTAACGAATCGAATGGAAACAAAACGTGCGTCATTGTTAATGTGATATAAAATAAAAGTTAAACAAAAAAAAAATGTTAAAAAGAACACAAATTATAAGAATCCCCTTTAAAAACAAAAAAAAAAACGTAAGCAAAATGAAAAGCATAAAGGAAACATTGTCGATCTATATCCTAATATGTTAACTGTAATAGGGATATCTTCTTAAGAATGAATAATTTTCTTTGCTTGCAGAGAGAGTATCAATTGTAATCTTAGATTTTGTAACGAGTGAGTTATGCTTGGTGGCCACCATTTAGCATAAAATTATCTTGTGTGAGTTAAAGGCACCTGGAGACAATTAAATAAAATCATTAACTCCTTATACAGTAATCGCTTACAAATTAGAACCGCTTTGTTTTTGAGGGAACAGTACTCGCTCACAAATTAGAACCGCTTTGTTTTTGAGGGAAATCTAATTTCTGAATTATTTTAATTTCTGGAGGTTTTTTTTTTTTGAATCAAAAATAAAAAATTGGACACATTTCCTTTCAAAATCTGAAATAAATCACATTTAAATTTTTTTTGATTCAATTTTGTTTGATAAAAACAAGAAAACAATTCACAAACTAGCCACAAAATACATTAACGCGACAAAAAAAGAACATCAAATACGGAAAACGTAAACTAATTTTTGATGTTTTTATGCATCCCCTAAAGTCAAGCAAGTCGAGTCTCAGGCCAGACATCAAAAACAAAATACAAAAAGTATTTTTTTGGCGATTTCCTCTCAGCAGATTTCTGGCGAAAACTCTAAGAGTAAATAAAATTGCCATGAAAAGTTTCTCATAAAATCTGGCGTTCGGAGTCCACTTTAAACTGTAGGTCCAGCTACTCATGTATAAAATTAACACACACAACATAAGTGGTGTGAGAAAATAGGTCAATAGTCCTGACTGATGGGTTCTAATGACAAATTATGTATGTATGTATGTGAGGTGGGGCCTTTCCAAGAATGATAAACTAAAGATTACGCCTTGCGCACAGTTTCCCGTTAGATAGATGACGTAGTTGGGCTATTTTAAAGGTATCCAAGTCTTTTTCATATGTAAACATTAACATTTCTTCTGAAGAATGTGTGCACTACGTAAAAGTAGTTGGCAAGCCTGCAATATAACTTTTATTATTATTTGCTGTCTCTTTCACTTTTGGATAGTGCTCCTGTCAAATTCGTTTCGTTACTGCTTATACTGTGCTGCAAGCACTGATACTAATTTCTGGAATTTCTAATTACTGGAGGTTCTAATTTGAAAGCCTGTTGTCGACCTATACGTAACGTTGACGAATTTGATTGAAAAATTCATTAAAATGTTGATTTTTTCATTTGATGAGTTTTTATTGATCGCCTCCATTCTCCATTGACGAATTTATTTGTACGCCCTCCTTTTAAACGTCAATCACACGACACTCACACTTACAATCGCTTCTTTATATTGCAACATCGTCGTATCTCAAAAAAAAAAACTTAAACTTGGCAAAATGCGATTAAGTTTTCAAGACATAAGTCCTATGATCTAATTGGCGCAAACACTTTTTGCTATAACTTCGGTTCAGCTTAGGATATAAGACTAATTTTTTTTTCAACATGTACAGAAGGTCTAAAAGAGCAGTTTTGCTTAAGTAACTACAAATTTTTAATTTTTTGAGACTATGACTATGTTGCAATAAAGGAGCGATATGTATTATTTGATTAATTTATTTGATCGTCTCCAGAGGCCTTAATATTTCAATACGAAATAAGCACGATTGCTGCTTATAATTCCATCAATAAATTTTATTTCTTATTCTGTTTTCTAATTTTGAAGATATCACTACACTTCTGTGTGAGCCGGGAAAAATAAACTTTTCCCAGAGTTTTCTAAATGTATTGACAAATGTTTCCTTAACTTTGTTTGTTTTGTAGAAAAAAAACAACAACTTTTAAAAACGATCTCAAAAGTAAAACGAATACATAAACTTTATATATTAAATAAAAAAATATTAAATAAAAAAAATAAAACTCAAATATCTTTGTATAGATAATCAACGTTATTTGTTGTATTGAAATTATAGGGAATTTAAAATATCTATGTATGTATGTATATGATATGTTGTACTATATCAAATATATCTAAAGTAACAGCAACAACAACAACAACAACAAAAGAATATGTACCTGAACAACTTAAAGTATTTCTTTCTTAACTACAAATTATATTAAAAACAAAAAACAAAAAACAAACAAAAGGGAATTATTGAAATAAAAAATACGTACAACCAACTATTAGAACATAAAGGAAAAAAGCAAACGAAGAATTTCAAGTTGTACAAAATGATTTAAGAACACAATTTTTTGAAAACTATTAACAACTAAGAACAAAAGAACCAAAAAACAAAAATTAATATGTATATGAAGAAGAAGAAAATGTGAATTATTGTATTATGTATGTATGTATGTATGTATATGAAGAAAGCAATTAATTAATTTAATATGCAATAACAAAGACTGAAAAAGCACAACAAACAACTTTAAAAATTAAAGAAACAATTACACAAATAACGTTGTAACGTTGTAACAAAACAAACAATCGTTAACGATCAACAACAAATTGTATGTGTTTGTAATTAAAACATAATATTTTGGAAGTAATAATGTTTTAACACTCGACAACAAAAGAAAAAGAAGAAGAAATACAAGAAAATGGATTTGAAACAATTGCCGTTTGAAGCAGAACGCACCCTTTTCGTTTTTTTTTATTGAATATTATTTTCAAAATTGTTTTAAATCCTTTTCACAAATTCTTTTTTAAGGTGTCTAGTGTCTTTCCACCAAAAAACATTATTACATCCTTTTACCAACAATAAAATAATAAAAAAAATTAAAATATTTTAGTAAGAATTATTAGAAAAAGAAAACAACAACAACAAACAAATTGTAAATGTTATAGGAACAAATAAAAATTATAAAATTATTTAGAAGAAGTAAAAAAATAAAAATGTTAAGAAATGAAACATATACAGGGACTTAAGAAACTATACATACCCCTTGAAAAAAAATGGTTTTCCTTAAAATCTTTAAATAATAAATAAAATAAAAATTATAAAGTATTATTCCTTGTAATAAATAAAACATTTTCCAAACATTTAATATTTTCAAAAAAGTAAACATTTATTAAAAACTAGCAGATTGTACCCGGCGTTGCGCGGGTTATAAAATTAACCATAATTAAAAATTCGGTTTCGAAACCTGCTTCTTAAAAACTGCAATTTTTCAAATTATTCGAAAACCGGTTTATCAAATAACCCAGTTTTTTGAATATTCTAAGTCCTAAATATAAATGCATTCAATTAGCCCCTTTCCGCCTTTTTGGTCCCCTTTTGGTCCAACTTTATAAACGGATCACTTCCAATAGCTATTTGGGAAACAACCAAGCTAAATCGTAAAAAAATATATTTAAAACAAATAAAATACATCATTTATGCATAAAGTACTAATTTTTGCCCTTTTTATCTCCCTTTGTCCCATTTTTTCCCTTTGGTTTAAAATTTTTAAAAGATTTATAGCCTATACCTGCACCGACAAAAGATCGATCAATATCCCAAATTTCAAGAAAATCGGTTCAAGCGTTCAGGCGTGATTGGTTATGCTCTTAATTTTCCCGTTTTTGGCCCCTTTTCCCCTTTTTGGACCCATTTTTCAACTTTAGATACGGAACACCTCTAATAGCCATTTGGGAAACTTAACCAAGCTAAAGCTTAAAAAAATACTTATTACCATTTTTTCTCCCTTTGTCCCATTTCTTTACCCCTTTTGATAAAAATTTTGAAAAAATGTATAGCCTATAATCTGCCCCGACAAAAGCTCGATTTATATGCTATGCACTCAATTTTCCCGTTTTTGGCCCCTTTCCCCCTTTTTGGTCTAACTTTAGAAACGGAATACCTAAAATGGCTATTTGGGAAACTTACCAAGCTAAATAGTAAAAAATTACCTAATACCATTTTTTACCCATTTCTCCCCTTTTGATCAAAATTTTGAAAAGATTTATAGCCTATAACCTGCACCGACAAAAGTTCGATCTATATCCCAAATTTTAAGAAAATCGGTCTATGCGCGATTGGGTAACGTACAAACCAACAAACATTTGGGAAACTTAACCAAGCTAAATAGTAAAAAATTACCTATTACCATTCTTTCCCCATTTTTCCTATTTTTTCTTCCCTTTTGATCAAAATTTTTAAAAGATTTATAGCCTATAACCTCCACGGACAAAAGCCCGATCTATATCCCAAATATCAAGAAAATCGGTCCAGGCGTTCAGGCGTGATTGGCTAACAAACAAACAATAAAACAGACTTACAGACAGATTTATAATATATATTAGGATTAAATTTTTTTTCTTGGGATATGTATACTTTCCTGTGTCACTGTAAATATGTATGTACTAAGAACAAAAAACAAACAAACAAATAAACAAAAACATCTGAAATTAAGCATTTTTTGTGATAAATAATAATTGAAAAAAAAACAAGTGTTAATTAATGTTATATCAACCAACCAACAGATTAACACTTATTATGATTATTATTATTTTTTTTTTAATTATTTTTTTTTTTTTAATTTTTATATAAGATAAATATTTAGAAACAACAACCAACACAACTAACGATATGTGATTCAACACCATTTATAATTAAAAAAAACAAACAAATTATTAGCAAAACAACTGAATTTGTATTTAAATAATTTTAATTAATTAATTAAAAATTAAGCAAAATGTTATATAACATCAAACAAACAAATAAACAAACATCAACAACAAGTGATTAAACAATTATTATTATTTTTTTAAAAAATGTTTATACTAAATGCCATTTATTTAATTCATTCCATAAAATCCTAAAAAAAATAAAAAGATCAAAGAACAAAGAGAAACAACAATTTACAATAAACCTTCTCTCTATATTATACAATATTTATGTTAAATTTATTTTAAAATATACTACATTTAGATTGAGAATTATTTAAAATATTACTAAAATTAATCACAAATTGAACTTATAAAGGCAAAAGAAAATTGAAAGTGTTTAAATTAATGCATTAAAACAATTGGTGAATGGCAACCGATTGAACATCTTATGTATTACTGGATATTGAAAATAATTTAGATATGATTAACGGAAATTATTTTAATTTCAATTTCATTTTTAATTTTTTTTTTTTTTTTATAAAAACCAACACTCAGGGGATGGCCCCTACTCATGCAGTGCATTGTGCAGGTTTAGGAAAATATGTTATAGGAAGGTGGAAAGAGGGAGTAGTGTTTGTGGACATTTGTTTTTAACTTACCAATATCGCAACGTAACGGGAAAAACCTTCGCAGGAATATCATTCCACAAGCTAGCACTGTGGACAAAAAATGAATTCTCCCTGTAATGCATTGTGCGGTTCAACCACAAAAGGTTGTGCTCTGCGAGAAGCACGAGTACCACGTAAAAATATGTGATTATCGAGAACCAAGCCCCTTATCTCTCGAGAGCACCTCCCATTCTTGTACTGATAGAACAATGAAACACACGCCACATTGCGACGATGCTCCAACGAATCAATAGAGTTGGATACCCTACTGTCATTAATAAGCACCTTCGCCCTCTCCTGTACGCGGTCGAGAAGCTTCAAAATAGACTTTGAAGCACCGGCCCATACATGAGAGTTGTACTCCATCCGGGGTCGGATAAAGGTCCTGTAAATAGTAAGAAGGTCGGATGGAGTGACCGTTTCCAAAAACCAAGGGCCTTGAATGCTTCCTTCGACACTCGAAAAATGTGATCGTTCCAACGAGCATCACAACTAATTCTCATGCCCAGAACATCAAGAGCATCCGCCTCCTCAATATTTACATTATCCATAGATACAGATGACAGAACACCAGCGCCAGCATCACGCCGGTGTGTCAAAAAACAACATTGGGTCTTGGGCGCATTGAAATCGACCCTGTTTTAAAGAAATACGTACAAAGAAGTGTCGCAGATTATCCATCGACTTCTGTTAATATTTTTACAGTATCCACCTGGTTCTTTTGACTTGCAGTTGTAGATTCACACATTCTTTATTGACAACTGCGAGTATTAAGGGAAATGGGGACGTTTAAATAAAATCATCAACGCCTTATATGTGTGCATGTTGTCGGTTTTTTTTCGGCTTTGATTGATGAAAACCAGAAAAAATGTTGATTTTTTTCATTTAATGATTTTTTATTTGATTGTCTCCATTTCTGTTTGACAAAAATTTTCTCAGTGGGTTGGATATTGTAGTAATGAACACATCCATGAGCTGATAAAAAAAAATAATTGTCTGCTAAATGTTCTAACTGTTAAAACTTATATTACAATTAATTGAAAAATACCCATGTTTACCAGTTTTTTTTTTTTTTTTTTGTTCTTAACAAAATTGCACACAAAGTTAAAACCAACAAATCGTCATCCGTTGAAGACATTTTATGAAACGAACACTATACAATCAAAATGCAAGTGATGATTGACAAATTTATTTCTATGTCTTTTTTTAAACGTCAATCACACAAGGCTAATACAGTCAAACTCGTTTATAACGAATTCTTGGTTATTACGCACATATTTTCAAGTCCCAACGTTTTAATAACCATTTTCATACAAAAAACTTCGTTTATTACGAACTCGTTTATAACGAATTCTCGTTTAAAAGAAACTACTTTAAATGGTCCCAGTAATTAAATTTCATACATTTTACCTTTTTTATAACGAACCCACAGAAATAACTTTGAAGTGTGGCAATAGTCTTCACTTTAATTAATATCGCAGAATTAAATAATAACTCAGCATCTTTAATGAGCTGATAGATGGTTTTTTATTTGTATTTTATATTTTCTTCTATGACTTCACTCCGTTTATTACGAATTTTGCCTATAACGAGCTATTTTTTCTGGTCCCACGGAGTTCGTTATCACCGTTTGACTGTACATATGCATTTGATCGTCTCCAGAAGCCTTTAAAGATAGCTTATTCGATTATTATTTCGGGTGTTTTGAGACTATAATACTCGCTGTAGTATTTTGGCTGCCAGTAAAATACAAAAATAAATACAAAGTTGAAGTCATACATAGTTATCCTATAAAATTGTTTCAGGATAGTTTTACATATTTTCTAACCATCTAATGTGAATCTACACATTGCGTTTAAGCACGTTATACAACCCATTGTAACGTCGGGGTGCTGTTTGGCCAATGAAAAATTTTTTGATTCTCTCGATTTTACAAGAACAATTTACAATTTACAACTCTGAGAGTAAATAAAATTGCCATGAAAAGTTTCTCAAAAATCTGTCGTTCGGAGTCGACTTTAAACTGAGGCTCCCGCCACTTATGTATAAAATTAACACACACAACATAAGTAGTGTGAGAAACTAGGTTAATACTCCTGACTGAAGTGTTGTAATGACCAATTATGTATGTAAGCCGGATTAATTAACACACACAACATAAGTAGTGTGAGAAATTAGGTTAATAATCCTGACTGAAGGGTTGTAATGACAAATTATGTGTATGTATTTACAAGTAGAGTTGGTTGAAAAATCAAAACGTGTACAATTATGCTGTGAAAGTAATCGCTACGTGCAGAGACCATATAATGATTAAAATTTTAAACTGCAAGCCAAGACAATTTTCAAAGATCCTGCAATAAAATGACAATTTTTTTCCACATCACTCTATTTCTAGATCATAGATATCATCAAAGAGGAAAAATTATGTTTTTTTTAGGAGACTAAGGATCTACGAATGAGTACGAGATAACTCGTAGTTGGCATCTTACAAGGGCTCATAATATACGAGTTATCTCGTATACGTTCTCTAACTCCGTTATCTAATTTAAATACTGTTAAAATTTGGTTAAGATGCACTGATCCGTTCGACTTCGAATGTTCTTCTACGAGTTATCTCATACACGTTCTCTAAATATGTTATCTAATCTAAATACTGTAAAAATTTGGTTAAGATGCGCCAATCCGTTCCGAAGTTATAGGGGAAAATCTACATAGAATACACATATGGTCGTATGTCGCATGAAAACTTTAAGAGCTTATAATTCAAAACACACTTTTTCGACTTAGAATGTTCTTCTACGAATTATCTCGTATACGTTCTCTAAATACGTTATCTAACCTATATACCGTCAAAATTTTGTTAAGATGCACCGATCCGTTCCAAAGTTATAGAGAAAAATTTACATACAATACACATATAGCCACATGGCGCGTGAAAACTTTGAGAACTTAAAACACACTTTCTCGACTTATAATGTTATAGTATCGACCCCCCCCGATTTATTCTACATTATTCACCTTATTTTATTATTTTTTTTTTCCTATATTTTAAACACTTTCAATTGCGATATTATTACGATTAATTTTTAAAACACCAGAAGAGTAATAAAGCTCTTAATATCTATACATAGTTTAAAAGAAACAACAAGAACAACAAACAACTTTTTATGTATTTTCTTTAATTAAAAACAAAACAAAAAAATTTAAAAGAACAACAACAAATAATTAAAAAAAATAAACTAAAACAAAACACCTACAAATACAAATTTGGGATTTTCTTGAACAAAATCAAAGAGAATGCCTATACTAAACTGTGATATTAAAACAAAACAAACAAACAAACAACAAATAATGAAAGAAACAACAACAACAAACAAACAAACAAACAATGTGAACATCAATCACACAAAGAACAAAAAAATAAAAGTTTATGTATTTAGAAGAAAATTAAAAATTTAAAAAATTTAATTAAAACCAAAATAAACATCGTCTTATAAAAATTTAAAAAAACACGCAATTTTTAATTGGGAAAATGAAGAAATTAAAAAAAAAAAAACCTTAAAAAGAAATCTTAAGGGAAATATTGTTATCAAAAAACATAGCAGGGAATTATTTAACAAAACAAACAAACAAAAAAGCAAAGCTAAGTTAGTAATAAACAAATTAAAATACAAAAAAACAAAATGGCAAATCTGTATTGTAAATCTGTATTGTAAACAATTAAACTAAACAACAACCAAGCAACAATATTATTCAATTGTAAATGTATTTAAAAAAAAAAGAAAGAAATTTAATGAAAAATATTTAAAACAGACCAGCTGCTGAAAGAAAAAAAAAGTCTTCAAGAACAACTAAAGAGCACACCCACTAAACTGTTCCATAAGAGCTGAACAAAAACCGTAGAAATCAATGAAACAAAATGCCTAAAAATCAATTTTATTTAAAAAATCAATTCAATTAATCACTATGTATGTATAGATAGATAGACAGAGAGCCCAGGACTATATAAAATATTTAAACAAATATCCTTAAGATCCTTTTGTTTTTAGAATAATTTATGTTACATGTTCAGTAAGAAGAAAATAAAACAAAATAGAAATAAAGATTATATTTTAATAGAAATATTTAAATAAAAATTATTAATGCTGGTCCACTAAGTTATGTACAGCTGTGATCAACTAATTGGAAACGCTTTACAACCCATACAATATATTATCAAAAAAAAAATTTAGTTAAGTTTTTTTTTTGACTTGTTTTATATTTTTTCATTAATATATTAAAAAGTTAACAAAACGATAAAAAAAAATAACTTAACTGATCATTCAAGTTTAATTATTTTTTAATATTTAAATCAAATTTCTTCAAATCGACAGCGACACCTAATTGGAAACGAGAAAACTTGTGTTAGAATTTTTTATTGTATTAAGTCATCGACAAATCCTTTCCTCAATATTTTGTTGGCAAATCCATTTTTTGCTTAATGACAGCCTCACATCGATCTCGCATGATAATATTAAACGTCGACATCGTTCCACAGGTATGGACTCCCATACCACCTTCACTTCCTCGAAAGGAGTGTCCATGTTGGTTATATTTTTAAGACTTACTGCAGTTTTTACGTCACCCCACAAATGTTCTATAGGGTTCAAGTCTGGACTAGACGATGGCCATTCCAGAACAAAAAATTTTTTGGTAATCTTCGCCGTGTATGCTTCGGGTCATTATCTTGTTGGAATTGCCATATAACGGGCAAATTCTCCTTCTGCCCACGGCAACATTACATCATTTAGTATTTCTACGTATTTTTTTATCTTATTTAAAATTCCATCAATTCTGTGAATTGGGCCAACGCCATTCCAGGAGAAACATCCCCATACCATAATAGACCCTCCACCATGTTTCACTACTCTTGAAATATAGCGAGGGTTGAATTCTTGATTAATGGGCCTTCTAACATACCTTCGACCATCAGGACCAATACGATTAATCTTTGTTTCATCGCTCCAAAACACAAACTTCCACTGATTTGTGGGCCAATTGCAATGAGATCTTGCAAATGAGATCTTGACGTTTTCTTTGACTTTTAGTTAGTAGAGGCTTCTTGCGTGCTGCTCTTCCATGAAGTCCGGCTTCCACCAAACGTCGCGAAATAGATCGCTTAGATAACGTCACATTTAATTTTTCTTGAATTTCTCGTTGGATGTCAGTTGATGATTTTTTTTGGGTCGGCTTTAGAGATTCTCTGTATCATACGGTCGGTGTAAGCTGATGTTTTCCTGAGTCTTTTGCAACGGGGAACGTTATCTACTGTGTCATATTTCTTAATATGCTGTAAAGCATTAAAAACCATTTTTTTTTTGGAACACTTGAGCTGTTCTCCAATTTCTTTATATGACTTTCCAGCTTTATGAAGTTCATAAATGGAGCTACGCTTAGCAGGAGTACAGCTTTTGCTTGCTGCCATTTTAAATCTCAAAAATAATGATATTAAATATCTCGTACATTAAATTAAAAATATTATTTACCGAAAATTCTTTTTAACAACACTTTTAATTAAAGAAACTTTTAATATAAAGCGAACGTTTCCAATTATTTGTCTTGCTTTTTTGATTGTTTTTTTTATAATAAATTAACTGGAATGCATATTGAAAAGGGAATATGAATGATAAACTAACGGTAAATTTTATTTTTTTTAAATAATTCTCATCATACAGTAACATAAGAAGAGCGTTTCCAATTAGCTGACAACAGCTGTATGTATATCATCAAAACGTCCACAAATGTCCTTTTGTATATTTTTTTAAATATTTTATATGTTCTAGCAGCCAACTCTGTTCTACTGTCGACTATATCCTTTACATACATAAAGAGAGATTACATTTAAACTAACTAATATTGAAGTGTTTAAGAAACATGTGAAGTTTTTAGCAAAAAATTATAATGAAAATGCAACAACAACAAAGCAAACAAACAATATTAAAACATTATTTGATCAATCAATCCAATCCAATCGTAAATGTTTCTTAACTACATAATATTTATAATATTAAATCAATAAATTAAATTTATTATAATCTAGACTTACTATACTATAGTGAAAAATAAATAAAAATAAAAATAATTAATCTTTTCTTTATTTTTGCCATATTATATTAAATTAAAAAAAACTCCTATGAATTTTGAATTTTATTTTTTTTTTTTGCTTTTTTGTATCTTAAATTAGAATAATAATAATAAATAAATAATAATTAATATAGTAACCAAAATTTGTTTAACTTGCTAAGTTTTTTTTTTAATTCAATTTTTTTTTATAATTACTTTTTTTTATATTAATATTACTAAATGTTACTACAACAACTATAAATTAATATTATAAACAAAATGCAATATGTATCATTATTTATTAAACTTTAAATAAATAAAAAAAAAATAAATAAAATGATGAAAAATATTTGAAAACAACTATAACAACAAATGTAGTAAAACAAAACACATTTTAATAAATATTTGAAAAGCAAAAAAAAAAACAAAGATGATTAATTATTTTAATTAATTTAATTAATAAGTGCTTACTAGGGATAACAATCGGGAAATTCCGGGATTTCCTATTCGGGATTCACAAAATCCCGAATCCCGGGATTTTTAAAAATTTGTCCCGGGATTTTTCGGGATTTTCGGGATTGTGCATTCATATGTATTTTGACCCTTCAAAAGGTCCTGACAAAAAAAATTCTATATCACTTGACTTCGATAGCTTCTCAGGTGAGGAAAACCCCACTTCTATTGATAAAAAGTTATTTGATGCCAACGAAGTATGCAAAAGCCCTATAAAACGAATTAAAAGAGTAATTGATTTAGATACTCAACTATCCAAAGAAATAGTTTTATTTACATCAGAAGATGGTAGAGGTGAATATTTACAAGCTGCATACAGCTATCTTATCGAAGTCGCCGTGGTCTAGTAGGTAGTGTGTTGGCTTATTAGACGTAAAAGCCAGGGTTCGAGTCCCCAGGCCAGACATCAAAACAAAATACAAAAAAAGTATTTTTTCGGCAAATTTCCTCTCAGCAGATTTCTAGCAAAAACTCTTAGAGTAAATAAAATTGCCATGAAAAGTTTCTCATAAAATCTGTCATTCGGAGTCGACTTTAAACTGTAGGTTCCCGCCACTCATGTATAAAATTAACACACACAACACAAGTGGTGTCAGAAACTAGGTCAATAATCCTGACTGATGGGTTCTAATGACCAATTATGTATGTATGTACAGCTATCTTGGAACTATTTTACCAACAAATGTTGATTGCGAGAAGTGTTTTTCAACGGCAGCGTATGTTGACAACAAAATTCACTCTCAGATCACATTTTAGATGCTTTAATATTTTTGTTGGAATCCAAATAATTTTTTTAGAACTAATGCATTTGCATATGTATGAATAATTTTTATTTTTGTTAATTTACGGTTTTTTGTTACTTTTTGTTAACGAAATATTTTTATTATTAAGAGATTGATTTTTCGGGATTTTTGGATCCCGAATTATCCCGGAATTTCGGAATCGGGATTTACAAAATCCCGAATCCTGGGATTTTTAGAAATCGATCCCGTTTAGTGCTTGTTGACATCTAAATTTGAAATTCATTACTATGAGGCAAAATACTGCAGTTTCAGGACTTCAATATATTTACAGTGTTCGAAGCAATAAAAAGGAACAATTTTTTTTTCTCAATATCATATACAAAGCTTCTATGGAAACAATTCCCTGTGATTTGATTTTAAAAATAATAAAATTTTAGATTTTGTATCAATTATTGCATCAAATAATTCTAAAAATTAAGGATTTTCATGTTATCATAGTGCTTCAGCAAACGGACATTGGAAAACTACTTTAAAATCAAATGGAGCCTATCTATAAGGAAAATTACTTAGACCACATGAAATGCTTCAAAAGTACGGTGTTAAATGAGATGCGCTTAAGAAAATCTGCAGATGTTAATGGACGAAAGCTAGTAATGATAAATACAAGCAAGCCAGAGGGATAGTTTAGAGCGCTCTTAAAAATATTTCTTTTCCGCTATCGGAATGAAACCAAAAAATTGGCGTTTGCCAAGCATTATCTGCGTCGTTATAACTGAACTGATGTGTTATGTTCTGACAAAAAAAAAAAACATTAATTTAATTGGTTTAAATGGAAAACTATATTCAAGATATGAGCCGTTTATTTTGAAAATGGCATAAGTCACTTAAAAAAAAAACGAGTTAAAGTCAAATCGACATAATAGAACATTTTCATTTCTAAAAAAAAACTGCAATCAATAAGTTGAGAAGAATTGAGAATTTCTTTGGGAGAAATATTGGTAATCAACGGTATAACCAACATGTTTATTTTGAAAGTGGAGTAAGTCGCTATTCACAAGATGGGCTTAGTGTAAAACAAATGGAAACTTGTGATAAGTAACAACAGTGGTGATAAGTGTGTGTGTGCAAAATAGTTAACAAAATAAGAATTTTTATTATACACGTGTTTAATATATTTAACAATTTTAGTAAATCACTGCCCTTTCAAAATATCACTTCAGTAAAAAAACAGTGGATTCAATTGATATATAAGTGTTAGTCATTTTTTCAAACTATTTATTTTAAAAGCGGCTTAAGTCATGTTACCTTAATGTGGTGAAAAGTAGTGAATTTTAATTTTTCTACGAAATTTATTTATACTAAGAAAAAAAATCAGTATCATGAGATAACAAATGAAAAAAAATTTTACCGAAAGTTTATGTCCAAATTTTTAAATATGTCAAACCCTTAAATATCTCGATTTAAAAACAAAGTGACTTATGCCACTTTCAAAATAAACGGCTCATATATCTACTGCTGCAGATTATCTAAATAATTTACTAACACAAAATGTTTTTTAAACAATCGAAAAACTTCTAAAATTTAATATTTGCAAACCTTTATCGTCGTAGTCTAGTAGGTAGTGTGTTGGCTTATTAGACGTAAAAGCCAGGGTTCGAGTCCCAGGCCAGGCATCAAAATAAAATACAAAAAAAAAAGTATTTTTTCGGTGATTTCCTCTCAGTAGATTTCTGGCAAGAACTCTTGAAAGTAGAATGAAGCATGAAGAAGTTTCTGAAAAATCTGTCGTTCGGAGTCGTCTTTAAAATGTAGGTCCCGCTACTCATGTATAAAATTAACACACACAACATAAGTGGTGTGAGAAACTAGGTCAATAATCCTGACTAATGGGTTCTAATGACCAATTATGTATGTAAGCCTTTATCAAAGATTTGTATACGTTATTTTCTATGTAAGAAATTTTCAGTAAATTCTCGTTTTAACGATAGCAAGGGAAATAAAAAAACAGTCATAGGTGCAGCATTTTCCCAGCCGGAATATTGCGTCTATTCCTGTTATTGTCCATATAACAGCAATACTAAAAGGTTTTTAATTTGTTTTCACAAAACAATTTCATTGCCATTATTTTTGTGTAAAGGTCCTAAAACACAGAACAGACAACATATTGCACTGCTTGCAATCTGTATAGAGTTTTTCTATACCCATAACATCTCCCATTTGGTGGCAATCAGGATATCAGCAGGTCTAGTAATTGTTAATTACCCAAGTGTATGTTTCTCCGTTGTTGTGATTCGATTTCCTCATAACAGAATTTATATACTGGGCGTGGAATGGTGAATATTCAAAACAAATATTGTTTCAGGCTTCTCGGTCACATGTAAGACAAACACTAATCTCACAAACATGGGACATATTCATACGATTGTTTACGGATTTATTCAAATGTACTCGAATGCTTGGAAATATGATGCTTTGGTATGTCATTGAGGGAATAAAACATCACCAAAAAGATCAAAAACTAATTTCAGGACAATCACGAAAAGTGTGGCTGAATTATCCTACCTAGGTTAGGTTAGAGGACCTGCACCTGTCCGTCAAGACAAGCACAGTATCCGGAGATCGAAATTGACCCATTGGACATAAGGACAATTCCTTAGGGGTAGGAAGGAAATAAAAGATATAGGAATGTAGGTAAGGGGAGGGAGAATGGGAAACGGAGGAGAAGGGGAGGAAGAAACAGACACAAAACAAAAGAGGGTGAGAGCGCGACTACATTTATGAAGCCCTAGCAGCTCTCAACCAGCCCAAACTGCTAATAAATCTGTGGAGAGCCTTGATGTCGGCTCTCGACAAAGAACTCAAGCTCTCAAAGAAGGCCCTGCCAAGGGTCCACAAACCACCAAGGACTGGGCAGATGCAGAGGAGATGTTCGACAGTCTCTCACTCCTCCTCATCGAAACATACCCTGCAATAGTCCGGCTGGGATCTGTTCCAGATCCCCATCAGCGATCAAATCTCGCAGTGCCCCGTGATATTCTACCTAAAACCTAGCGCTTCTTCTCCATGGATGGGAGTACTGTACCTAAGTACGAGAATAATGAAAGTAATGAGCAATTTGTAGAATTTAAACGCTAGATTGGTAATACAGCACAATGTATGCTTGGAATAGGCAACTTAAATTCTAGATCAAACAAACCGATTGAATCTGAAGAGATATCAGACGAAATATATATAAAATACAGTCTATCATATAGAAAAACGAGAAAAAAAACAAAGAAAACAATTTAATGTGAATGCCGACCTGTGTATATGCATTTAAATACAGTTCAACTTATACAAATACAACTGCATTTAACATGCACATCGTTAAAATGCTTAATGCTTTTCAATGTATAGGTGAATGTGTGTGTGTGTGTAGGCAAAGGATAAAATAACAAGTGTAAGTGCTGTTCTCGAAATAAAACCCTTTCAAATGTAAACACAACAGAAATAAAGACAGAGAAAGAGAGGGAGAGAGTAAGAGAAGGAAGGAAAGCAAGAAAACCATTAAGGAAATGTGAATGATTGTGAGTTGTTTATTTGTGGCATGTGGTGGTATTCAAGTACGTTCTTAGTGGCATATTTTTTCTTTATTGTTATTGTTGTAGTTGTTGTATATTTTTTCTCAATTACATAACATCTGTGCGGGAAGCTTTCTTCATTCATTTTTGTTTTTGTATTTTTTTTTTGTTTTCTTTTTTGAAAACAAGGTCAAAAGTTCAAGGATTTTTGCATAACGAAAAAGCTCCTATAAAATAACAACTTTACGTAATAAGAGTGATGCGAGTATTTATGCTCTCTTTGATTTTTCAATTCTCTTTATTATTAACACACTTTATAGAGGGTATCTGTTGTGATGACATAACACTTTGCAATACCATGTGTAGACTTGCGTGAGTCTCAAATATTTTGTTGTTGTATTGCATGTTTGTATAGGAATTTGTTTAATTTTCTCTTTGGATTTGTAAAGGATTATGTAAGAAGATGAGAAAAGAAAGAGATGGTGTTCTAGAAATTCATTGAAGACTATTTAATATGGGTGTGTGTGTGTGTGAGAATAAGTTTTTCTTTATAATGATTTTATATTGTTTTTGTTTTTATAAGCCAGCATTTAGACACTGTGTCGCCAATTTTAGCTTTTCTTTTGTAATTTATTTTATGAAAAACGTTGTTTTTTTTTCGTTTTTTGATGATAAGCAAGTTTAAATAGATAGTCTTCTGCTTGAGTAAACAATCAATTTGACCTGATATTATGATAAAAACAACTTTTTGAATATTTTTTTTCATTAAAAAATTGCAAAATTTAAATATTAAATCAAATTAATAAAGTTTGACAAGCCAGAAAGTGAATGAAATTTTGTTAAGCAGAATTATTTAATACCATATAGTGCTTATAGATAATTTGTTTAAATTTTATGTGAGGGGCACTTTTGTTGCATTTGACTTTTTACGTAAGATTTGTTTTTCACACATAAGCCTGTCTTGGGAATGAAGACCTATGACACATTTCTCTATAACGTAGCCACGGAGCTCTATTTTAAGGCTACATTTTATTTAATTCTAATTAATTCAATATAATTAAGTGTTTTAATCATCTTCATACACACAGTGGAGAGCAAAAGTCTTACTACTCCAATATATTTTGACAAAAAAAAGTTCCCATAGGCTTAATACTCTTCCGCAAAGTCCCGATATGACTTCAAGGGATTATTTACCTCAAACAAAAGTCAATCGAAAAACTTGCTTATGGTGCCACCAGAAAACACTAAACAAAACTTGTACATTCAATTCCAAATGGTTTAAATGGAATGCTTAACCTTAAGGGATATTCTGCTAAATGCAAGGGATAACATTTTCATATATTAGGCCTTTGAATTTTAAATTTACTCAAGGTTCTCCTTGGGGGCACCTGTGGAGTCATCTGAAACTTTTTGTTTTTTTCTTTTGTTTAATGGAAAAATAATTAAAAAATTGTTTATTTTACAGAAAGAAATTTGTTTAACAGAAATAAATTAATAAAATAAATATAAAAACTTTAATTTTTTATAGAAATTGTTTGTTCCAATTCAGGAAATTGTAAAAATATATTGGAGTACTAAGATTTTTGCTGTCCACTGTAAATTCATACCTACAGGGTTACGTCTTAACTTCTTACACCACTCATGTTGTAAGTATTAATTTTATACATGAGTGGAAAAAGAAGTCGATGCCGAACGACAGATTTTTTGAGAAACTTTTCATCGCACTTTTATTTACTCTGAACTTTTGGCGGAGATCTTGAGGTCGCCGTGGTCTAGTAGGTAGTGTGTTGGCTTATTAGACGAAAGACCCGAGTTCGAATCCCAGGTCAGACATCAAAACGAAAATTTGAAAATAATTTTTCGGTGACTTTCTCTCAGCAGATTTCTGGCAAAAACTCTGAGAATAAAAAATTGCCATGGAATGCTTCTCAAAAACAATGTGTCGTTCGGAGTCGACTTTAAACTGTAGGTCCCGCCACTCATGTATAAAATTAACGCACACAACATAAGTGGTGTGAGAAGCTAGGACGTAGTACAATGGGTCAATTCGGCCACCGAGTACTGTACTTGTCAGAATTGACAAGTACACGTCCTCTAACCTAACCTAACCTAACCTAACCTTTGGCGGAGATCTGGTGGATGAAGTTGCCGAAGAAATATTTTTTGTTTGTCATGATTCGTTTTAATGTCTAACCTAGGATTTGAACATAGGGTTAGATGTCATAAGATATCAAACTACCTATTAGACTCTACGGCGGCTTCATCTAATTTTAATTGATACAATATAATCGAATGTTTAAATAATGCTGCGAATACATCCATCTTGCTCTGCTCATTTTCAAATAAATTAAAAATTTTGTTTTTTTTTATTCTTTTTAGAATTTAGAAGCTAGAAACTTCTAAGGTTCAAAAATGATAAGTTGTAGTTTGTAATCCTCAAACAAAATTTAATGGTTATTAGAAACATACGATTGCACTATCACTAACAAATTAAAAATATTAAGAAAACCTCTTTTAGACCTTCTCTACATGTTGAAAAAAAATCCGTTTTATATCCCAACTGACGAAGTTATAGCAAAAGTTTTTGCGGCATTAGAGCATGGACTTATGTTTATGTCTTATAAAAATTAAATCGCATTTTGCCAAGATCAAGTTTTTTTGGGATATGACATGTTGCAATAAATGGCGATATGTATTATAAAAAATCCAATTAGCCGACTTATAGGTATCTCTTAAAGGGGAAGGATTGCCACACCCATTTTTGGTGAGTTTGCCGTTATTTCCCAAAAATGTTGCGCATTTTGGGTTTTTTACAAATGAGATGGAATGTGAAAGGGGTAAATAACGTTTAAGTATTGAAGGGATCGTTTTTTATTTAACAAGTGTCCTTATATTTGAATACAAACAATGCCAGGAAAACGAGTTTCAAAAAATATTATACAATTGGGCTATTTCAACTACTACAAAGGCAAATCTGCAAAGGAAATCGCCTATATGTTCTCCCTAAACATCAGGACTGTAAATAATTTTATATCTTGTGCTGAAAAAGAAGGAGGACTAGACTTAAAGGGATCTACAGACAGGCAAAAAAAGATGACGCAGCGAAAGAAAAATTGAGAGAAAAATTATTAGAATCCTGTGCGAGATGATTAGCTCTTCAAGTTCAAAAGCACTTTGGGTTACGTGTTTCCCAAGAAACCATTGGAAATGTTCTTCAAAAACACAAATATTCTTCAAGAATGACTAGAAAAAACTCCTGCTGCCAGTACAAAATGTCGAAAAGAAATTAAGATTTGCCATCGAATACATTTCACTTTCTCCGGAGTACTGGGATGATGTTATTTTCTCAAATGAGACGAAAATAATGCTTTATTATCATGACGGACCGCAAAGAGTTTGGCGTAAGCCTCTAAAAGCACTTGAAAATAAAAATCTTATTCCTACAGTAAAGTTTGGAAAACTGTCTGTAATGGTATTCGGCTATATATCCAGCAAGGGAGTTGGTGTACTCAGGACTTTGGATGAAATAGTGACTAAGAAAGTACATCTTGATATTTTAAAAAATGAACTGACCGCCAGCTTTAAGAAATTTGGCTTTATTGACCCTGTTAATCCGAATAAATTTAATCACAATTACTATCAAGATAATGAGCCTTAAAATAAATCTTATTTATGTAACTCCAGGTTACTTTACAACTGCAACAAAGTTATTGATACTCTTGCCCAAAGTCCTGATATTAACCCTATCGAAAATTTGTGGGTTCATCTAAAGAAAAAGGTAGGGAAAAGATCGCCCACAAATACAAACTTATTCTTAAAGTTCATCAAAGGAGAGTGGGTAAAAATACCATTAAAATATGACATTCCGAAGATTATTCAATCCAAAAGAAGGCGTCGGCAAGCGGTAATTGATGCTCAAGGTGAACCCACAAAATATTAGGACTATAAATTTAAAAAAAATTGCATAAGTCTTAATATTTTATCAAGTGTGCAAACATTTTTTTGACAGCAGTAAAATTGGATTGTTTTTGTTTTTTAATAATTTACATTAGAATATTGTCATTGTCATAAAAGTTTTTTTAATTATTATATTAACAAAACATATGTTTATAAAATCCTGTTTGAAAAAATTTTAAATTTTGATTATATATATTAGAAATCAATGAATTTTTTTTCTTAATTTTTCTCTACGTGCAAAGATTTTTTTGACAAACTGTATATGCATTTAAATACAGTTTAACTTATACAAATACAACTGCATTTAACATGCACATCGTTAAAATGCTTAATGCTTTTCAATGTATAGGTGAATGTGTGTATGTGTAGGCAAAGGATAAAATAGCAAGTGTAAGTGCTGTTCTCGAAATAAAACCCTTTCAAATGTAAACACAACACAACAGAAATAAAGGGCGAACAAGACAGAAAGAGAGAGAGAGAGAAAGAGAGAGAGTAAGGGAAGGAAGGTAAGCAAGAAAACCATTAAGGAAATGTGAATGATTGTGAGTTGTTTATTTGTGGCATGTGGTGGTATTCAAGTACGTTCTTAGTGGCATATTTTTCTTTATTGTTTTTGTTGTAGTTGTTGTATATTTTTTCCCAATTACATAACATCTGTGCGGGAAGCTTCTTCATTCATTTTTGTTTGGTTTTCCTTTTTGAAAACAAGGTCAAAAGTTCAAGGATTTTTGCATAACGAAAAAGCTCCTATAAAATAACAACTTTACGTAATAAGAGTGATGCGAATATTTGTGTTCTCTTTGATTTTCCAATTCTCTTTATTATTAACACTTTATAGAGGGTAACTGTTGTGATGACATAACACTTTGCAATACCATGTGTAGACTTGCGTGAGTCCTAAATTTTTTTGTTGTTGTATTGCATGCTTGTATAGGAATTTATTTAATTTTCTCTTTGGATTTGTAAAGGATTATGTAAGAAGATGAGAAAAGAAAGAGATGGTGTTGCCATTTGATTTTTCGAAATTTGTTCTAGAAATTCATTGAAGACTATTTAATATGGGTGTGTGTGTGTGTGTGAGATGATTTTATATTATTTTTGTTTTTATAAGTCAGCATTTAGACACTGTGTCGTCAATTTTAGCTTTTGTTTTGTAATTTATTTTATGAAAAACGTTGTTTTTTTCGTTTTTTGATGATAAGCAAGTTTAAATTGATAATCTTCTGCTTGAGTAAACAATCAATTCGACCTGATATTATGATAAAAACAACTTTTTTGATATTTTTTTCATTAAAACATTGCAAAATTTAAATATTAAATCAAATTAGTAAAGTTTGACAAGCCAGAAAGTGAATGAAATTTTGATTAACAGAATTATTTAATACCATATAGTGCTTATAGACAATTTGTTTAAATTTCATGTGAAGAACACTTTTGTTGCATCTTACTTTTTAGGTAAGATTTGCTTTTCGCACATAAGCCTGTCTTAGAAATGAAAACCTATGACATATTTCTCTATACCGTAGCCACGGAGCTCTATTTTTAGGCTACATTTTATTTAATTCTAATTAATTCAATATAATTAAGTGTTTTACTCATCTGTATACACACAGTAAAGAGCAAAAGTCTTACTACTCCAATATATTTTGACAAAGAAAGTTCCCATAGGCTTAATACTCTTCCGCAAAGTCCCGATATGTCTTCAAGGGATTATTTAGCAGATCATTTGAAATAACGTTTACGTTACCTTAAACAGAAATCAACCGAAAAACTTGCTCATAGTGCCATCAAAAAATACTAAACAAAACTTCTATATTCAATTCCAAATGGTTTAAATGGAATGCTTAACCTTAAGGGATATTCTACTAAATACAAGGGATAACATTTTCATATATAAGGCCTTTGAATTTTAAATTTGCTCAAGGTTCTCCTTGGGGGTACCTGTGGAGTCATCTGAAACTTTTTGTTTTTTTTTTTCTCTTGTTTTATGGAAAAAACAATAAAAAATATTTGTTTTACAGAAATAAATTAATAAAATAAATATAAAAACCTTTATATATATTTTTATACAAATTGTTGGTTAAAATTCATGAAATTTTAAAAATATATTGGAGTACTAAGACTTTTGCTGTCCACTGTAAATTTTTACCTACATAATTGGTCATTACAAGTTTTCGGTCAGAGTTTCGTCTTAACTTCTCACACCACTCATGTGTGGATTTCGAACGAGAGATTTTTTCAGAAATCTGTCATCGCACTTTTATTTACTTTTTGGCAAAAATCTAGTGGAGGAAGTTGCCGAAGAAATATTTTTTTTTTTTGTAATTCGTTTTAAAGTCTGAACTATTGTTTGAACTGTGGCCCTACATATCAAATATCAAGATATCAATCTGTGAATTCTGCATCTGACAAGTGAAAATACTTTACATTTTTTATGTTACTTTTCACTGAAGCTTACCTCTATTGGAAATAAATTATTTAAACGTCATAACAAGTGTTTCACAGACTTTTTTTTGTGTAAATTTAGAAGTTATTTTTCGGATACAAATATGTACGTAAACAAAATTTAACAATTTAATTTTGAGCATGTGTTGAGCATATTTTGATTTGTTTGTTCAAATATTATCCACACAAACCATAATTTATTTATTTTATTCATACCTTAAATACTCTGTCTCATGTCATATTGTTACTTATCATTTTCAAATTTCTTTATAAACTTCCTTTCAACGCATATACATACATCCTATGTATGTGTTTATAAATAACTCACGTATGAGTAATATTTTCTAAACATTTCAAAAGTGCATTTCATATCAATCATACGCATCATCTAGCTTAACACATAAAGCAGGCTTATAAAACACATCCAACAACAACAACAATAAAGATTAAAAATTCTATTATGGGGAAAAATATTAAGATATTACACAAACAATTTCATACATACTACATAACATTAACCATAAACCGTAATCATTCATTTGTACAATAAAGTCACACAAACACAAATTCAAGAGTAAATACAGTAAATACCGATACAGAAAAAAGAGACAGAGAGAGAGAGAGAGTTTTATTAATCAAAATAAAAGATAAAGAGAGCGAGAAAAAAAAAGTGAAAGAGAAGAGTTGTGTTGTGTTGAGAGCAACACCACAAATACACCACAAAGCAAAAACAAAAACAAAAAAATGTGATGAGCAATAACAACAACAACAACAACAACA
Source organism: Sarcophaga peregrina (assembly GCA_014635995.1). Taxonomy (NCBI): domain Eukaryota; kingdom Metazoa; phylum Arthropoda; class Insecta; order Diptera; family Sarcophagidae; genus Sarcophaga; species Sarcophaga peregrina. The sequence goes on along the minus strand of CM025792.1, from coordinate 87,551,415 downwards.
TCAGCAGCCATAAATACACACAGTACTATACTATGCTATACCGTGTGTATGGAGGGTAAATGACTACAGGCTGCATACAGTCATCAGTTGTGTAAAGAGAACGAAATTTAGTGGATGACGACAAAAATAAATTTTTTTTGTCGTTAGTTGTGCTTCAAACCTTTAAGTGAGTTAAATCATATAAAAGTTTATTAAAAGAAAAAAACAAAAAATAATTTAAAAAAAGAATTGAAACGAAAAAGAAGAAAAAAATAAAATTTTTGGTAATTAAAAAGAAATCAACTAAAATAAATATAATTAATCGATAACCACCTTTTCAAATAGACTTGCTTTTATTATTATTAAATAATTTCTTTAAAAAGAAATTTATATTATCGAAGAACAACCGTTTATATCTACCTTTTAAAAAACGTTCAAACTAAAAGTGCAATAAACTAAAGTTAACTTGTTTTTTCTAAACATTTTCTAAATACAAACAACAACAAAAATACGAATAAAACCCCCTTTAAATAAAAAAAAACGACTGTAAAAAAAAAAGAAATTATTTTTAAGCCTTCGACGTTTTATATTTGTTACGGTTCTTTTTTTCTTTCTTTCTTCCCTTTTAATACAATTTAAAAAAAAAACCGACTACAACTACAACAAAAGAACAACTTAAGGTGAGTGAGAGTGCATTCACATGTTGTAATTACAAGAGAAAAAACAAAAATAAACGACAAAATAACAACAACAATAATTTGCACGAGATTTATAGACTGCATCAAAACACTCGCACACACACACACGCACACTCTCCCATTCTTTAACATATTTTCATACATACATACATACAAATACATGTCATGTATTTGGTGAAAATATTTGCATGAACTTTTATTATGTCGGCTTACAAACACATACAGAAGTACATATATGTGTGACTACATACAGTGATGGAGAGAATTAAAGCGGAAGTATCATATATATTATTTTTAAAGCACATTTTTTGTCGGTTGCCAATATCTCCCATACCACCGCATCAAATTTAATGAATGATATCTCATTTTAAAGCTTATATCTAACACTAATGGCGAAAAATAATTAGAAATTGAAAAATTAATATTTTCATTGATAAAAATTATATTTTATATAGAACTGCATAATAATACTGTTGTCATTGTGATTACATTTTTTTTTTTTGTTTTTGTTCAAGTAAACTAATACAGGGTCGCTTAATAGTAATGCAGTTCTACATAATATAGTATGTATTAAAATCCATTCTGGCAATACCGCTATTTACTATAACGCCGTTTATTACTAAGTCAGTTATATATAATATGCATATTAAGTTGTAAAAAGCTGTTTTGGCAATTATTTTTATGTTACAAAAATGACAACTAACGGTGCGAAATATTCGCACGGGTCATCTAGTTCAAACATTTATAACTCATACAGATTTATATTCGTATTTAAATAATTGATAAAATTAAGGAGATATTTATTGATACCAGCTAAATTGAATATTAAATTATGGACGTTTTCCAAACGGTCATCATACGGCCTGTATTCTAAATTAATATTAAAGCGACCCAACGACATCACCAGAACCTAATATTTTAAAATTTTTTCTGAATGGAATTGCCTTTCCACTCTCACTTTTGTATTCTCCAAGCCCTATAGGAGACAATTTCATTCGTTTACGGAACCAATTAGTATTGTTACGTTACGTTTTTACCTTTTAAAACGTTTGAAATATGAGTTCATAGATTACAAATAAAAATATTTTTGTGTTTAGTTTTAATCAAAATTCTTTTTATTCACACAATTTTGTGTGCCACTGTTTCCAACTTGATGTAACAACAACAATTGCTTTTTTTTTGTTATTCTGCCTTGCACTCGTTTGCGTATACACAAACAATTGTTCAATAGATCTTTATAATGGAGATCTTCAAACCATTATTATTCTCTTCACACACAACGTGTTTTCGCACAAGGCTGACTGAATTCATTTTGATTACGTTGCCTGTTTTGGCTTAGGTTTGATATCGCAAGGTAAGCAGTATAATGAATAGGCATGAAGCCCAATGTAAACATATGTTTACGTTATTTTTATTTGCGTAATTCGTTTAAGTTTGTGCTTGCAGTGTTGTTGTTACCTGATTATTGTTTATACCTTTTTTTATACTGACGTTTGTTTGAATTCATTCTGATCACGTTGCCTGTTTTGGCTTAGCTTTGATATCTCAAAGTAAGTAGTCTAATGAATACATTTGTAGGACAATGTAAACATATGTTTACGTTATTGTTGTTTGTGTAATTCGTTTACATTTGTCCTTGCAGTGTTGTTGTTGCCTGTTTACTTGTTTACCCCTTTTTCATACTGATGTTGTTATTTTTGTTTATTCGTTGATCATGTAAACAAGTCCATTGTTTTTGTTTTTGTAGCTTTTGTTTACCGTTTTTATGTTAAACGTTAATTTCTTTTCCAATTTCGTAACAGTATGCTTAAGGTTCAATTAGTCGTGACTTAACCGTAACCATATAAATCAGCTGTTTTAACCAACTTTATGGACATCAATGTTTTCGATTATAGGTGATTTACCATAATGCCATAGTCATAACGATAACCACATGTACCAATTGAATTTTGGTTTTTTGCCATAACTATAAACAGCTGTTTGCTGAATTTACTTACATGTATACACATTTTTTTTGCTTACTTTTGTACTTTTGAAAAATACATACATATGTGCAATTAACGTAAACAGCTGTTAATGGCCATGGCAGCACTGATTGCTGTTAATAGTAAATTTACAGTTATGGATTATGTTACGACTACAGCGTTATGGTAAAGTCACGACTAATTGAACCTTTACGGCGTTGTACATGGTTAGTCGGCTTTAATTATTATTTGAGTTGGACTTTTTATGATTGAAGGGTCAAATTCGAACACCAAACATGCCGTAGTAAGTTTTAAGATAGGCCCGACTGAGGAGAACACCGTGGAATTGCTAAATTTGAATTGGTCTTGACCATTTTACTAACAGCAGTGATATTTTTGCAGTGTCGGCAATACGATAATGATAGACCTGATCTCTAACGTTTCCAATTTCCTTATAAAATTGCACAGTAGAACTGTAAATGCTACTTCATATGAAAAACATTTATCAACAGAAAGTCTTTTCAACGTAGATGCACACATGCATACATACATAATTGGTCATTAAAACCCTTTAGTCAAGATTACAATCTAGCTTCTCAGACCACCCATGTTATGTGTGTTATTCTAAACCATGAATGGCGGAACATACAATTTAGAAACGAGTCCGAACGACAGATTGTTAACAAACTTTTCATCGGAAATTTAAAAAAATTCTTACATTTAAGATCCACCTAGTGTGACATCATAAGTCCTACTCAATGTGATATACAGTGGCCATCAAAAGTCTTAGTACTTCAATATATTTTTACAAAAAAAGTCTCCACAAGTTTAATACTCTTGCACAAGGTCCCAATATGACTTCAAGAGAGCATTCAGGAGATAAGTTGAAGGAATGGTTATGTAATCGCTAAACCTCAAACAAAAGTCAGCTGAAGAACATGCTCATGGTGCCACCAGAAAACACTAAACAAAAATTGTATATTCAATTATAAATGGTTTAAATGGAATGCTTGACCTTAAGAGATATTCTAGTATTTACAAGGGCTAACATTTTCATATGCTTAGTCTTTGAATTTTAAATTTACTCACGGTTCTCTTTGGGAGCACCTGTGGTGTCATCTGAAACTTTTCTTTATTTTTCTCTTATTTTATGAAAAACATTAAAAAATTGTTTTGTTTTATAAAAAATATAAAAAAAATTAAAATTTTTATACAAATTGTTGGTTCAAATTCAGGAAATTGTTAAAATATATTGAAATATTAAGACTTTTGCTGTCCACTGTACATGGTTAGGTTAGCTTAGGTTAGAGGACGTGCACCTGTCGGTCAAGACAAGCACAGTACCCGGAGGTCGAAATTAACCCATTGTACATTGTCCTTGGGGAAGGAAGGAAATAGAGGATATAGGAATATAGGGAAGGGGAGGGAGAATGGGAAACGGAGGAACTACACATAAAGAAACAGACACAAAACAAAAGAGAGTGAGAGTGCGACTACACTTATGAAGCCCTAGCACCTCTCAACCAGCCCAAGCTGCTAATGAATCTGTGGAGAGCCTTGATGTCGGTTCTCGACACAGAACTCAAGCTCTCAAAGAAGGCCCTGTCAAGGGTCCTTAACCTCAACCTACCAAGGGTTGAGCAGTTGCAAAGGAGATGTTCGACAGTTTCTAACTCCCACTGTACATTTTACTTACAAACTCTATAAAGAAATTAATAGATTTACTTTTACTACAATGAACGTAGAATATATCGTTACTATTTATATTTCCTTTACTGTACTTTTGATTAAAAATCCAATATTAATTATAATGTCGAGCATAAATAACTTTTATGCTGCTTCTCTTCATATTTTCTTTCTCAAACTGGTTATTATTCCAAAGAATAAAAAAGTGGAACAGAAGGAAACAAAACAAAACAAAAAACAAAAATTAATACCGTTATGACGTAACTCTCTTTAACGACATACAAATTGTACCAAGTGTTTCTGTTTTTTTTTTGTTCTATTTATTATGGGGTTTTATTTATTTTTTTTAAATATTTTTCTAAAAAAAAATCGCTTATTAATGCAAAAATATTTCTCAATAACGAAATTAATCATCAATTTGAGTAAACTTTTGTGTATTTCTATGAACGAATATGGATGTGTGTACGTATGTATGTATGTTTTGAAAAAGAGTTCTAACAGAAATAAAAGTATTTTAGCCACTATGCTCTTCCACAACCACATCTGCTCTCTCTTAGCGTCTATTAATCTTTAAAATATTTTAGTTCTTTTGACATTTTATTTATTTGCTTAGAGAGTATTAGACCAACTGAAAAAAAATTTATTTGAACAGTTTTGCACACATGTTTCTTAGCTTGACACTCTACACACAGGTGTGTACGTACTCTTAGTGGGTCATACGAATCGTTCATTGCGGAGTAATGAAACATTTATTGGAAAAATCAATTCCTCTTGCGAGTGCTTTCAAATGGCAAAAGGGTCAACGTTACTTCACCACAGTAATAGAGAATAAAGGATTATATTTAGGTCATCTAGAGTACATTGGTAATTAGGTTTGTCAATAAAAAAAGAAAAATAATCAATAAATAATATGATAATAAAATTGTTCATTACATACATTGTACAGGGTCCGCCAAATAACTTTTTTTTTTTTAAATGCTTTAAAGAAAACTACCGAATATTTCCTCAAATTTTTTTTTTTATTTGAAAGTAAAATACTTCCGTTTAATAAATGAAAATAATTTCCTTCAAATGTCTGATTCACTAAGTGGGCCTGCGATCGACTTACAGAAGATGCCAATTTTGGCAAAAAAAAAAATCATCTTTTCAGATGATGCTCGTTTTGATCTTGGTGGGTATGTAAACAAGCAAACTTGACGTATTTGGGGTACAGAAAACCCGTACGCATACATTGAAAAGCCTACGCACCCATAACTAGTCACTTGTTTGGTGCAAATTTTGGTCCAGAGTCATAATTGATCCATTTTTCTTCGAAAATGAGCAAGGAGTGGCCGTTAAAGTCAATGGCGATCGTTATCGGGCAATGTTAAACGAATTTTTTCACAAAAAATGAAGAGGAAAATATTGCCAACATTTGGTTTCAACAGGACAACGCAATGTGCCATATAGCAGGAGCTACACTCGATGTTTTGCGACCTTTCTTTTGAAAATCGCATTATCAGCCACAGAGCTGATGTCGCTTGGCCATTTCGAAACTGCGATTTGACACCGTTGGACTATTATTTGTGGCGTGCCGTCAAAGATAAGTGTTACGTCGACAAGCCGGAGACAATTGACGCTTTAAAGGACAATATTCGTGAAGCCATTGGTGAAATACAGTTGCACACACATGCATAATTGGCCATTACAACCCTTCAGTCAGGATTACGACCTAGCTACTCACACCACTTATGTTGTGTGCGTTAATTTTATACATGAGTGGCGGGACCCACATTTTAAAGTCGATTCCGAACGACAGATTTTTGAGAAGCTTTTCATGACAATTATTTCTCTCAGAATCTTTGCCAGAAATCTGCTGAGAGGAAGTCGCCGAAGAAATATTTTTCGTTTTGATGTCTGACCTGGGATTCGAACCCGGGCCTTTCGTCTAATAAGCCAACACACTACCCACTAGACCACGGCGACTTCAATACAGTTGCACACAATCGATAATATGCTTAAAAATTGGACCGATCGTGTAGGCTACTGCATGGCCAGCCGAGGCAGCCATTTGACTGAAATTATTTTTCATTATTAACCGAAAGGATTGTACTTTCACATAAAAAAAAGAAATTTGAGAAAATATTCAGTAGTTGTTTCTTTAAAGCATTTTCAAAAAAAAAAAATAAATTAGATTTTTTTATAAAAAAGGATAATCGATTTAAATTCCATGCGATTACAACCTATTAAATAAATTTTCAGTTTTCTAATTTAATAACATTTTAAGTTTGATTTTTAATTAATTTAGCCAGTATTACGTTGACACGACAAAATTTTTCTTCAAGTAATATTTTGTTACTTTTTGAAGGTACTTTTACAAAAAGTGTTTCAATAAACTTCTTTAAAATGCTTTAAATTTTTTAAAATTTTTTTTCCATTTACTCTTTGTGCGAATAATTAACCAAAAAGAAAAAAAAATTGCAAAACAAATATTCCATTTAAACATCAACTAGCAATTAACACGCTTTGTCAGACTATACCCCATTCCACCTCTCTTATTACTTTACTTGTGACATTAATTACTCGTAATACACCACTTTTGACTTCTCTTACCAAACATGTATTAACACTTCATTATGCGTTAAGACATGACATGATAAATAATTTATTTGAAGTGTTTTATTATTAAATCTCCGACTGGCTGTCTTAATACAAATTCAAAGTGATAATAGCCAAATAAATAACATTCAGTCGGTATTTTATTTTTTTTGCTTACAGTGGGAAACAAAAGAATTAAATTACAAAAATTAAAATTAAAAGTTAGTAAATTACTTAAAAGCTAATACGGTGTTCAGCTATGCACCTTTATTGCGTATATCGCAATATTTCATATAAAATTTCAATTATTGCGCAATAAATACGCAAATTGTTATAATATTGAGTAAAACTTAAAATGTAGCACTGTCATAAGTGTGTTTAGTGAGCAAATTACAATTTACCGAACACTTTCCGTTGAAATTTGACAACTCAAATGTCAACAACGACAAACAAACACTAATAAACTACCAAACGACACTAATAAAGACCAAAATAAAAACAATGTTCTTGTTTACCAGCTGTCAGATGAATATTGTGGAAGCTAAATTGCGTATATTATTATGTCTGAACACTTAAAATATTGTATTCAATTAACCGAATATTGGCCCAATAAAAGTGTATATCTGAATATAGTATAACATAATTTCAACCATTAGTTAGGTCCAATGTACAATGGGTCAATTTCGACCTCCGGGTACTGTACTTGTCTTAACCGACAAGTACACGTCCTCTAACCTCTAACCTAGGTCCATAAGGCAAATATCATACGAGTGCAGACGTACATAAATTATGTCTTAAAAATTTTATAATTTCTATAGTCAGGTGAAATGCTTAAATGTCATCCTTGAATGACACACTGGCTTTACAGCAGCGTAATTGTCCTGTTCTAAGTTATGTTCCAGTAGCATGGTGGACAACAATGAAGAAGAAATGTAACATTAGAATAATTTAAAGGGTTCAACGAATCGGTTGTTTAAGGATAAGTAAGGCGATACAAACATTGTCCACTAGTACATTGGAAACAATACTCTTCATACACTCGATAGTGACATGGGTTCGATATGAGGTGGCCCTTACGACGTAGGTAGGTAGGTTCGAGTGGCAGCTTTGATACCAAAAAACACACTTGAGCATGCATAAGGGCCCGTTAAGACACCATAGGTAAACGTCATCCCTGTACTAACCGAGTTCCACCAAACTAGGGAAGAAGTTGCTAAAGGCAGGGGCTGCGCATTAAAAGCACTACTACCCTATGCTGAAAAAACAACCTGAAATTTTGATAAACGCAGCTATATTCTTGATAGCGCTCCATCCAACTGACAGGGATTGGAGAGCCAAATAACCTATACTTACACCTCGCAAGAGATGGAAACTGACAAAGAAAGTGGATAAAACTATCTGATTCATAAGCAGATCTGCTTTACGGCGGACCGGGATACTGGACGGTCTTTCATTTGGCGCGAGGTAATACAACAGGATGCCAAGCTTTTTAAAAACAAACAAGTGGATCACTCTAATATCAGATCGACTATCATGGTTAATCGAATCCATGTAACAGATGTCCGAAGGGAGGAGTTTCCATAATATGGCTTTAAGGATAAACCGGGGGTGGAAGAGCCAGAAACCAAACTTTGCCTCCCTTGACTTGTAGGGATTTAAATATCAAATGACAATTAGGGCAATATCATTTAAAAGTACGGGATCAAACAATGTCGGGGAGTGTTAAGAGGGAATTAAGAATTATTTGACACATAAAACGGTTTGCATTTTATGGGTGTCTAGTCATCATGGAATAATTAGAAGTCAGAAAGTAAAACATTATGTCTGATCCAAAGTATTACATACCTTAAGCTTGGATAACCTACATACATACATACATACATAATTGGCCATTACAACCCTTCAGTCAGGATTACAACCTAGCTTCTCATACTACTTATGTTGTGTGCGTTAATTTTTCTACATGAGTGGCGGGACCTACAGTTTAAAGTCGACTCCGAACGACAGATTTTTGAGAAGCTTTTCATGCCAATTTTTACTCTCAGAGTCTTTGCCAGAAATCTGCTGAGAGGAAGTCGCCGAAGAAATATTTTTCGTTTTGATGTCTGACCTGGAATACGAACCCGGGCCTTTCGTCTAATAAGCCAATACACTACCTACTAAGCCACGGCGACTTTATTTTTATACATGAGTGGCGGGACCTATAGTTTAAAGTCGACTTCGAACGATAGATTTTTGAGAAGCTTTTCATGGCAATTTTATTTACTCTGAAAATTTTTATTTTTGCCAGAAATCTGCTGAGAGGCAGTCGACGAAGAAATATTTTTTCAATTTCGTTTTGATGTCTAACCTGGGGTTTAAATCCGGGCCTTACATTTCTAATAAGTTGACAGACTACCTACTAGACTAGGGCGACTATAACCTTGATATTGCCTATTGCCTTTAAATGCATTAAAGACCAAGCTGAAAAAATGGATGGAACTGTCACAATGACAGTATGTCAAACAGATCAATAATAACCAATTTTTTGTTGCCCACTGTAAAGTTTTACCGGTTAAATGGCTTGTCGCAAAGAATAAAAAGAGACGAAAGATACAAATTTGTTTATTTTAGTAATTCTAGATTGCTTTGGTATATTTTGGCAAAAAGTAGCGACAGCAAAAGCAAATGAGACAATATAGACGACAAAAATTGCGTTTCGCAATCCGTTTATTTTTAAAGAAACAAGAGAAACAAACAGCGAGAGAACGAAAAACCGAGAAGCATTACTTGGAAACGATTTAAAAGTTAAAAAACGTTAATGGAACAGCGTTGATTGGGATCACAAGTCATCATTTGTTTAATTCTTAACACTTGCCAATCCAAATTTTATTAGCAAAACAAAGAAATTGAATGAAAAATGTTTAGACATTCAATTGGCAAGAATATTTGAATGTTTTTGTAACGAAAAAAAAACAAAAAAAAATTCTAGTTGAACTAGGCGACAGACGCCAGTCAAAAAAGAAATTGTGATTGTGATTGTAAATAAATTTCAATTGAAACAATTTCTAAATTTGGCATTAATTGTCATGACAACAACAACAACAGCAACAACAATGTTAGTTTGTTTAGATTGTCATGCTCAGACCTTTCAAATAAGGCGCTTAATTTGTGGGTCTATATAGAGAGCGAGATCTGTAAAGGTGTCTGTCTGTCTGTCTGTCTGTCATTGGTATTGATCAATTAATTTTTGTTTGTTGTCAGTTTTTCTTTTTTTTGTATTTTCATTTACACGAATTACATCATTTGTAATGATGAGAATGAAAATTCTAGTTTTGATTTTGGTATTGCGATGTTATGTTTGAGAGAAAATCACAAACAAACAAAAACCAAAAACGGATTTGTTTTGTAACACTGTTGTGTGAATCAAATTATTGTAAAAATAAACCTTGAAAGTAAAAAAAAAAATAAAATCAAAATGCCGGCATAACAAAGGGAAGGTGCGCCCAACAATATACTTACATGGGCGTTCATAATTTTATATACTACTAGCTGACCCTATGAACTTCATTCCCCCCAAAATTAATTTTTTTTTTGTTGCCCAAATCAGGTCACATTATATATTTATTTTATTACACTGTACCCCCCCTCTGAGTACTTCTTAAAAAGAAAAACGTAAACCATATGTGTTCTACGGTACGCAGGTCTATCTAGTTCAAAATTTAATCGAAATCGGTACGTTATTTAGGTGAGGCATACTAAGAATAACAATAAGAGGTTCGAATTATGGGTAGCTCTCACGAAGTTGTGGTTGTTTTACTCGCTCCAAAACAAATACTAACAGACATACATGTTATATATCGTTGGTTCCATGTAGAAAGGCCCTAACTCGCTTATTTTTTTTTTTATTAAATTTTTGTAAGGAGGTGTATGTATTTATGTTAAATGTATTGGAATCACAAAAAAAATCAACTTCAAAAAAGTGTGAGTAAGGGCCTTTCTACATGAGACCGACGATATGTACATATGTAGTTATAAACCATCAAATTAACGGACTTATAGGTATCTCTAGAAGGGAAAGGGTTGCCACGCCTATTTTTGGTGAGTTTGTCGATATCGACTCTACAAACTTAACCACCAAATTGCATTCGTCTACGATCACTATATCCCTAAATATTACATTTTAAAGGTTTGCCACGCCTACTTTTCGCTATATCGATTTTTTTAAACAATCTAAACCTGATAATTTTTCGAAAAAAGAAAGAAAGCTTCTCACGGCACTTTTGTTGTGTGTGTTAATTTAATACATGAGTAACGGGACCTGCAATTTGAAACCGACTTGGAACTACAGATTTTTTTTTCGAAACTTTTCATGGCAATTTTATTTGCTCTCAGAGAGAGAACTTTTGCCAGAAATCTGCTGACAGACAGTCGCCTAAGAAATAATTCCTTTCATTTTGCTGGAGATTGTTTGAAGCAAAACACATTACCTACGAGACCACAGCAATTTGCTAGACAAATTTTACTCTTTTAGAGGTCTAGAGAGCTACAGATTTGTCAGCAGATTTCTGGCAAAAACTTTGAGAGTAAATAAACCTGCCATGAAAAAGTTTCTGAAAAATCTGTCGTTCGAAGTCGACTTTAAACTATAGGTCCCACTATAGATCCCACTATAGGCCCCACTTCTCATGGATAAAATTAACCTACACAACAATGAGTGGTGTGAGAAGCTAGGCCGTAATTGTGACTGAAGGCTTGTAATGGCCAATAATGTATGTTTGTATGTCTGTATACGCAATATGGAACAAAATAACTTAAACCTGTAAATGAAACACTGTGTGAAATAGAACCGATAATGAAATGGAAGATAATAAGACCACAGAACATCTGCTTTATAATTGCGGGCACTTGGGAACTTGTGAAAAAAATAAAATTTACGAACCCAACAATCTTTTAAGCCAGGCACATAACAAAAGTTGAAGTCGCCGTGGTCTAGTGGGTAGTGTGTTGCTTATTAGACGAAAGGCCCGGGTTCGAATCCCAGGTCAGACATCAAAACGAAAAATATTTCTTCGGCGACTTCCTCTCAGCAGATTTCTGGCAAAGACTCTGGGAGTAAAAATTGCCATGAAAAAGTTTCTCAAAAAATCTGTCGTTCGGAGTCGACTTTAAACTGTAGGTCCCGCCACTCGTGTATAAAATTAACGCACACAACATAAGTGGTGTGAGAAGCTAGGTCGTAATCCTGACTGAAGGGTTGTAATGACCAATTATGTATGTATGTATGTAGAGGTCTAGAGAGCTACAGATTTGTCAGCATATTTCTGGCAAAAACTTTGAGAATAAATAAACCTGGCATGAAAAAGTTTCTGAAAAATCTGTCGTTCGAAGTCGACTTTAAACTATAGGTCCCGCTATAGATCCCACTATAGGCCCCACTTTTTATGGATAAAATTAATCTGCACAATAATGCGTGGTGTGAGAAGCTAGGCCGTAATTGTGACTGAAGTATTGTAACGGCCAATTATGTGTGTTTGTATACGCAATATGGAACAAAATAACTTAAAACCGTAAATGCAACACTGTGCCTTAGATAGAACCGATAATATAATGGAAGGTAATAAGACAATAGAACATCTGCTCTATAATTGCGGGCACTTAAGAACTGTGAAAAAAAATAAAATTTACGAATCCAATAATCTTTTAAGCCAGGTACATAACAAAAGTTCTCGCCTTCAGTTACCCAATTATTCCAATTTTATGCCATAGGATGCCTATCTTTTTTTTAGCCAATTGGAGGCATTATTTTTGATAAAATTTTCAAATTTTCTGTTTTATGTTGATATTACCAAGAATGATAAACTAAAGATTACGCCATGCCGCACACAAAATTAAAACTTTCTGCGCATATTGAATCAATGACGTCACGCAAATTGTGTTCCGATTGGCTAATGATAATGTAAGTTATATTGCAGGGTTGCCAACTACTTTCACGTAGTGCACACATTCTTCTGAAGAAATGTTGATTTTCCCATATTAAAAAAACGTGGAAACTTTTAAAATAGCCCAACAACGTCATCTAATATCATTCTTGGATATTACACTGCTATTGCAATATACATTTTGAAGAATTGGGTAACCTTCCCCTTGGGAGTATATGCCATTCATTTACTATTTTAATATTCAGCGAAAAACTAAGCAATTTCAACAAAATGTTTTTGTGTAAATATGTTCGTATGTATGTATGTAAGTCATTCTTTCTGTTTAAAATAATAATATTTTTCGGGAAAATATATTTTATTTCATTTTTATTTATAAAAACGTATTTACGTAAACCATACAATAAGCACAATAACTTTTACAATTACACTTTAAAAAAAAAATCTCTCAATGTATGTACATATGTAAATATACATATCGTTGGTCTCATGTAGAAAGGCCCTAACTCGCATATTTTTTTTTTATTAAATTTTTATAAGAAGGGGAATGCATTTGTGTTCAATGTATTGAAATCACAAAAAAAAAAAATTCAATTTCAAAAAAAGTGTGAGTTAGGGCCTTACTACATGAGACCAACGGTATGTATATAGATATAAAACTGTGTTAAATTTTTAATAATTTTAAATGTAATGGAAAACATTATGACTGAATTATGACGACAATAACGAGAATGCAAATTTGTAGAGGTACTACTCATTTGTAAATCACCTCTTAGTCACTGTAAAATTAAGGTGGGAAAAATAGCATTTAATTAAGTGCAGCTATTAAATGCAAAAAATAAAAATTAAACAAAAGATAAAACCAAGAAAAAAATAGTTTTTTTTTTAAATCTGATACACTTCAACTAAAGACAATATAAGTACATCCATACATACATACATAGATAGTTAAACATTTAAATAATTTCTTTGATAACAAATACTTGCTTTTTTTAAATTTTTTTTTTTAGCAAAATGTTCGCTTTGTGGTATTTATCTTTAGCCGTCGATGAGTTGCGGTAAGTAAATTTAAACTATTTTAATGTGTTAATAATTATAAAATCTAACAAAAAAAAAAATTAAAAAAATAACACATCAAGTCATCATTCATAATGACATCAAAAAAATGATATAAAGTTCCATTAATGCAGATAAAAATTTCTAAATGCAAAATATAAGGTGTAGTAAAAATAAATCCATTTTTTTCCTTTTAACAAAAGCTACTTTGTATGCCCAAAACCACTGTCGGAAGCTATAGCCTAATAAGCTGTACGCCTTAAATAACTCTTATTACCGAAACCAAGCGGCCCTAGGCTCCCTAGAGGAGTAAAAGGAACATATCAACACCTCCATTCTATAACGTTCTAAGTGTACTTGGAACGTTTTTAATATTCTTGTATTTTTAAATTCTACGTTCTCTAACTTAAGTACTGTCAAAATTTGGTTAAGATCCATCTATCCGTTCCGAAGTTATCGGTAATCTACTTAGTAATCTACTTAGAACACACATTTAGTCGAATGTCGAGTGAAAACTTTGAGAGCTCATAACTCAAAATACACTTTCTCGACTTAGAATGTTATAGAACGGTGGCGTCGATATATACTCATTAGTTGTTGTAGCTCTGGATATCTCAAAGGCGTTTGATAGGGTCTGGCATGAGGCTCTGTTATCGAAGTTAATTGCTTTTGGTGTCGGTAGTCACTTCTCTCTTTTTATATCGCGCTTTCTCAAAGACCGCACTATTAGAGTGGCGTCTTTTTCGACGAGTTCAGTATAAATTCAGGGTACCGCAGGGCTCTGTTCTTTCTCCTACTCATTTTCTTATTTTTCTCAATTATCTTCTATCTATTACTTCGAATCCTATTTACTCTTTTGCGGATGACAGCAAAATTTGTCCTTCATATTCATTTGATCGGAAGCCGAGCCTTTTGAAGATTGGGGCAAGGAGGTCGAACATGAATGACACACTCACAGGTGATCTGATAAGTGGGGCCGCGCGAACAGGATGGATTTCGATGCGTGCAAGACCAAATGTTGTTTTTTGACTCACCGGCGTGATGCTGGCGCTGGTGTATCATCTGTATCATCTGTATCTATGGATAATGTAAATATTGAGGAGGCGGATGCTGGGCATGAGAATTAGTTGTGATGCTCGTTGGAACGATCACATTTTTCGAGTGTCGACGGGAGCATTCAAGTGCCTTGGTTTTTTGAAATGGTCACTCCATCCGACCTTTTTACTATTTACAAGACCTTTATCCGACCCCGGATGGAGTACAACTCTCATGTATGGGCCGGTGCTTCAAAGTCTATTTTGAAGCTTCTCAACCGCGTACAGGAAAGGGCGAAGGTGACAGTAGGGTATCCAACTCTATTGATTCGTTGGAGCATCGTCGCAATGTGGCGTGTGTTTCATTGTTCTATCGGTACTAGAATGCGAGGTGTTCTCGAGAGATAAGGGGCTTGGTTCCCGATAATCACATATTTTTACGTGGAACTCGTGCTTCTCGCAGAGCACCTCCTTTTGTGGTTGATTGTCCAGTGAACCGTACAATGTTTTACAGGGAGAATGCATTTTTTGCCCGCACTGCTCGCTTGTGGAATGATCTTCCTGCGAAGGTTTTTCCCATCAATTACGATATTGGTAAGTTTAAATCAAATGTCCACAAACACTACTCCTTCTTTCCACCTTCCTCTAACATATTTTTCTAAACCTGCACAATGCACTGCATGAGTAGGGGCCATCCCCTGAGTGTAAAGTGTAACCTAATAATACGTTTATGTGGTGGAAAAAGGGGAATCCCTAAAAACTGCATATTTAACTTGACTCATATTCTTCCAAAAATGGAGATCATTTCTCATTGTTATTAGTGAATCTCATTAAAAAATTGTGAATCCTACTGTAATTTTTCTTTGGGTGTATAATTGATATACGAAAAAATTTTAAAAAGAAGTCTCATCACTATCTACTTCATTGAAAGCTGGCAAGCAACTGAATGCGTTTTTACGCTCTTTTTAACGAACATTGTTGATGTTCGTGTCCTATGTGTGTAAAAAGCCGAAGATGATCTTCCCCTGAGGGACATTGAACATTTTCATAGCAATTTTTATGTGCTCTCAGCATTTTTGCCAGAAGACCAGGGAACGTTTTTTTCGAGATGTCTATACAAGAGTGTGAACCATAGTCTCTCATCTAGTAAGTCAACAGTACAGCTCCATATTCGAACTATACCCGTAGAAAACAAGCTTCAAGAAGCTGATTCCTTACCAATTACTTCCAGTTCCCATCAACAACAACCAATGATTTAATGATTAGATTCTGAACAACAATAATCCGTTGGGACAGCCAGGCGATGATAAGAACCATATACTTGACCCTCACTACTGAACAGCATTCAAAAATATTTGTTTCAATTGCCTTAAATTAATCATTCCCATACCTGAAGTATAGAAGAAATTCAATTTATATTCAGGAAATTAGAAAGCTTTCACTCGAAGAAAGCTTTTATTATTGTTTTTAAAAGAAATGCATGCCCAAAAGTATTGTCTACTTTTAGGTGTAATATGAAAAAGTAATAGTTAACAGAAAATGTTAATAGTTTATACATTGGATATCGACTGTTAAACTGTTAACACATGGCACATGTTAATCTAGCAATAAATAGACACTTCAATACAATTACAGAGATTATAATTAAAATACAAATTGTTTTTGCTATTTAAATTAATATAAACATAAGGTTTAAATAAACAATTAAAATGTGTATTCTATTCTTAACTATTCTCATGATTCATTGCTTTGCTCAGTATGTAAAATTTAATAAAGATTCCAAAGCAAAAGTTCAAGAAACTCTATCACTGAATCATATTAATTTCAATATTTCAGTGTATTTGGGGATATTTTTGAAGCCGAAAGTTTGACAACCTTATACTATGTTCAGATATACACTTTTATTGAGTCAATATTCTGTTAATTGAGTACAATATTTTAAGTATTCAGACATAACAATATAAGCAATTCAGCTTACACATTTGACAGCTGGTAAACAACAACATTGTTTTTACTTTGGTCGAGAAAATTAGTGTCGTTTGGTAGTTTATTAGTGTTGGTTTGCCTTTGTTGACATTTGAGTTATCAAATATTAACAGAAAGTCTTCAATAAGTCGTAATATTTTTCTTTTATTAAACCAACACTCAGGGGATGACCCTGTGCATTGTGCAGGTTTAGGAAAGATGGAAAGAGGGAAGATGCGAACGGTAAGGAAACGAGTTGCTGCTGGTGACTATAAAATGGCCTTCACATTAGACAGTCTACAGCAATCGTCCCCAAGGAGCCCACAGTTTCTCACACCACTTAAGTTGTGTGTGTTAATTTTATACAGAAGTGGCAGGATCTACAGTTTAAAGTCGTCTCCGAACGACAGATTTTTGTGAAACTTTTCAAGAAGAGAAAGAGAAGAAATCGCCGAAAAAATACTTTTTTTTTGTATTTTTTTATTTTTGATGTCGGGCCTGGGACTCGAACCCTGGCTTTACGTCTAATAAGCCAGTACACTACCTACTAGACCTCACTAAACACATTTATGAGTGTTGTATTTTAAGTTTTACTCAATATTATAACAATTTACGTATTTATTGTGCAATAATTAATTGGAATTTTATATGAAATATTGAGCTCAATAATGGCGTTTATTGTAATGTACGCAATAAGGGTGCATATCCGAACACCGTATTATGATGACATGATTATCGAGTCCTTGAGCCTAACACACTCTAATCGCTTTGGAATTAATAGGGAAACTTTCTTTATTGACTTTGTTCGATAATATGATTGCAATTAGGGTACTAAATTTTCATAAAACTGAAGCGACTATTCCAGTCTCGAATGAAACTAGTTTGAATGTTAGAATAGCATGGTGCCCTAGTAGCCCAAAAACGGGTATTAAAATGTATAAAATATTGATGCAATTAAGCAAATATGAAATAGAAGTTTTTTATTTCAAAAATCTATGCCCATACACAATAAATATTTAGGAGCGCAATTATTAAAATGAAATTTGAATATATGAAATCATTTGTTCATCATTTCGTGTATAAAATATTTTGCAAATGATATCATATTGACATTCATTAAATTATTTTGTGACTCAGTTTAACTTAAAATGATAAATTTTTATATTAAACATTATAAAACGAATTAAATAAACAAATTTTAAGTGAATTAAAAACATATAAAACTTAATTACAAAATTTATTTGTTAAAACCTAATTAATTATAATTATGTTGAGAAAAACTAATTTCAATTAATTTTAGCAAACATTTTTAGTTTAAATAAATGAAGTGTGAAATTAAGACTACAACTAACAGTAGCTAATGAGTAGTATTTTCAATAACAAATTAATTTAAATAGTTTTCATTTTAAATTATTAGAATTTAAAGCACAAGTTAGTTTAAATGAAATGTTATCACTCATTTACTGCAGAAATATCAGAAATATATGTGGCATTGGATTATTAACCAAGTTTATCACACCACTTGTGTTAATTTTATACATGAGTGGCGGGACCTACAGTTTAAAGTCGACTCCGAAAGACAGATTTTTTGAGAAACCTTACATGGCAACTTTATTTACACTCAGGAGTTTTTGCTAGAAATCTGCTGAAAGGAAATCGCCAAAGAAATATTTTTTGTATTTTGTTTTGATGTCTGGCCTAGGGCTTGAACCCTGGCTTTACATCTAATAAGCCAACACACTACCTACTAGACTACGGCGACTTCAGAAAACACTTGACAAGAATATGGCAGTGACACATGAGGTGAAGGACAGTTTTTGCCTCCTCCTCCTCAAGTCCAGAGCTACTGCAAAAGTCAATAGCCAGAATAACGAGTTTTTCCATATGCATACCAAAAGAACAATGGCCCGTAATAATATGTTCAGGTTAGCAATTTAATTGAGCCAATATTCGGTTAATTGAGAACAGAATTTTAACCGTTCAGGTATAATAAATATGCGCAATATTCAGCTTACTTAATATTCACTTGACAACTGGTAAACAAACCAGCTGGTTATTTCAACAACATTGTATGCTTTTTTTTTTTGGTTTGTCGTTGTTGATACATATTTAAGTTGTCAAATATCAACAGGAAGTGTTCGGTTACTTATAATATGCTCACTAAACAAACTTATGACAGTGCTGTATTTAAAGTTTTACTGTATATTATAACAATTAAAATTTAATTGAGCAATAATAAATTGAGATTTTATATGAAATATTGAGATCAATATTGGCGTTATACTATGTTCAGACATGCACTTATATTGAGAAAATCGCAATAAACGGCATTAATGATTTCATATTTCATATAAAATTTCAATTAATTATTGGTCAATAAATTCATAAATTGTTATAATATTGATTAAAACTTTAAATACAACAATGTCATAAGTACGTTCAGTGAGCATATTACATTTTTCCGAACACTTTCTAATAATATTTGATAACTCAAATGTAAACAACGACAGTGACATAAGCAAAAGCTTTCTTTTCTGCTAGCTATCCAATATTATCAAATTTTCATTTCTCATCCTTCTGAGGAAAGCCATTTTGGAGACACAAGTAGTCCCTATTAACCTCAACAGCTCGGCGTTTCGGTTAATCATTAGCAATATCTTGTCAAATGTTAAATTGTTTTCCATTTTTTCTAAAAAGTATTTTAGGCACTACTTTTCGCGATTAAATTAAAAGTAATTTTGTTGAAACAATCAGCTGTTTTGTTTACCAGTTGTCAAATAAATTTTCGTATATTTTATGCCTGAACGCTAAAAATATTGTTCTCAATAAACCGAATATTGATTTAATAAAAGTGCATGTCTGAACATAGTATTAATAAGAAAGTTAGTAAGTAACTAAGTAGTGGTAATGGCTGACTAGATGAGTGTTTCGAAAAATCTAATTTATTCAGATGATTCGCGTAACAAGCATGAATTGTTGGGCCGCCGTGAACGCGTTAATTAAGGAAGTTAGTAAACAACTAAGTAGTGGTAATGGCTGACTAGACGATGTTCAGATGATTCGCGTAATACAATTACCATTTAATTGAGCAATAATTAATTGAGATTTTGTATGAAATATTGAAATCAATATTGGCGTTATACTATGTTCAGACATGCGCTTTTATTAAATCAATAATCGGTTTATTGAGAACAATATTTTTAGCGTTCAGACATAAAATATACGAAAATTTATTTGACAGCTGGTAAACAAAACAGCTGATTGCTTCAACAAAATTGCTTTTAATTTAATCGCGAAAATTAGTGCCTAAAATATTTTTTAGAAAAAATGGAAAGCAATTTAATATTGGAAAAGATATTGCTAATGATTAACCGAAACGCCGACTTGTGACTCCAAAGTGGCTTTCCTCAGAAGGATAAGAAATAAAAATTTGATAATATTGGATAGCTAGCACAAAAGAAAGCTTTTGCTTATGACACTGTCGTTGTTTACATTTGAGTTGTCAAATATCAGTAGAAAGTGTTCGGAAAAATGTAAAATGCTTACTGAACGTACTTATTGCAGTGTTGTATTTGAAGTTTTAATCAATATTATAACAATTTATGAATTTATTGAGCAATAATTAATTGACATTTTATATGAAATATTGAGATCAATAATGCCGTTTATTGCGATTTTCTCAATATAAGTGCATGTCTGAACATAGTATTAATTGTGTTTTATGCAATAAAGGTGCAGACGCTGTTGTTCTATGAATGGTCATGCGATTTAATGACAGAAGTCAGTTCTCTTTTTGTCCATAGGCGTCCAGCAATATTGCAAGCACGTTCCTCTTGATAATTTATGTTTCACTTCATTAAACATATTATTACTAAGTCTAGTCATTTTGACTAACGTCTCTATTACATATTATTTTTTATTCTGAGTGTACCTAAAATTGTGACGAAACCATTTCATAGATAATGGTCAAAAATAAAATAACAACAACAACAGCTTGTATTTATTGTTGTTAATAATTATTGTTTTCTTCATTGTCTGTATTATTTTTTGTTCATACAATGTTTGAATTTTTCTACCAACAAAATGTACAAATATTAGACGTTATGACTAGCTGAGTCATAATTCGAGTTAAAGTTAATATTGTTTCTCACTATCTCTCTTTCTTACTCTCTCTCTCTGTAAATTTGTTTTTCGTTTATATTTTTCGTTTATCTTTTTAGCAAACAATACTAAGATAGTCATTGCAATTAGCAAATAAAAAATATTAATAAATAAAGAATAAAAAAAAAAGCCGGTTAATGTCTACACATTCAGTTTTATGTGCTGAAAATGTGTTGTTGTAGCTCTTTATATGTAGTTATCTCTCTCTCTAGATTATTATTAATCACATGATATTATTATTATTATTTTGATTATTAACACAATAATAATTGTGGTAATTGTGTATACAGAATAAACAAAAAAAACAGAAGAAATTTATTTGTTCTATAAATTTTCCCATTAGTTTGTTGCCATATAAAGATACGGCAATAAAACCCATCACTCACATCTCACTCACTTATTCAATCAATTCACTTACTTGCTCTCGTACTCTCTCTTTCTTTTTTGGTTACCCCGTTATTATTATGAACACTTGTATGTTGAACAATCATTTACACTTTCTTTAATACGTTTTTTTGTTTTAATTTCTATTTTTTATGCACTTCCACAAACAAATTGATATCATTATTATTATACAATACAGAAAATATAATTTAAAAATAAATTATTTTTTATTATTTATTTTATTTTGTTTTGATAACAAAAGGTGTTAAAAAGTAATTTTTAATTTAGGGCACTTGAACACGTTACCCGAACTCAACAGGAACTGTCAAAATTTGGTGTAATTTTTTATGTAAGGAAAAATTTAAATGAAAACAGGGGAACCACAACTGACATATGTTTATAAATTGATAGGATCCGGCATGTTGGAAAACAAAATTGTTTTCAAGTGATTTGTAACCAATTTAGAAAAGTATTAACAGATTGATATTAAGATAAAGTTTTGAGTTTATGAGAATTAGGATATGATATAAATGGATGTATATGTACTATATATGTATGTATATATGAATGTCATGGCACCACTGAATAATAATATTAAGAACGTTTAAGTCCTTGGTGAGGCTCAGCATAATCTGGTTAAGAAACCATTAAAAGAAATAGACAGGAATGAATTCCGAAGTGCCTACTAAGAATAGATTGTAGTCACCTCTAGGTTTATGTATATTAGATATAAAATTCTCGTGTCACGGTGTTAGTGGATAAACTCCTCCGAAATGGATCGACCGATATGGGGTAGGTCTGAGAATCGAATAACACTTATTTTTCATATCCCTAAATGTTAAAACGGCGTGACAAATCGTTAAAATTTTATATTTACGTACATATTGATTGCAGACGAATAAAATTTGGTTTGTAAGTTCTTAGAGCCGATATTGACAAACCCACCAAAAATGAGTGTGACAACCCTTCCACTTCAAGTGATACCTATAACTTTTAAACTACTGAACCGATTTTTACCATTCTGTTTTTATTCGAAAGATTATTAGGTTTAGTTGGTTTAAAAAAATTCGATATAGCAAAAAGTAGGCGTGGCAAACCTTTAAAATAGAATATTTAGGGACATAGTGATCGTAGACGAATGCAATTTGGTGGGTAAGTTTGTAGAGTCGATATCGATAAACTCATCAAACATTCGATGATTTATAAATACATATGTACACATATATAACAAGTATGCCTATTAGTTTCTGTTTTGGAGCGATTACAACAACTAAAACGTCATCTGCACTTTATACAGCGTATTACAGTAAATGTATAATGTGGCCTTTTGTGGGCAATAAAAAAATTCAATTTTGGACCGGAAGAGGTTCGCCGGGTCAGCTAGTAATATATAATATTATCTTTTCTTTGTATTTATTTTAATATCTGAGGGTTGTTCTATTTTTCAAAGGCAAGATAGACCTTGACCTTAAACACAATAGATATTCACAAAATAATCTCACATCAATTAAGAGTTTGAACTTTGCCAAAGAAGCAAAGTTGAATAAATTACGGGTTACTTAGTATTTTAACGACTGTAAAAGGAGTCCCTGGTAAATTTTTCGTAGCCTATACTGGGCTATAAAAGAACAATTTAAAATTTTTATAAGCACTAGTTGGAATTTTTTACCGGAGTTACTACAGATCGGTGAAGTAGGTCTGAGAGCATTAGAACAACCAGGGTAAAGGATAAAACTATCTTTGCGTCGCCTGTACAGCTCAGAGAGCAATATAGATAGAAATAGTTTGAACACCCTTTTACTCTCTTGAGTACTTGGAAGATTGACTTGTCAAGGCTTAATACAATATACTTAACGGATACCGGTGCTAGAAATAGCTTATAACACACAACATGTGTGCAGCTATATACCTAGTTGTGACATTGTAACCTCTGGAAAATTGAAAAAATTTGAATATATTTTCTTTTATTTAAATTAAAAAAGTTCTCGTGTACATTTTTTAATTTTTAATTTAAACATTGAAGACACCGTATTCCAGTAGGTAGTATATTCGTAATTGGTAATTGCAACCCTTCACCCAGGATTATTGACCTAGTTTTTCACACCACTTATGTTGTGTTTGTTAATTTTATACATAAGTGGAGGGACCTACAGTTTAAAGACGACTCCGAACGACAGATTTTTTTTTTTTGAGAAACTTTTCATGGCAATTTTATTTACTCTCAGAGTTTTTGCCATAAATCTGCTGAGAGGCAGTCGTTGAAGAAATACTTTGAGTATTTTATTTTGATATCTGGCCTCAGACTCGAACGCAGGCTTTACGTCTAGTAAGCCAACACACTACCTACTGGAGGTCGCCTCGAAGCCACGGTTCAACGCCCAGAAATTTGAAAGAATATTTCTTCGGCGGCTTTCTCTCAACAGATTTCTAGCAAAAACTCTGAGAGTAAAATTCTAAAAAGTTTCTGCTAAAATCTGTCTTTCGGATTCGCCTTTAAACTGTAAGTCCCTCGCCACTCATGTATAAAACTGACGCACACAACACAAATTTCTAAATGCCAATTGCGTATGCATGTGATATTAAACATCGAAACGTCTTCAATAATTTGTACATTACTTTGAATTAAAGGGTAATGATGGAATCAAAGCTGAGTTATAACAATTACAGGTAATAGGACGAAAAATGATAAAGTGCAGGGAGCAGAAACAACGAATCTATCGAATTTAGTTGTACAGAATATACCAACGTAAAGAAACCTGACAGAACCTTACTATAATATACTGTGCTAGATTTTCTATCACTACTGCTTGCAGTAAAACGTTATGAGTTATTGTTCCGTAGGCCATATATTACTTTTTTAAATGTACATACATACGCACATATTGTATGTACATTGATAAACAATTATTGCAAAAAAATTTATTATCAGAATGAGAAAGTGTTAATTGAACTTGAACTTTTTGTTGTTGGTGTTGTTGTTGTAACAATTTTTTCTATACCTAGTATAACTATTTGTATAATCAGTCATGTGTATCCGATATTTTGTAGGCAAAGTTAACGCATTCAAATACACTGAAAGAAAATTCATTTTAATCGATTTTTGAATAAAAAAAAGGAAAAATTATTTTAGTTTCTATACAAATGAAGTAAAAACAACAACAAAAAAAAACAGATTTTTGTTTATAACGGTAATAAAATTTCTCTAAGTGTTGTCACTGCAACTGCTAGCTAATGAAACTTTTTCGTAAGTCAAATAGGAGTAGGAAAAAACGAGCAAAAGACCATAACACTTACTGAGAGAGTACAATAACAAATTTTGCAAACAGTTATAGATCGGGGTAGTAGTAAATGTTTTTCAAGCACTACAAATGATTTGCTCGTGTATAACAGATAAACAAAAAAAAAACCAACAAAAAAAAAACGAAAGAAATTTTAGATTTTGTGGCGTACGTGACACTCACAAAATATTTCTTCTGTTTTGATGTGTGCCTGCCTGCTTACGCTGCTTTTCTGAATAAAGTTTTGCCAAAAATTTAAATGTTTTTTGTATGAATTTGTATTTTCTTTTCTTTTTTCTTTCATCTATAATTTGTTATTATTTTTTTGCCTGTTTTTTTCTAATTGAATTCTCCGTTCTCTATTGTTTGTTTATACCTATGCCTTCTTCTTGTGAGTACTTTTACCTCTTCTTAGTGTTTCATACTATGCTTCCATCCATTAGTCAGTACTGGTATGTCGAAATATTTTGTGGCTAAAAGAAATTTCTCGAAGTCTTTGAATTGTTTTTCTTTAAATGATTTATGTGTGACGTCGTTTTAACTTTTATTTCATTTCTTTCCTTTCTTTACCTTTTCTTTTTCGTTTAAATGGAAACTTTTGACACACTCTGTATCTTTCATGATCTTCACGTTCACGTCGTTTTTTTGTTATTACTTTACGTAAATCATGAGTATGTTTTGGAAACTTTATACTGGGAAAATTTATATAAAAAAAACAACAACTTATTGTAGGTACATATAATAGTTTCACTGGGAAATAAAAGTCATGCTCTATTAACTATTAACCTTGGTGTTGTAACCAGTTTGAAAAACTTGGTTAAATATTTTTAATATTTTTTTTTTTTTTCATTTAAAAACGTTTATAGAGATAGATAAGTAAGTAGAAATTGTATAGACATACTTAGGCCACGTAATACTATGTTCAGACATCCACTTATATTAAGAAAATCGCAATAAACGGCATTATTAATCTCAATATTTCATATAAAATTTCAATTAATAATTAGTCAATAAATTCATAAATTGTTATAATATTGAGTAAAACTTTAAATACAACACTGTCATAAGTATGTTCAGTGAGCATATAACATTTTTCCGAACACTTTCTATTGCTAAATGACAACTCAAATGTAAACAACGACACTGTCATAAGCAAAAGCTTTCTTTTGTGCTAGCTATCCAATATTATCAAATTCTTATTTCTCATCCTTCTGAGGAAACCGCAAATAGTCCCTTTGGAGCCACAAATAGTCCCTATTAACCGCAACAGCTCGGCATTTCGGTTAATCATTAGCAATACCTTCTCCAATGTTAAATCGTTTTCCATTTTTTCTAAAAAAATATTTTAGGCACTAATTTTCGCGATTAAATTAAAAACAATTTTGTTGAAGCAATCAGCTGTTTTGTTTACCAGCTGTCAAATAAATTTTCGTATATTATATGTCTGAACGCTAAAAATATTGTTCTCAATAAACCGAATATTGATTTAATAAAAGTGCATGTCTGAACATAGTATAAGACCCATTATGATACCACAATTTAATATTTTCTTCTAATCTCTGAACTATTCGTAACTTTAGATGAAGCAACTTAGAGCCATTATTACAACTTGTCGGTAAACTTGGGTTTAGTTAAAGGTACCTTTAACTAAAGGGAACTGTAAAGTTAAAAACAATTTATTTGGCCGTTAAAATTATCCCTTTAGTTAACGGATAAATTGTTTTTCATTATTATGAGTACCCAATAAGATAGAAGTGAGCGTTAAGCTAAAGGGTGGAAGATCGTACCTATAACTTTTAAAGTTAAGTTTATGTTTGAACTTGCCGTATTATATATTATCTTCAATATGGCAACTTCAAATTTAAACAAAATGAACATATACAACAAAAATACGAAGTCCTGTGTTGCCGCTGCGTTAAAAAATAAACTTGTTTAATTGAACAGTTTTATCGACTTTGCACCGGCACTGCCATATTTTAATTTTATTTTATCTGTAAGTTGTAATAACGAAAATCAGTTAAAGGTAACTTTACAGTTCCCTTTAGCTAAAGGTACCTTTAACTAAACCCAAGTTTAATAGTCATTAGACTACCAATATCTGATATTGATACTTGCACGCATAATTGGTCATTACAAGCCTTTAGACAGGATTAGGATCTAATTTCTTATACCACTTATGTTGTGTGAGTGTTAATTTTATACATGAGCGTTGGGACCTACTGTTTAAAGTCGACTTTGACAAACTTTTCATAACAATGTTATTTGCTCTCAGAGTTTTTGCCAGAAATCTGTTGAGAGAAAGTCACCGAAGAAATATCTTTTTATATGATCACGGGGTTGAACCGTGGTCTTATGTCTAATAAGCCAACAGACAATCTACTAAGCTGCGGCGTCTTATCACTATCATTGATAGTTCATTTAAATCTTTTATGAAATAGTACTGGTTATTTGCCCAGTAAGTTATGAACAATTTTCGCCATTCGCTAAGTGTCTAAGGACAATACTTTTTGCATAATATACCAAATACCACTTTGGGCGTGTTCCTTTGGAATTTAAGCAGGCTTTAAAGAGATTTTCTGAGCCGTGTTTCCCCTAGCTTAACATACACACATACATAATTGGTCAAAGTTATGGACCTAGTTTCTTACACCACTTATGTTGTGTATGTTAACTTTATACATAAGTGGCGGGACCAACAGTTTAAAGCCGAACTCGGACGACAGATTTTTTTTGAGAAACTTTTCACGGCAATTTTTTTTTACTTTCAGAGTTTTTGCTATAAATCTGGTGAGAGGAAATAGCCGAAGAAATACTTTTTGTATTCTGTTTTGACGTCTCGCCTGGGGCTCGAACCCTGGCTTTACGCCTAATAAACCAACACTCTACCTACTAGACTACGACGACTTCTCTTCTAGTTGAACAGCATTGTCAATTTTAATCGCACTGACCTTTAAATTATTTTTTAATACGTTCTCGCCGGCAAGTACCACCTGTGACCCGCACTACACTGCCTTATCAGGCGGCAAGTAATGACGGTGGCCCGCACTGGACAGCCTACTTTGGCGTCACTTACCACCAGTGGTCCGAACTAGGCTGCCACATCGGGTGACGTGTATTACCGGCGGTACACATTTGTTTATACTATTAGTCGGTACGTAAAATAAATATTTAGATCTTTAACTTTTGAACTGCCGAAAAAGAATACTTGGGAGTCAGGCTCTATTAGAAGCATTTATTTTTAATAATAATTATAATTACTAACATAATAATTGAAATCTCTTCTATGTTCACGGTAAAAATTCAGAATATTTAGTGAGAATAAGACGAATTCATGAAGAACGAATTCACGAAATCACGAGCCGTCAGTGGGCGACAAACATGGATAACAATGCCAGTGTGAACGTGTTAAAGTAGTTCAGTGGTTCGACCCGTTGTAATGCTATAAAATCTTTTTTACAAACTCTCCATCTCGTTTATAAAATCTAAGCTTAAAGAAGCAATTCCAGTATCACGTCTTTTCTAGTAATTCTTTGGATTTTTATTATAGCAGTACATCTGAAAAGTAATTTTTTATAACAGTTTCCATCTTTCAATTAAAAAAAAAACTGTTATACAGTCATTTTAATAGGTTCAATTAGGGTTTAATAATTAAGTAGTCTAGTTGGTAGTATGCTGGCTTATTAAACTGAAGGCCCGGGTTCAAAGCCCAGGTCAGACATCAAAACGAAAGTGAGAAAATATCTACACGGCGACTTCCTCTCAGCAGATTTCTGGCAAAAACTCTAAGAGTAAATAAAATTGCGATGAAAAGCTTTTCAAAAATCTGTTGTTCGGAGTCGGCTTTAAACTGTAGCTGCCGCCACTCACGTATAAAATTAACGCATACAACATAAGTGATGTGAGAAGTTAGGTCGTAATACTGACGGAAGGGTTGTAATGACTAATTGTGTATGGATCAGTTTTACACCTGCACAATAATTATTTTTATAAAAGTTTCTATTTTTCGATTCAAAAACAAATAAAATAACTTTAATTAAGGTTTAATTAGGGTTTAATAATTAAATAAAAACTTCCAAAAAAATCGCTTTTTATTTATAAAACAGAATTCTTCCTGATCGAATCCAAAGTTAAATGATTTCTATTCAATTCTATTGAAAATAAATCTAAAAAAGAAAGAATTATTTAAAATAACTAAAACATTAAATCATTTTAAAAATTAAAATCAAATGCAAAAAAAAAAAAAAAAAAATTGAACACGAAAAAAGAATAGATAGAGGAGACATCAATAATTTAGTTTAAAAGTTTAAAGAAATGAGATAGACAATCGACCGACTGCCATCAAAGACATGCGAAATTTTGGCTGCAATTGCTTGCCAAATGATGAGAAACCGACAAAAATGTGCATTTGTTCTCGAGGCATTAGAATAAAACAAACAAACCAAAAAAAAAAATCCCCCTCCACCCCAAAAGGAAAGAGGGAAAATTGAAATAAAATTTTGCACATGTCAACCAAACATTTTTGTTCATCAAAAAGGGCTGGCTGGCAGACAGTCGTCTGTCTATACGTCTATTCGTCGGTCAATTTATACGGCTTTAATTGAAGTCTATGCATATACTGCACCTCTTTTCTATTTGCCTTAGCTACATACTAGCTATGTATTCAGAGCTCTAGAGCTTTAGAGTTTATGCCTCAGTGGTTTTTAATTAAATTAAAATGTTCATTTTAGCCTCACATGTCTAATACAAAAGAAATTGAAATTTTATATTAAAACATCTATATACATACATACATACATATATACATACATACCCTAATGAATGTGTATCATTTGACTGCCTATCTCTGTCTCTCCCTCTGCCTGTGTGTCTTATTTATTGTAGGTGCAGTAGTAGAAAAAAAATTTTTATTTTAATTATTACAACGAATTTCCCAGCCATTGCAATCCAAATGCAAATGAAAATGAAATCGTTTTTCTTTTTCAATTTCAAATAAAATGATAACAAAAAAAAAATTAAATCAATCCCATATTTCATACAAAATAGTCTGTAACTGAGGTGAACTAAAAAATCTAAAATTAAAAACAATTGATAGACAGAACAAAGGAATTTATTCCTAGCTTTTAGGTCTGACAACGCTCTGCAACAGGAAGAGCTAAGAGGTTTCCAGTGACGGCAATAGGTAGAAAGGCTGAAGGACCAACCAAGAGTCTCATGCCTATTGGCATGCACCTAAGTCATTATGCAGCCTTGTTGTCTGCTCACCATTACAGGATACCAACCCTGCTCTTCATAGAAAATCGGTATCTTGTACAAACTTTTCTAACTTCTTCCGGTCCACGTCTCAGAGACGAGCTATGTCTCGTATGGTGTCATTCCCAAAATATCAAAATTTCGACCATACGAAAACTAGTCAATTATACAAGAATTTCTCAATCGTTTCGATGTTTTCACTGCCTGCCCTGCATGCAACATTTTCCACAACACCAATACTGTTTAGGTGTATATGTAAGGCTCAGTGCCCCGTGAGTACGCTTTTTAGCATGCTGAGATCGACTTTATTTGGTTTAAAAATTCTCATTACAATCGCCCCGAAGTATTTTTGTAATTCTGCCTACTTGGGTCATTATTCCACTATAGTCGATCTGATATTGTGGCTCGCTTACTTAGCTTGATCTTTAATGACCTAAAAGGCATTGGATTATCCAAGCTTATGGTACGTAATACTCTGCTCTATTAGGCAGAATTTTCGTTTCCTTATTTCCAATTACTCTATGGTGACTGGAAATCCATAAAATGTGTACCGTTCTATGCCTGGAGTAAATGTTAATTGCCTCTTTAGACTTTTTTTTTATAAAAACCAACACTGAGGGGATGGCCCCTACTCATATAGTGCATTGTGCAGGTTTAGGAAAATAGGTTATAGGAAGGTGGAAAGAGGGAGTAGTGTTTGTGGACATTTGATTTAAACTTACCAATATCGTAATTGTGAAGTCGCCGTGGTCTAGTGGGTAGTGTGTTGGCTCTTTAGACAAAAGGCCCGGGTTCCAATCCCAGGTCAGACATCAAAACGAAAACATATTTCTTCGGCGACTTCCTCTCAGCAGATTTCTGGCAAAGACTCTGAGAGTAAAAATTGTCATGAAAAGCTTCTCAAAAATCTGTCGTTCGGAGTCGACTTTAAACTGTAGATCCCGCCACTCATGTATAAAATTAACGCACACAACATAAGTGGTGTGAGAAGCTAGGACTAGGACGTAGTCCAATGGCTCAATTCGACCACCGAGTACTGTACTTGTTAGAATTGACAAGTACACGTCCTCTAACCTAACCTAACCTAACCTAACCTACTTTCAGAAATCTACTGAGAGGAAATCGCCGAAGAATTGCCAACATACTACCTACTAGACTACGGCGACAGCTTTCATCCTGTACTTCTAAATGTTATTGTCCCAATTATGTTGGACTATCATTACACTTCAAGCTTATCAAATGATTTCTAGCCCAGATCATAAATTCCTTTATCGAGCGTATCTTCAATTGAAAAACTGTATTATGCAGGTTTAGACGGAGGTACAGTGTTGTTTTGTGGTTCGATTATGTAAAGGCCCGCACGTTGTTTAGAGCCATCCATATATCAATTAGCCCATGGGGACATCTGTGACTTGGATCTGTTTAACTAAGAAAGTCGATTTGAAATTATTATTAATACATGTCGGATAGTTGTTCGTCAAGCGACCTACCAGTGTTCTAGCTATATTTTGGTAACACGATTTGTGGTTCTAGAATGCGATATGTGGCCCATTTTTCTAATGCCCTTGTGAGTAAATGACGACAATTAAATAGGATTTCTTTTTTTTAGCAAATATTTGCTTAATGTGACCGTAAGTTATCAATGGGGTTACGATAGTTTAACATTTAAAGCAATCTCTATTTGTGTTATGTTTTAAAAAAATGTACCCAAAACTACGTCCGTAATATTTTAGACAAGCTACAAGCCTTATTAGAATTGATTTTGCTGCTTAATTTTAAAAAAATATGTTTCTGTATATACGGGTGGTCCTGGAACTTAGTTAATAAATTAATAAAAAATTTTATTGTGTTTTAAAAATTATTTTCTGTTTAAATTTTATTTTATGGAACTTTATTTTATGATTCAAAATTTTTATTTGAAATTTTATTATTTTTCAAACTTTATAATTTTATTATTTGATTATTTTTTAATAAATTTAATTTAATCGTATTTATTTTATTTTAATTTTTTATTTTTGTTTTTCATTTCTTTTTCATTAAATTATTGTTTTCTGAACGTAGCAAACACTATGGTTGGACATTCTTTGATATTTTCTATAAAAATAACAAGACTGCCACCACCAATGCCTTAGACAACAAAGCCGCTAATGTTGCTACGCCTAAAGCGGCTGAGCGACCTCAACCAAGTGCCTCGAAGCCAGTAACACCGAAAACGCCATCTGTACCTGCACCCACACCTTCACCCGCTCCTGCTCCAGTAGTGAAGCCTGTTACCCCTCCTGCACCTAAACCAGCTCCAGTTGTAGAGCCACCTAAGCCAGCCCCAGTTGTAGCACCATCCAAACCAGCCCCAGTTGTAGAGCCACCCAAACCAGCCCCCGTTGTAGAGCCTCCCAAACGAGCCCCCATTGTAGAGCCTCCCAAACCAGCCCCAGTTGTAGAGCCACCCAAACCAGCCCCCGTTGTAGAGCCACCCAAACCAGCCCCAGTTGTAGAGCCGCCGAAGCCAGCCCCCGTTGTAGAACCAGTAAAACTAGCACCATTTGTAGAACCTCCAAAACCAGCACCAGTTGTTGAACCCCCTAAACCAGCACCAGTTGTAGAACCATCAAAACCCGCCTCATTCGAAGAACCAGCGAAACTAGCACCATTTGTTGAACCTCCAAAACCTACACCAGCACCTATACCATCTGCACTTTATCAAAATATTGCTAAGGCCCAAGATCAAAATGGTTCCTTAAATGATGCCACAGACAAAATGTTTATGCAGGCTTCGAAAGCTAAGGAAAATGGTGAGGACACGAAGAATAAATTAAAATATGCCACTTCGGAGTTTTTGATGGGGGAAACCATGTCACAAGAACCAAATCAAATGAAGAACTTAAACCCTGCAAGGTAAGACCCGACTACGGCTGATGTTTTAATTAAAATTTTTTAATTCTTGAGTTAATTTTAAAATTTTATTTTATAATTTAAATTTTAAAGGCAAAATTTTTAAAAATTAAAATTTCGCATCTGCACAGTTTGCAAACAAGCCAAGGTCTCGAGTATGAATAGAAAGAAAGAACACACTAATGCCACTAACGCTCAAGCCAGAAAGGGAATAATATGCTCCTACTAAAATTTTGTTATATTTTTATGTATAAAAAAAAAATATTTAAAAAAAAAAATTGTTTAAAAATCGTTCCTGTATTGTAATTAATTTTGTTAATTGTGAATAAATGAAACCTTAAAAATATTAAGGATGTTAGAACTATAGAATGTTCGAATTTTTTTTTATAATTTTTAATACAGCAGGTAGGCTCCCTTTAGAACCTATCTATGTAAGATTGCAAATATTTTTTCCCCAATTCAATCGAATTTCGTTCATATTATACGTTTGTTAAATGGAATTAAGTAAGTAAACTAAAATAGCCATGAAACCGGCTTTTATAAATCTCAGATCTCACATCTTCAAATAGGTCCTTTTAATTTGACGTTAGTGTAAGCGAGATGATGTAATTTTAGGGAATATATGATCTGAGCTAATAATCCATATATGTATACATAACGTAATTGATCTTTAAAGCCCTTTAGTCAGGATTCCGACCTAGTATCTCTCATCACTTACATTTAGTCAGGATTCCGACCCAGTTCCTAATACCACTTATACTGTGTGCGTTAAATTGTACACATGAGTGGTGGCACCTACAATTTAAAGTCGACTCTGAACGGTAGATTTTTGAGAAACTTTTCATAGCAATTTTATTTACTCTCAGAGTTTTTATGTCAGAAATCTGGTGAGACGAAGTCGCCAAAAAAATACTTTCATATTTTCATTTTTGAACTGACCTTGGGTTTGAATCGAGGCTTTAACAAACCAACAAACTATCTACTAAGCAACGGCAACTTCAAGCTAGTAATCATTTCATTTAAATACCTTTACAGATAGTCAAATGACAATTAGGGCAATAATATCCAGGAAAACGGGGTCAAACAGCGTCCTGGAGTGTAAAAAGGCGATTAACAATTACTCCACGCATAAAACGGTATGCATTGGGATCCTAGTCATTATGGAGTGATTGGAAATGAGGATAGCTTGGATAACCCAATGCCTTTCGATGCATTAAAGCCCAAGCTAAGAAAGTAGATGGAAACGTGACATCGACTATTGTAAAATAAAGACAAAGTAGGAAGAATTACAGAAAAAATTTTTTGCCGATCACACATCATCTTTACTTTAAAATTAAATAAAGACGACCTTAGCACGCTAATAAGCGTATTCATGGGACAATCCGCCTAATAGTTATGCACACCTGAACGGTATTGGCATGATAGAAAATGATGAATGCAGGACATGCTTTGACGACAGCGGATCGATGCAGTACTTCTTCTGTCATTGTCCAACTATCGTAAGCTCGAGATCCCAATATTTTGCGTATGAAACTACGTGGGCATAACTTGTCTCAGAGGGGTGGACTGGAAGAACTTAAAGAAGTTTATACAATACGCATACTTGTTATAGAAAGTAAGGTGACATTTCTAATGGTGAGCGCACAAGAAGCCTACGTTATGGCATAGATGTACATATAGACGCCTTCATTCTATAACGTTCTAAGTGTTCTTACATTTTCGAAATTCTACGTTCTCGAACTTAAATACTGTCAAAATTTGGTTAAGAAACGCCGATCCGTTCCAAAGTTTTTTTTTTTTATAAAACCAGCACTCAGGGGATGACCCCTACTCATGGAGTGCATTGTGCAGGTTTTTTAGGAAAGGTGAAAAGAGACAGGGATGATGCGAATGGTAAGGATACGAGTTGCTGCTGGTGACTATCAAATGGCCAGTGCAATACCTTCACCATTAGACAATCTACAGATATCGTCTCCAAGAAGCCCGCAGTTTCTCACACCACTTATGTTGTGTGTGTTAATTTTAAACTCAAAACACAGTTTTTCGAATATTATAGAACGGAGGCGTCGATATGTCAATTGGCATGGGATTCTTGCCCGGTCTCCTCTCCGTCAAAGAGGCTTAGCGTTGACGTAAAGCTGCTTCCCCATCTTATATAAAAGAAAGTATTCCTAAAGGTGGACACACGTGAAGTTTACATGATTGTGTAGGTATATGTCAATAGGCATGAATCTCTTGGTTAGACTCCTCTCCGTCAAAGAGGCTTAGAGTTGACGTAGAGCTGCTTCCCCATCTTCTAAAAAAAAGTATTCCTAAAAGTGGACGCACAAGAAGTCTACATGATTGTGTAGGTGTATGCCAATAGGCATGAAACCCTTAGTTGGCTATAAATGATACTAGAACTACAGGGTTGCCAGCTTTTGTGAACAAGTATTGTTTGTAATGGGGAGGAAGTGCTTAATGCTTATTAATGTCAAGGCATTCAGCGCATTCTTGGCTTTGAAAGTCATGATAAAAAATGTTGTCCTTCTATCAAATTGGAATCCGAATTGTTACTACACTATGCTATAGATCCACAACTATTTTATAAACAGCCTTGCGGGAACTAATTAAAGTTTTAACCAAGAATGATAAACTAAAGATTACGGCTTGCGCATGATTTCCCGTTAGATGAAGTAGTTGGGCTATTTTAAAGGTTTCCAAGTCTTTTTCATATGTATGCACTACGCTAAAGTAGTTGGCAGCCCTGCAATATAACTTACATTATCATTAGCCAATAGGAAAACAATGAAAACAA
Source organism: Sarcophaga peregrina (assembly GCA_014635995.1). NCBI lineage: Eukaryota > Metazoa > Arthropoda > Insecta > Diptera > Sarcophagidae > Sarcophaga > Sarcophaga peregrina. The sequence goes on along the minus strand of CM025792.1, from coordinate 87,515,776 downwards.
TTTTCGTGACGTCATTGATTCAACATGCGGAGAAAGTTTTAATTGTGCGTGCATGATGGTGTAGTCTTTAGTTTATCATTCTTGAGTTTAAACTACATTTCTTCATAAATTTGGAAGTAGAAAAACGAATTATTTTATAAATTTTTGGTTATGAAAGGAAAAGCCCACTGGAAAGAACTCTTTTACATTAGATTTACAATATTCTGATGATTATGTCTAAGCAAAATAAAATTTTCAAAATTTTTGTATTTAAAAAAATAATTTTTCAAAAATTTTTAAAAATTTCTCTTCCTTAACTCATGCCTGTCATACGATTGTAATGCATTAAGATGCATTGGAAAGAAAATGTAATTTTGTTTAAATTTAGCACAAAATGTGAATAATGAGTTAAGGAATATGCATGAGTGTTGGGATTTACAAAGAGGAAACGTAAAGACGATGTCATCTTAATATTTTTGTCTTGGAGCCATGCATGACAGTGCTGCTGTCTCATCCATAAAATAAAAAAATTTAAATTGAAAATGAAATGAAATATTAAATTTAGAATAAATGCGTTAAGGATTGGAGAAAAAAAGAAAGAAGAACAGAAATTTTTCCCCCCAAACAGATTACATTAAATTTAAAAAAATTTAATTTAAAAAAAAAGAAAAAACGTAACGTTTTGCTGTCTTCCGTTGCTGGCGGCGGTGCCTATGCGTACGCTTCAGTACCGTTGGGTGTAATATTTGGTGACAACCAACCAGCCGAACGACTACTGACTACAGCAGAGGTTAATGGACTTACGAAAATTAAATTTAAAAATAAAAATTCTAAAAAATTTATTCTTATTTAAATTCATTTTGTAATATACTAAACCGTTCTACCGCTACTGCTCCCGCTAACGCTAACGGAAAAGGTTAATGCACTTTTAGTGCGGCCACGCATTTTACACACACACACAGTTTAGTGTAGAGGCGTTAAGTTGCTGCTTGCCTCAGACGACACATGTTACGGAATATTTTTAATGATTCTGTTACCCTCCTCCCCCCTCCCCCAAAAAACCAAGAAGAAAATTTAAAATTTCACTTTCAATTCTTGTAAAATGTGTCTACTTACACAGTGGGTTGTGTTGTGTTTTCAGATGCATTCTGTGCAAAGTACAAGAAATTTAATAAAAAAATTTAAAAAAAATAAATTTTGTGGTTAAAAACGTTGCACGTTTTTTCTGATAAATTCTTTGGTTTTAAATCTTTTGTTTTTTTTTTTTGTATCTGGTGGTTATAGCAGTTGGCATGGGATTTGAACTCTTTGAACTTTAAACAAAAAAAAACCTTTGCAAGCAAATAAATTTTACACCATTTCCCTCGAGTTTATTAATCTTTGTAGCAAAATAAAAAAGCAGTTAGAAACGGGTTTTGAAACCGTTTAGAGACTAAGAAACCAGCCTAACTGAAATTTGTAAAAATTTAAAGACATTTTTCGAGTCTATGAGAACAAAGTCTCGCAAAACAGTTTTGTTTAACGGTATACGATCAACAGTTCCTTTGACCTGCCGTATAGCAAAGCTTGAGAAGAGTCTCTCTCTATCTCCTTCAGTAGGTTTACAGACTTCTCTTTTTACTCCACATAAGGGTTGCCTCCTAGCAAACTCATCTGTCTGTTCATTGCCCTCTAAATTCCCACTTTAATTAAAAGATAGTAAAGAGTGACACGCTATTTTCCCTGTTTGGCTCATTTAGTTTGACTATACGTAATAATATCGAGCCAATATCGCTGCAGTAGGTTATAGTATGTTCAGACATGCACTTATATTGAGAAAATCATTGCGGCATTAACGGCATTATTGATCTCAATATTTCATAGAAAATTTCAATTAATTATTGATCAATAAATTCATAAATTGTTATAATATTGATTAAAACTTCAAATACAACACTGTCATAAGTACGTTCAGTGAGCATATAACATTTTTCCGAACACTTTCTATTGATATTTGACAACTGAAATGTAAACAACGACAGTGCCATAAGCAAAAGCTTTCTTTTCTGCTAGCTATCCAATATTATCAAATTTTCATTTCTCATCCTTCTGAGGAAAGCCACTTTGGAGTCACAAGTAGTCCCTATTAACCGCAACTGCTCGGCGTTTCGGTTAATCATTAGCAGTACCTTCTCCAATGTTAAATTGTTTTCCATTTTTTCTAAACAACTTTTTTGGCACTAATTTTCGCGATTAAATTAAAAGCAATTTTGTTGAAGCAATCAGCTGTTTTGTTTACCAGCTGTCAAATAAATTTTCGCATATTATATGTCTGAACGCTAAAAATATTGTTCTCAATAAACCGAATATTGATTTAATAAAAGTGCATGTCTGAACATAGTATTAGGTTAGAGGACGTGTACTTGTCAACAGTGACAAGTACAGTACCTAGCAGTCGAATTAACCCATTGTACAACGTTCTAGCTTCTCACACCAGTCGTGCTGTGTGTGCGTTTATTTTATACATGAGTGGCGGGAACCTACAGTTTAAAGTCAACTTCGACAGATTTTTTGAGAAGGTTTTCATGGCAATTTTTACTCTCAGAGTTTTTGTCAGAAATCTTCGGAGAGGAAGTCACCCAAGAAATATTTTCATATTTTCGTTTTGATGTCTGACCTGGTATTCGAACTCGGGCCATTCATATCTAATAAACCAACAGACTACCTACTAGACAAACGGCGTATTTATCACTGACGTAAATGATCGCGAACTAATATTCTACGCTTATTCTCCTCGTGCTATTTTACGAGGCAGAGGCGTAGACCCTCTAAAGTCCTAATGCAACAGCTTTGAGAGTACTCCAGAGAAAATTTCTACGTAAGATCTTAGGTACAGTACGAGTTGGCGATTATTTGCGCATTCGCTTTGAGAGTACTCCAGCGAAAAATTCTACGTAAGATCTTGGGTACAGTACGACTTGGCGATGATTTCCGCATCCGATCCATCAGTGAGCTGTGGAAGGTCCTCATAATTGATCTTTACAATCCTTTAGTCAGAATTGCAGGCTAGCTTCTCACACCACTTATGTAGTGTGCATTAATTTTATACACGAATGGCAAGAGTTTTTGCAAGAAATCTGCTGAGAGGAAGTCGCCGGAGAAATATCCGAGGAAATAGCCTGGGCTTTAAGCCGTGGTATCACGTCTAATAAACCAACACACTACCTACTAGTCTACAGCGACTACTACGATTTTAATCGTTTGCTAACGTGGTCTGACGTCTAATAAGTCAACACATTACCCACTAGATAGGGCTGCTATCCTGTAGTGGTAAGCAGACAACAAGACTGCTTGATGGCTTAAGTGTATGTCAATAGGCATGAGACACTTGACCAGCCAAGCCTACCTAGCTAAATAAAAGGTCAATACAGGAGGTTAAATAAATTCTTATTTTATTTTCTTCAATTATTTTCAAAATTAATATTGTTTTTCTATTTAAAAATTGTTTATGTTATGGAACCAGGTCTTTCAAAAAAAAATGGTAATAAAATTTCTGGAATTTGCTTTGTTATCTAGTTACGGAAAATATTGTTTTCTTAGTTTTTTATTTTATTTTGTTGCTCTAAATATTTTTATTATGTTTTTCACATAATTTTGAAAACTTTTAAATAAAATTTTTGTTTCAATTTCATTTTTTTTTATTAATTTATTGTATAACCTCAAAAAAAAAACCTGTCGCTAATGCATTCACATTAATTTTTTTAATAAAACGATATAAAAGATTAGAAAAGATATATTTTTACTGTTACTTTCAAAAATTTGATGCCTGGTTGCAAGAGAGAATTTAAGAAGAAGAAAAATGTTGACGTGTGGCCAAAAATTTGCCACTTGTTCTGTGTAGCAAACAATTTCAAATTTTTTTCTGGCAGATTTTCAAAAATTATCAACAGAATCAAGAAATATTATATATATATATACAATATATACAATATTGTACAATATATATATATATATATATATACAATACAATACAATACAATATATATATATATATATATATATATATATAAAATATTTAAATATTTAAAAAAAAAACAAAAACATATTTTTATTGCACAAAGAAATAGAAACTGAGTCAAATAAAAGGCGACAGCTCTAGCAAACTAAATTAACAGTAAAATTTTCAAAAAACACAAAAAAAAATACTAAACAATAATAGAATAATTTAAAAAAATATATTTTGTAAAAATATATTTTGTATGCCTTACCTAAATACAGTAAGCAACAAAACAAACTGTACACTATGGATAAAATTCTAACCATCTAATACTATGTTCAGACATGCACTTTTATTAAATCAATATTCGGTTTATTGAGAACAATATTTTTAGCGTTCAGACATAAAATATACGAAAATTTATTTGACAGCAAAACTGCTGATTGCTTCAACAAAATTGCTTTTAATTTAATCGCGAAAAGTAGTACCTAAAATACTTTTTAGAAAAAAATGGAAAACAATTTAACATTGGAAAAGATATTGCTAAAGATTAACCGAAATGCCAAGCTGTTGCGGTTAATAGGGCCTATTTGTGACTCCGAATGGCTTTCCTCAGAAGGATAAGAAATAAAAATTTGATAAATAAAAAAATTCGATAAAAATATTTGATAATCGCAATAAACGGCATTATTGATCGCAATATCTCATATAAAATTTCAATTAATTATTGATCAATAAATTCATAAATTGTTAAAATATTGATTAAAACTTCAAATACAACATTGTCATAAGTATGTTCAGTGAGCATATAAAATTTTTCCGAACACTTTCTATTGATATTTGACAACTCAAATGTAAAGAACGACAGTGTCATAAGCGAAAGCTTTCTTTTGTGCTAACTGTCCAATATTACATACATAATGGGCATTACAACCCTTCAGTCAGGATTACGACCTAGCTTCTCACACCACTTATGTTGTGTGCGTTAATTTTATACATGAGTGGCGGGACCTACAGTTTAAAGTCGACTCCGGACGACAGATTTTTGAGAAGCTTTTCATGGCAATTTTTACTCTCAGAGTCTTTGCCAGAAATCTGCTGAGAGGAAGTCGCCGAAGAAATATTTTTCGTTTTGATGTCTGACCTGGGATACGAACCCGGGCCTTTCGTCTAATAAGCCAACACACTACCTACTAGACCACGGCGACTTCCAAAACAAAACCAAAACAAAATGTAAAAAAATGTTCACGTTTTAGAGCTCTCAGATTTTGTTCACTTTTTAGAATACTTTGTGGAAAAATAAATTTGTTCACGTTCCAGAGACGTTCACACTTTCAAGTGTTCACGTTTTCGTGAGTTCACTGTAGTTTCTTGTATGTATTTATACTAACTAATGATATGAAAATAACAAAAAATAAATTTTCATTTACAAACTAGAATTTACGCAAGCATTACATGAGATAAAACTAATTAAAATTGATATTAAATTTAAATGTTTGAAAAACAATTTAAGAAAATTTAAAATGCAACCAAAAACATTATATGATACACTAAAATTTCTGAAAATCAAATCAAAATCAAATATCAAATAATATTTCTTAAAGAACAAATTATTTGTAGATTTTATTGTATTCATTTTGGCAAATGTTCAAAAAGGAATGAAATTTCATTTCTTTTGGAATACAAACAGTCAAAGAAAAAAGTCTACATATACCACTATATAATTTCTATGTTATATTTTCTTAAAATTCAATTTTTCTTCAAACATTCTTAATTGTAAATGCATTTAACAAGGTTATAATATCTTTTTCAATTTGGAAAATATCATATAATCAAGAAAATATCTTCGTACAGAGGTGTATGTAGACTTTGTTCTTTGACTGTAATGAATACAGGGGATTTACTAACCCCAACAATTTTTTTCTTTAAAAATTTTACGTAATTTACTTAATAATTTATCATCATTGTTATTATTTAATCGAAAATAAAAGAAAACAAAAATTGATGGAAAATTACGTTCATAAATTATTTTTATTTATAAGGAACAAAACATATTGTTATTCTAGGTTTCCCAAGTGAAAGGCAGGCCTATTGCATGTTATTTGTTCTTTTTTTTTAATTTTACGCACTGATTTGATTTAATATTAATGGAAAATCAATTTCTATTTTATTCATTCTATTGTAACTGCTATGTTCAAATAGTTTCTCAAATATCTCAAGGTTGTTTGCCTACAATTAACGATTAATTCTGGCATTTAAAAAAAAAAGAAATCACAGGTGTTTTCTGCTAAGGTTACTCCCTGTAGTCTGGGAGATTTTTAAATAGGAATACAAACAAATTAAGTTAGTAACTTAAGCTTAAGTAGGACAAGGCCAATAGAAATATTGTTGTTAGACAAATTTGTATTTATTTCTTGTATTTATATTGCTTTGGGTTTGAATTAAAAAAAAACATTACAAATCATAAATATAGTTTCACAAAACATATTTTACCGTTCGGAATCAACTTTAGATTCCCCCACTCATAGCTAAAACTAACACACACAACACGGGTGGTGTGAGAAACTAGGTCGTGATCCTGGCTAAAGGGTTGCAATCATTACCACGTTCACACCGGTTTGTATCCGCACTAAACAGTCTCCTTTGGCTGCGCGTACCATCGATAGGCGGTGCTATTAGACGGCACATAACACCAAATATTTCGATCTTTAATACTATCTTCACATATGCAATTTAATTGAGTCAATATTCGATTAATTGAACACAAAATTTAAACCGTTCAGGTATAATAAATATACGCAATATTCAGCTTACTCAATATTCACTTGACAGCTGGTAAACTAACCAGCTGGTTGTTTCAACAACATTGTTTTTGCTTTTTTTTATGTCGTTGTCGTGTTGTCTAATATTATGTTCACGTATGCAATTTAATTGAATCAATATTCGTTTCATTGAGAACAAAATTTAAACCGTTCAGGTATAATAAATATACGCAATATTCAGCTTACTCAATATTCACTTGACAGCTGGTAAACAAACCAGCTGGTTCACGTATGCAATTTAATTGACTCAATATTCGTTTAATTGAGAACAACATTATAACCGTTCAGGTATAATAAATATATGCAATATTCAGCTTACTCAATATTCATTTGACAGCTGTTTTTGTTTTGTTTGTCGTTTTTGTTGTTTGAGTTGTCAAATATCAAAAGGAAGTGTTCGGTTACTTATAATATGCTCACTAAACAGACTTATGATAGTGTTGTATTTAAAGTTTTATTGAATATTATAACAATTAACATTTAATTGAGCAACAAGAAATTAAGATTTTATATGAAATATTGAGATCAATATTGGTATTAATTGCGATTTAAGCAATAAAGGTGCATACCTGAACATAGTATAACTCTTCTACTAACGAAAAAGAATACTTAAGAGTCAGGCTCTATTAAAACGTCTTCATTTTAATAACAATTTTAATAACTAAGTCCTGCTCCAAATTCAGAATATTTAGTAAGAATGAGATGCGTACAAAATTCCCATAAAACTTTACACGTTATCGTTGCATTGTTGGGTTATCTATGTTGCATAATAGCTGCCTTCCGATAAAGCTCAAAAGCACTAAGTGCAGCCACCAGTAGGCGACAAGCATGAATTATTGGGCCGCCGTGAACGTATTAATTAAGAAAGTTAGTAAGTAACTAAGCAGTAGTAATACCTGACTAGACGAGTGCTTCGAAAAAACTAATTTATTCGGATGATTCCCCCTCAACGGTCATTTAGCACAATATTCTTCAGACTTATACTATGTTCAGACATGTACTTTTATTAAATCAATATTCGGTTTATTGAGAACAATATTTTTAGCGTTCAGACATTTAATAGACGAAAATTTATTTGACAGCAAAACAGCTGATTGCTTCAACAAAATTGCTTTTAATTGAATTGCGAAAATTAGTGCCAAAAATATTTTTTTAGAAATAATGGAAAACGATTTAACATTGAAGAAGGTATTGCTAATGATTAACCGAAACGCCGACTACTTGTGACTCCAGAGTGGCCTTCCTCAAAAGGATGAGAAATGAAAATTTTATAATGTTGGATAGATAGCAGAAAAGAAAGCTTTTGCTTATGGCACTGTCGTTGTTTACATTTGAGTTGTCAAATATCAATAGAAAGTGTTCGGAAAAATGTTATATGCTCACTGAACATACTTATGACAGTGTTGTATTTGAAGTTTTAATCAATATTATAACAATTTATGAATTTATTGACCAATAATTAATTGAAATTTTATATGAAATATTGAGATCAATAATGCCGTTTATTGCGATTTTCTCAATATAAGTGCATGTCTGAACATAGTATTAAGTACCATCGACTATTTAAAATGGTCAATTTTGGAGGAAAATTTAAAAAAAAAATAGTTTTGGGCTAGAAGAACCAAAATTTTAAATTTCTTTCAAATAAGCTTAATGCATTAAGCAAGCGCAAGGTGGCGGTATTGAGTAATACTATTTTTTTTTTAAATTAAACAAAAATCTTGTCATATTGGTTTGTTTGATATCTATTTATTACTTTGTCATATACATAGTCACACAATAATTAAAATTTTATCATTTTAAGGCTTTGTAAATATTATAAATTTTTATTAGAAATTTATTTTTATTGAAGTTTTAAAAGGGTTGGGTCCATGTTATTATATACTATTCAAAATAACTTTCTTTAACTTCTAAAAAAACATAAATTTTCCACCAATAACACATGCATTTAAAATTTTACAAAAAAAAAAAAACTTATCAGTTATTTTAGGTACTTTAAATACGCTCATCATCAATTAAGAGTAATTAATCATATAGGTACTGATTGAATCACACGATGAATTACCTGAATTTTCAAAAGAAATCTTATCATTGCAAAAAAAAATTATCGCTTTAAAGTTTTTTTACCTTTTGGAAATTGTGTCAAAAACGAAATCTGATTAAATGCTATCAAATATAATGTCTGCGTCATTTTATTGCTTGAAGTTTAAACATTTCTGGATTATTCGATTGCCAGACTGGAGTGTATGTGACGAAATCAACGTGCCGGTTATTTTAGAAAATCACCTGAAATACTGCACAAAGTCTAATCTATTGAATGCTATTTTTATACTTAAGTCTTTAGCAACTGTTTTAAAAAATTAGCATTCAGGTTATTGTGGGCTAAAGAGTCATATTAAAACTTCTCTGCTTTGTTTTTGTTTAAGAAAATAAAATGTTTTTCAAATTTCTGAAATTATCATAATTTTTACGGTTTAGAAAATTTTATTTTTTTAATAATTTTTTTTGAAAAATTGACATGAAAATGTTTCCAATACATTTATTTTGCTAGAACTTACGCCACAATTAGGAGAGCTCACAATTATTGATGGTAATAAAAAAAACATTTAAATTAAATGAGTCCGGAGAATTGAAGTTACATCAAATTGTGTTTAGAAACTTTCGAAATGATAGCAACGTAACATTTTATTTAGCATTATTTACTTATTACATCCTATCTTCTCACGCCAGCCATTTTATATCTATAAGTGAAGGGGACCTTATAGTTTAATGTCAACTCCGTACGATAGATTTTTGAAGAACTTTCCTTGTCTCTTTTTATTCATTTCACAAAGTTTTCATTAGGAATCTGTTGAGAGGAAGTCACTGAAGAAATATTTTTTATATTCAATGCCATTATTAAAACTTGGCTTTAAACTGCCGTTAAACTTGGGTTTAGTTAAAGTTACCTTTAACTGATTTTCGTTATTACAACTTACAGATAAAATAAAATTAAAACATGGCAGTGCCGGAGAAAGTCATTAAAACTGCTCAATTAAACAAGTTTTTTTTTTAACGTAGTGGCAACAGCGGATTTCGTTTATTTCTTGTATATGCTCATTTTGTTTAAATTTGAAGTTGCCATATCGAATATAGTATATGATATGGCAAGTTCAATCATAAAGAGACCTTTAAGGTTCAATTAGTCGTGACTTTACCATAACGCTGTAGTCGTAACATAATCCATAACCGTAAATTTACTATTAGCACCAATCAGTGCTGTCATGGCCATAAACAGCTGTTTACGTTAATTGCACATATGTATTTTTCAAAAGTACAAAAGTAAACAAAAAAATGTGTATACATGTAAGTAAATTCAGCAAACAGCTGTTTATGGTTATGGCAAAAAACCAAAATTCAATTGGTACATATGGTTATCGTTATGACTATGGCATTATGGTAAGTCACCTATAATCGAAAACAGTGATGTCCATAAAGTTGGTTAAAACAGCTGATTTATATGGTTATGGTTAAGTCACGACTAATTGAACCTTTAAATGTTAAAGGTAGGATGATATTCTCTTTAGCTTAACGATCACTTTTATCTTATTGGGTACTCATAATAATGAAAAACAATTTATCTGCCCGTCAAAATCTTTCATTTATTTAACGGCATGTTGTAATAATGGCCCTCAGTATGATTTCAAATGTCTAGGATGGCGTTGAAACCATCGTCTCACGTCTAATATACCAGCACAGTACCACCATACTACGGCCACATCCACTTTATAATAATGTACGGATAAAATAATTTATTTTTGAATAATTTTGAGTAAACCAAGACAATTATGAGCAGACCCATCCAAGAGGGTAAACGATATGTTAAAACATCCGACTTAGAGAACATGCTTCAAATACTGTCCTTCATTCTTAAACTTCATGAATATCCAAATAAGGAATGAAACAAAATGGTGGCAAATTAAAATATACAATCACTCACGACTATCACTTGTTGAGGTCTATCAATTTGTGCATAAAAAATCCTTACGTTTGTATTATGCTTTACACATTTCAACTCTCTCACAGCACTTAGAAGAATCCACTAGGACTAGGATAATTTATTTGTTTATTAGCGTGCGGTTTATAGATTCAATGTATGCAATTTAATTGAGTCAATATTTGGTTAATTGAGAACAAAATTTTAATTTTAATTGAGCAATAATTAATTGAGATTTTATATAAAATATTTAATAGAGTCCATATTCGTTTAATTGGCAACAAAATTTTAACCGTTCAGTTATAATAAATATACGCAATATTCAGCTTACTCAATGTTTATTTGATAGTTGGTAAACTAACCAGCTGGTTGTTTCAACAACATTGTTTTTTTTTTTTGTCGTGTTGTCTATAGTATTAGACAACAAATTAACGTATGCAATTTAATTGAGTCAATAATCGTTTAATTGAGAACAAAATTTTAACCGTTCAGTTATAATAAATATATGCAATATTCAGCTTACTCAATATTCATTTGACAGCTGGTAAACAAATCAGCTGGTTGTTTCAACAACATTGCTTTTTTTTCATTGTTGAGTTGTTATTGTTTGAGTTGCCAAATATCAACAGGAAGTGTTATGTTCACTAAACAGACTTATGACAGTGTTGTATTTAAAGTTTTACTGAATATTATAACAATTAACATTTAATTGAGCAATAATTAATTGAGATTTTATATGAAATATTGAGATCAATATTGGCATTAATTGCGATTTAAGCCATAAAGGCGTATACGTGAACATAGTATAACTCATCTACTACCGAAAAGAAATACTTAAGAGTCAGGCTCTATTAAAAGGATTTCATTTTAATAACTAAATTCACAAACTTCTTACAAAACTTTACACGATACCGTTGCATTGTTGGATTGTCTATGCTGTATAACAGCTGCCTCCCGAGAAAGTGCAGCCGCCAGTAGGCGACAAGCATGAATTAGCGGGCCGCCGTGATCGTGTTAAGTAAGTTAGTAAGGAACTAAGCAATGGTAATGGCTGACTAGCTGAGTGTTTCGAAAAATCTAATTTATTCGGATGATTCCCTTCCAACGGTCATTTGGCACAATATTCTTCAAACTTAAGTATCATGGACTATTTAAAATGGTCAATTTTGGAGGAAAATATAAAAAAAATTAACAATTAACATTTAAGTGAGCAGTAATTAATTGAGATTTTATATGAAATATTGAGATCAATATTGACATTAATTGCGATTTATGTAATAAAGGTGCATACGTGAACATAGTATAAGTTCTACAATTCGTATTAATTACAATTTTATTTGTTACTTATTTTTTTTTATTAAATAATAAGTAATAGGGTCCTTTTAACTACACCTAATATAACATATTTTAAAAACGATAAAGAAGAAAGAAATGCCTTTAAAGAAGGATATCTAAAAAAATTATTGTATTTCTTTATTTAAAAGAAAAAAATACGATATTCTTAGAAATCAGTGCTAATTTCTGTATAAACAAATGCTATTTAAATACCATGTATTTATAAAATAAATACTCTTACTATCGTATATAATCTCAATATCTTATTCATTCTTTTCGTTTTTCTTTAAATAAATACAATATTTTATTAAAACCACAAGACTTTACTCAGTTGCATAGTACTATTTTAGTATGTTTTAAATAAATAGTAAAAAAGAAAGAAAGAAAAAATAAAATTAAATTTATTTTTCAAACACTTAATGATATAACACGCCATAGCAATTTCATATTCAAACAAATGTTTGCTATCATCAGCACAATGGATAGACAGAAAAACTTCACTAATGGATCTTTGCTATTTTTAAAATTTTTTGTGCTATTTATCTTGCTATTTTTTTGATGTGTTTTCAAGGTTTAAGCATCTCTAAGCTTAGTTCTCAGCTGTTTTAAATTAAAAATAATTTTTTTCTTATTTTTTTTTATAATAAATTCATATTTAAATACTCTTATTGGCGACAAGTGCAAATGTCTTTTGAAACGGAATAGCAATATTATAAAAGATAAAAAGATGAGAAAATAATGAAAGTAGCTTAATAAGTAAATATTTTTATAGATCCATTAAAATTCTAATTGTAAATTCATTACTTGTTGGCTAAATGCTACTTGAATATTAAAAAAACCTTTTTTTTAATTCTTGTTCCCAACGGAATCTAATCAAAATTTTGACATTTTAAAAATATGGCCTCGGTATTATAATTGATCGCCTTTCTAAGCCGATAAAAAGCACATGTCTTGCAAATAAATTGCATTAAAAAGATTAGATTTATACTACAATATTCAATGGGAATTAAGCATATGCTACTATAAAATATAACGTAAAATCTATTTCAATGTTTTAACCTTGTTAAGTATTTGAAAATGACGAATTTTTTAAGGAAAGTAACATTAAACGGGGAAAACGATTATGTAGTAAAAGAAATATACTATTTTCGCGTGGAACTGATGGTTAAATTTAGCATAGTTAGGAGAAAGCTATTAAAATGATGCTATTCTTTATAAATATTCACTCTAGTGTTCTTTTTTTTTAACCTGTACTCAGGGGATGACCCCTACTCATGCAGTGCATTGTACAGGTTTAGGAAAGGTGGAAAGAGGCAAGATGCGAACGGTGCTGGTGACTTTAAAATAGCCAGTGCTATACCTTCACCATTAGACAGTCTACAGCAATTGTCCCCAAGAAGACCGCACTTTCTCACACCACTTATGTTGTGTGTGTTAATTTTATACAGAAGTGGCTGGACCTACAGTTTAAAGTCGACTCCGAACGAAAGATTTTTGAGAAACTTTTCAAGAAGCGAAAGAAAGAAATCGCCGAAAAAATATTTTTTGTATTTTTTTTATTTTTGATGTCTGGCCTGGGACTCGAACCCTGTCTTTACGTCTAATAAGCCAGCACACTACCTACTAGACCACGGTTACATCCAAATTGAAAAGGTTAAGCGATTTCTCTGCGCATATTCTTTTAATGCTTCTTCTCTCCAATCAATTGCCTAATTTTTACAAACGTTTTAGCGACAATACTTTATTCACTCTAGTGTTCTTTGAACTCATGTGGTGATTCAAAATCTGGTCATTCAAGGTTCAAACTTTGTGGACATTTTTTTTGAATCTTCAAATAAAAATCTTCCAAACTCGTACAATCATTGAAATCGCCGTAGTCTAGTAGGCAGTATGTGGACTTATTAGACGCTAGGCTGTGGTTACAACACTTGCCCAGATATCTCGAGCAAGAAAATATATTCCTTCGCCCTCTTCCTCTCACTAGATCTCTGGCGAAAACTCTAAGAGTAAATAAAATTGTCATGAAAAGTTTTTAAAAAAACTGTTGGCACTTCTACTTACGAATAAAATGAACACACATAACATGGGTTGTGTGAAAAGCTAGGTTTCAATCTTGACTAAAGGTTTGTAATGACCTATTAAGAAAGTAAGTAATCTTTTCTAATTAATCCTGGTAACCTCAGCCTTCCTCACAAAGGATAACATCTACAATGAATATGCTAATAAGGTCAGAGAGAAACACTTCTTGAGAAAGAGTAAGGACATGCGGCAAAAATGCTTACCACTTCACCTTATATATATTCGCAGGGGACATTTCTTCTAGGCTTCGACAAATCCCTAACATACGAGAACTTTCTTACGAAAGGAAAAACTTGATGAACTAAAGAATATTTTAATAAGGACAAACAGAAACACCTCTCGAGAAAGCGTAAGAATCCTTCGAAGAAGGCCCTTATTACTGCATCGTATACATGTTCGTAGAAGGCATTTTTTCTAGGTAACAACTGATAACAAACATACGACCATCATTCTAGAACTTGCTACGCAAGAAAAAGGTTGACAAACTTGTTTAATTAAACTGAAAAGAACTTCGTTCTGATAATGTTTAGAAAGGTCTTCCAGAGGCTAAGTTTGTCTTCTCTAAGCCAATTCAGTCAGAATTACGACCTAGCTTCTCACAAAACTTATGTTGTGTGTTTTAAATTTTAGACGTGAAAGTCAGGATCTACAGTATAAAGTCCATTCTGAACGACAGATTTTTTAGGAAACTTTTCATTACAAATGTGTTTATTACATAATTAGTATTCCTTGAAAAAATTATGAAAAAATTAAAAAGCTGGAGTTGAAACACGGTTCCACTGAAATACAAGTTAACAACAATATTTTCTAAAACCTAAATTTCTTATTTTATAAGACAATATTTTTAATTTAAAAAATAAATTCTGCTAGAATACTGAATCTTATATTTGCCTACAACATACATCACATATAATATAGTACGTGCTAAAAGTCAGCTATTTGTCAAAGAAATTTGCACAAATAAAAATTAGCAATTACAGTACAAGTATATGCACTTGTGTTTATATGTACATATATAATGCGCGTATACATACATACATATGTACGTACATACATATGTACAATCGAGTAAAACATATGTTTTTTATTGTTATTGTTTTCGGCTATTTTTGCCACTAACAATAGCCCTGTACCACCCACAATATACATTTTGTTGGCAACAATTCTCACAACAATATTATTTTTGTTGTTATTGTTTTTGTTGTTATTCTTTTTATCTAAACAAAAAAGAAAAAGAAAAAAAATTATCATCTACACCCCCTAAAAACAGCTGATGTACTACAAATAAAATTAAATTTCCTACCTCTTTCCTTACCCCTACTTGAGGAGTACGTACGTACATAAATGTTTTGATTAAAATCAAAGATAAAATATTATGTATACATACAGTAGATACTTTATAAAATGAATTTGATCAATATTTTTTATATGTTCTAATTCTCAAAACTAAGCAACAAAAAAGAAATTTTGATCAAGAGAGTATTTAGGAGATCATTTGAAAGAACGGTTACGTAATCGCTAAACCTCAAACAAAATTTCACCAATAAACTTGCTCGTGGTGCCACCAGAAAACACTAAACAAAACTTGTAGATTCAATTTCAAATGGGTTAAATGGAGTGCGTGACATTAAGGGATATTCTACTAAATGCAAGGGATAACATTTTCATATATTTGGTCCTTGAGTTTAAAATTCACTCAGTGTTCTCCTCGGGGGTACATATGAATTCATTTGAAACTCTTCCTTATTTTTCTTTTGTTTAATGGAAAAACATTCAAAAATTATTTTTGTTTTATAATAAAACTAGCTGTACCCTGCACGTGTTGCTGTGCCCGCAACTAAAATAAATTTGAAGGAAAGGCATTACACGAATGTCCAATTAATTTTAAATCATTTTATTAATTTTGTTTCCCGTTGTCCTGATGATTCAGATGAACGGGCCTGAGTTTCTAATCTCACTTCTCGTTGTTCAAGTGGTTCATGCGAACGGGTCTTAGCGGCATATACTCGAAAATTTTCCAGTCACAGTGCTTGTCTGATTCTGAGACTCGTAATACTCTTTTCTTCCGTGCTTGGGTTGTAGGTGGACCAATTGCTTGTCATTAATTTTGAATAATTTTCAGTGACGCCATCCATTGGAAATTAATCGCACCAATCTCCGTCGACTCATACGTAACAACTAGTGATGCCAATCGGGAAATCCCGAATCCCGAAATCCCGCGATTTTCGGAATTCACAAAATCCTGAATTCCGGGATTTTTAAAAACTTGTCCTGGGATTTTTCGAGATTGTGAATTCATACGTATATTGACCCTACAAAAGATTCTGAAAAAAAATTCTATATCACTTGACTTCGATAATAGCATCTTAGATGAGGAAAACCCTACTTCCAGTGATAAAAAATTATTTAATGGCATCGAAGGATGCAAAAGCCCTATAAAACGAATTAAAAGGGTAACTGATTTAGATACTCAACTGTCCAAAGAAATAGATTTATTTATACCAGAAGGTGGTAGAGGTTAATACTTAAAGCTGCATACAGCTATCTTGGAACTATTTTACCAACAAATGTTGATTGGGAGAAGTGTTTTTCAACGGCATTTGGAATACAAATGATTTTGTCAACAAAATATTTTTATTACTAAGAGAAAATCACGATTTTTCCTGTGATTTTTCGGGATTTTTGGATCCCGAATTATGCCGAAATATCCCGGGATTTCGGGATCGGAATTTACAAAATCCCGAATCTCGGGATTTTTAAAAATCGATCCCGTTTGGCATCCCTAGTAACAACTTTGTTAAAGAATGCACAGTTTAAGATTTGATTCATTTTGAGTAATTTTCAGTGACACCACCTATTGAAAATTGGTCATACCAACTTAGAAATCTTCGTCGGCTCATGCGCAATAACTTTGCTAAAGATCATGACATGATCAAATGCACAGTTTACGATTTAATTCATTTTAAGTAATTTTCCGTGGCGCCACCTATCGAATATTGATCATACCAACTTAGAAATCTTCATTGGCTCATGCGCTAATGATCATGACATGATTAAATGCACAGTTTACGATTTAATTGATTTGAAGTAATTTTCAGTGGCGCCACCTGCCGGAAATTAGTCATATCAACTTAGAAACTACCCCGGCTCATGGGCAACAAAAGTTTCTAAAGATTATAACATGATCAAATTCATAGTTTACGATGGAGCCGTTTTCTGATTTTAGGTAAATCAAAAAAAGTGGGCGCTAAAGTGGGCAGGGCAAAATTTTCTCTTGATGAAAACTTTAAATGGACAATTACAAACATTTGAAAGAAAAATTAGTCAAATCGATGGGGCCGTTTTTTGATTTTCGATAAATAGAAAATGTGGACGTAAAAGTGGGAAACTGTGGGAAACTTCACATAAACCATCTACTAAATAGACCGAACAAAGCCTAAACATTTGGCTTGGATAGGTGAGCCCGTTCTTGAGTTATAAAATGATAACGAAAAGTGGCATTCATTTTTATATATTAGAATAGAAATAAATAAAAAAAAGTCTTTAATTTTTTATACAAACATACATAATTGGCCATTACAACCCTTCAGTCAGGATTACGACCTTGCTTCTCACACCACTTATGTTGTGTGCGTTAATTTTATACATGAGTGGCGGGACCTACAGTTTAAAGTCGACTCCGAACGACAGATTTTTGAGAAGCTTTTCATGGCAATTTTTTACTCACAGAGTCTTTGCCAGAAATCTGCTGAGAGGAAGTCGCCGAAGAAATATTTTTTCGTTTTGATGTCTGACCTGGGATACGAACCCGGGCCTTTTGTCTAATAAGCCAACACACTACCTACTAGACCACGGCGACTTTATACAAACTGTTGGTCAAAAATCATGAAATTGTCAAAATATTTTGGAGTACTAAGACTTTTGCTGTCCACTGTATGTATGTATCTCCGTATCATTAATGAAATATTAATAATATTAACGTAAAGCGAACAATATAAACAAAAACAAAAGTGAAAAACAAGATAAATAATTATATAATCAAATGGATTCTAAATTACTTATTTTTTATATGTTTTTCTGTTACTGCAGATGTATGTACGTATGCTATACATAGATAGATAGGTATTGATAGTATATATGTACTTATAATATATATTTAATAAACGATTTTCGTAAACAAAAAATTTTCCTTTTTGGCAAAATTTCAATATTTCACTTTTGCTGTTGTTGTTGTTGTTGTCAAACGTTTAAAATCAACAGAAACTGATGCTGTGACAAAAAAACAAAAACCCCAAAAAGAAGGGTACCCAACGTCAAGTTCAAGTTTATTGAGAAAAACAGAAAGAAACTTAATGGTATAGAAAGATGATATATAATACATCTACATACAAATATATGTACATACATACATATGTACATACATACGTAAACACAATCCTTCATAGCAGTGCCCATAGAATGATATTGTTTACGTTCTATTTTTCATATTTTTTTTATTTTTTTTTATTTTCAGTAATTTTTGCAAAACAATTTTTAAAAAATATTTTTTTTTTTCTCGTATATAATAAAATAAAGAAAATTATAAATTTTTGTGAAAAAATTTTTGTTCTATTAAATAAACAATTTTTAGGTCTTTATTTGCTAATACTTTCTAATACCAAAGATTTGTAGAGATTTAGCATAAAAGCTCATAGGTAAACAAACTAAAATATCACGAAATTCACTCCAGTCTTCGTATGTCCAGTACAATATGTCAAAAATAAAAGAAAAATATTTGCTGACTTTGTTTAATCAACTTAAACTTTCGAAAATTTACATCCCTTCAAACTACCTAAACATTGTTGATACATCTTTAGTTTCATTTCAAATAGGCTTTCACCTCGAATTGCTTTCATTACGATCTGGCCAAAAATTGGACACTTTTGTAGAAAAAAATTTCTTCCACGAATAGTCAACAACAATATTTCTTTGATTTAAAATCCCAATGTTAAACCACGGTATTTAAAAGTCGCCGTGGTCTAGTAGGTAGTGTGCTAGCTTATTAGACATAAAGCCAGGGTTCGAGTCACAGGTCAGACGTCAAAATAAAATACAAAAAGTATTTTTTTTTTTGGCGATTTCTTCTCAGCAGATTTCTGGCAAAAACTCTAAGAGTCAAAAATCTGTCGTGCGGAGTCGACTTTAAACTATTGGTCCCGCTACTTATGTGTAAAATTAACATACACATACAACATAAGTAGTGTGAGAAACTAGGTCAATAATCCTGACTGAAGGATTGTAATGACCAATCATATGTGTATGTATTTAAAAGCAGATTTAATAATAATCGTGATCATTTACTTGATATTCTCCTGATTGGAAAAACTTTGGTAGCATTATCTACTATAGCACTTTTGTAAACGTTGTTAGAAAGCTTATTAGAAGAGAATTAACAAAATCTTTTCATATTTCCCTAGATTCGAATCTGCATTGTACTTCAAACACAACGCCACGCAACGTCTATTTGACCCTATACGGTCGCATCTTAAATATTGTATAACTTCCTTGATTAACGTATCCAGTAAATTCATTTATTCACGAAGTATTAACGCTCGCTTTCGCATCAGCCTACAATAGCTCGGATGGAGCCCTTATTAATATCGAGCGTATTATCGTTGGCATCGTTGACTGTCCATATCGACGCCTCGATTCTATAACATTCTAAGTCGAACAAGTGTGTTTTGAGTTATGAGCTCTTAAAGTTTTCATGCGACATACGACTATATGCGTATTCTATGTAGATTTTTCCCCATAACTTTGGAACAGATCGGCGCATCTTAACCAAATTTTGACAGTACTTAAGTTAGAGAACGTAGATGCAAGAACATTATAGAATGAGTCGTCGATATATCGTTCGAAAAAACGCAAGCGAACAAATAAAAGGGTTAAAATAACGTCTAGATGCCTTAAAGTCTGTGTACGTCACCACACACAAACGTGTCGTTAGCTTGACGAATACTTGACTTGTAAGAAATGTATATATGCTAACCTGGTTCACTGTAATAGCCAGGCTTGTACATTACGATCTAGCTTCTTACGCGACTTATGTTGCGTATGTGAATTTTATACGCGAGATGTTTAAAGTCGACTCAAAAAGACAGATTTTTGAGGAAAGTTTTCATGGCAATTTTATTTACTCTCAGGGTTTTTGCCAGAAATATATAGACAGTAAGTCACCGAAGGAATATTTCTTCATATTTCGTTTTATTGGAGACGTTTCACCCGGGGTTTGAACCGCAGCCTCACGTCTAATAAGCCAACATACAACCTAGGCTTGTACGTAGGTACTTAATGCAATTAATTTTCAATTTCAACAAATAATAATAATGATTAATAGGAATCCTGTATTGAAAGCAATAAAATTATATGAATTAACTTCCTGCGACCAATTTGCACTCAGATTTCTATTCTTACGTTAAAATATTTCGAAATAAAAATATCAAAAATAATTTTCAATATTTTAAAATAATTTTTTTGTTTATATTATCACATAATAATATAAGATATTTTAAATAATAATTCAATATATAATGGATAATAGAATTATTAAAAATTTTTTTATTTTATATTTTTTTTATTATTTTTTTTTTAAATTTTCAAATTTCAAAAGGTTTTAAACAGTTTTTATAATTTCCTAATCGAAAATGTACTCTTTCGATTATTTGCAAGTAAAGAAAAATTATATTTTAAAAGATTTTCAAAGCAAAAATGAAAAAGATGATTTCGTAATAATAAATTTGGCAGAATATGCCAGAAATATTCAGATATATGGACGACACAACTTTATATACACAAGACAAACAATATTCAAATAAATCTTAATTTAAAATTTGAAAAAAAAGAACGACAACAACAACAACAACAAATAAATAGTTCTGTTAAGTTAAATAGAAATCAAGACAGACAAAACAGCGACGACAATAAATGACAAAAAACTAAAATTCACACATACGCTGTTAAACAGCAACAACAACTATAGCAACAGCAAAACAGCAGCGAAAAAAGAAAAGTACAAATAAAAATTGCCTTTAATAAATTAAAGAAATAATACATGCATACACTAGATATAATGCAACATACATTCAAACACACACACACACATAGACAGAACTTAACTAAAACGTCAGTTAACTGCTCCCACATACCCACTTTAATTACAATCGCATACAATCTTACAAAACAAGAAAAATATGCTCATCATCATGCATTTGAAATGAAACTTCCGTTTAATTTCTATGTTTGTTGGTATGTTTGCATCACTTGTTATTATTTTTCCAATTGTTATTGTAGTTGTAAAGGGGAGAACAACAACAATTACTTTCCATTTCATAAAGAATGTTTATGTGTGTGCCTGTATATTGAAATAGGATGGAACAACATAACAACAGCAATAAAAGGGTTAGAATAAGAGAGAAACACAAAGCATTTGCCTTCAAGAGAGTAAAAGTATAGAAAAAGCTTTTTTTTATAATCCATTTGGGCTAAACTGAGAACAATGAGAATAATAATGTTGCCAGATTTATAAATTTAGAAAGGAAACTGAAAGGTTTTATAACAGTTAAGATTAATTTGTAGGATAAAATTGGTATTTACTAGGAAATTAGATTCGAAATTTGGATTTGCAAAGTACTTTGGCAAACTCTTTTCCATTTTCTTTTAAACTTTGTTTTGTTTTTATTTTTATACAGTCAAAGTTGACTTTGACAACCTTCAGTAAATGACAAACGAAAAAATAAAGTTACATTAGGAGAGGGTCGCCGTTGTCTAGTTGGTAGTGACATAAAGTTAGACATAAAGCCAGTGTTCGGGTCCCAGGCCAGACATCAAAACAAAATACAAAAAAAAGTATTTTTTCGGCGATTTCTTCTCTTTCTCTTCTTGTTTCTCAAAAATCTGTCGTTCCCCCACTTCTGCATAAAATTAACACACACAACATAAGTGATGTGAGAAACTGCGGGCTTTTTGAGGACGATATCTGTAGACTGTCTAATGGTGAAGGTATAGTACTGGCCATTTTATAGCCACCACTCGTTGCCTTACTGTTCGCATCTTCCCTCTCTCTTTCCACCTTTCCTAAAAAACCTGCACAATGTACTGTATGAGTAGGGGCCATCCCCTGAGTGCTGGTTTTATAAAAAAAAAATGAAATGACTTTAGGAGTGCTTTTGCCCGATAATTTTTTTCTTTTCTTGTGATAAACTTAAGACTTAAAGTACTTCGTAAAGTCTTGAGTTTATTAAATGAAAAGAAAAAAATTAGCGGGCCTAAAAGCTCCTAAAGTAACTTTGTTTTGCCTATGTTATTTACTGATGGTTGTATATACAACAACACAATATCCAGCAATTGTCAAAGTCATCTTTGAATGTACAAAAACAAAGTTTAAAAGAAAATGGAAAAGAATTTGTCAAAGTCAAAGTATAGAAGGCGCTAAACATTTTTTTGGTTTAAAAACAGTTATTTTAACGGTATTTATGACTCATTCGTTTACTCATCAATAGCATTTCGTAACTTTATTTGCCTACAACAACAATAATATTTTAAAACTGTAAAAAATTTAAAGTATATGGAAATTTGGGTAAATTATGAGAAATTCTTGAATTTTTTTATTTTATGTGGCATCATTATGGTTAGCAAGCAAAGGGATTTTTTATATGTATTGTTGGTTATATTCTGCAATCTCACATACACTAGTTCATACATATGTTTATAAATAAGCTTAGCAGGAGGCTTGTTTCGATAAAAAAAAATTGTGCTATAATTTATGCTCTTTACACACATTTATAGCAATACAAATATACAAACGCCTACTTTTTTAAATCTGAGAGAATTTGTTTGCTTTTTCTCACCAAGTGGTACGTTTTGTTTGTATTTTTTTGTTTTTCGTTTCTAAAGTTAACTCATCCACACATACACTCACACACACCCAACCATAGAACTTTTTTATGCTCGACAATATAAATTGTTGTTGGCTTTCATTGTATTTTTCAATATGTTTTGTTTGATTTTTTGTTTTTTCTTTCCCTAACAACAGAAAGTTTTTGTTTTTGCCAATGAGTTAGTATAGTATAGTATGGCTGAATGAAAAAATTATATATAGAGATGTATATGTGTAATGTTACTTGCCTTTGTGTGGGTAAATTTTGAAAGTGAATTTAAAAAAGCGAAGTGTTGCAGTCAAGTCAAGCAAACGTTAAGATCATTGTAACGTTGAACGTTGAATTCTGCGGTTGCAAAAAGTTCTCTAAAGGTGAGCTGAAAATAAAAAGCAAAATATTAAATTTTTTTAAGTTTAAGAAAGTAATTATATCAGGTGAATAAAAAAAAGAAAAATTGTGTTAAATGACAGTAAAAAAAATTCTATTAATTAAACAATTAATTGAAATAAACTGATTTACGATAAAATCTCTGTGTGGTCATATTGGTGAGATCAATATTTTTTGTTTTTTTTTTTTAAAGTGTTGCTAAAAAACGAATAATTTTGCATTAAAGTACAGTTTTTTTTAATTAAAAAATTTTTTTTAAAGAAAACCCATACATTGTTTCTTTCTAATTTTTGAATTTTTGTCAAAAAAAAAAGAAAAAAAAAACAAAAGCGGTAACCGGCTTGTGCAAAAAAAAACAACTTCAACTCTTTCTTTTTAAAGTTAAAAACCCGTTTCAATTTGAGTATAATATTACAACAAAGCAGCAGTGTTGCTAATATGTGTAGTTGAGTCATAAAAATGCACTTAAAAATACTTTTTTTTTCTGTGTTCATTTTGCTTGTGGTCTGGTCTTCTACAGAAAATAAATTTATTAGAACCGGCTGTTCAACCTTGGCAAGTGTCTTTACCATGGCTTGTGTTAAATTACCTCAAGTAAAATTAATTACATTTTGAAACAAACAAAAAAAAGTGTTTTTGGTTTCTTAAATGAAATTTTTTAGAATTGAAAAATTGTGTTGTTGCATAACATGTTTTTTTTTTTTTTATAAATTCAAATCGAATACAATGGTTGCTGCTTTTTTTTTTTTAATGTTTACAAATTTGTTTGTGAAATGGTATCCCTGCAATAAATCGTTGCACTGAAAGAAATTTTTATAGTGTTGGAAAGCAATTTCAAACATATTTGATAATAAAATTTCTCGATTTTGATATATTTAAGATGTTTTAAAAACATTTTTTAATTGTGCTTTCTTATTATTAAAATTTAAGAAGTATTTTCTTCTTTATGAAAATCAATCAAGATTGAAATAAATTGATTGCCAACACTTTTTGGAAGCTATTTTTCAGAAAGTTCTTAATGAATTACAATTTCCATGGAAATATGTAGACTTTCAAATGTATTCGTAAATTAAATCATTTTAATTACAATCTAATTCGAGACTTTTAACACTAGAATTACCAAGAAATTTTTATACTTATTTATACCAAAACCAGTCTATGTATAAATTTTGTATGTGCTATAATGTTACTTTATTGGTAATAAGGGGAGTTGCCAAATACATAAATTGGTAATATATAGGTATTATATCTAAACAAAGATCTATTCGCTGCTTTAGACAAACATACCAGTCAAAATGGCTGGCAACGGTATATCTACCGCATTGCTAATGAACACAAGATCAAAATAAGTTATCAAATTAATTGTATAATAAGCAGTTTCGGAAAAAAAATATCCTTTCCAAGTCAATATTTAAGGCTAAAAAGGCAAAACTAGTCATTTTGTCTAGGGAGATAAATCTAGTGTTAAAAATCCTTTATAAAACAATTCTTTAAGCTTCAAATAGAACTTTTTTTATGCAAAAACAACGTTAAAATTTTCAATTCCTTTAAATTTATTTATTTAATTATTTAGAAACCTTCTTTTTAAAATATTTTTTAAATAATTTTTATTTATAAAAGCCAATAGACTAGACCACCATAACCTTAAAAATTATGTTTAAATAATTTTCAAAAAAAAAATCAAAAAATATTTACTTTTTCTTTATTTCAAAGTCAATCTTCTATTAATAATTTTTTGTTTTTATAAATATTTTAAACAAACATCTAAAAATGAATTTCACTTAACAAAAGAAGAAATTTGTTTTACCCCGTTTATTTTTGTTTATATTAATAAACAAAGAGAGAGAGAGAAAAAAAATTATCTAAAAATAAATTTAAGCTGATACAGATACCACCGGCCGGTAAATAAATTTTACAAAAACAAATTGTATGGATTTTTACTAAAAATATAATTAAAAAAAATATGTATTTTTAATTTAAATAGCAAACATTACCGAAAATATCAAAAAAAACAAAATTTTCTCACCAAAAGTGTACAATACAGACAGAATTTGTTTAAAAAGAAAAACAAATTTCTTCAAGTGTAATAATACAATTGGTATCATTGCCTTAATATTTTCGTTTAGTGTTGTTATTGTTTATTTTGTCTCGGTTAGTGATGATTATTACAGTTAATTATTCAATTGAGTTTTATTAAAAAACGTCTCTTGTCTTCTTATTTCATAAACAAAAAACAAAAAAAAAATGTCTCTTTGGTTCGTTAGCCACACTCGTAAACAATTTTTTTCCCGTTTTTTTATAGTTTATTTGCTTGAATTGAATGTATGAATGAATTTTAGTTAGTTTATCTATTTAAATCAAGTGAGTGAAAATGTTGTTGTGCCAAATTAGCAGCAACACAATAGAGAAATTCACATTTTAAAATGTTTTTGTATGGCTTTTTTGTTTTTTTTTTTTAATAGGAGGAGTGTAGTATTAAATTACTTGTTTTTATTACAACGAATTTGCGTTTTGCTAAGTAAAAATGACAGATGGCCGGGGTCGGCTCTATTGAAATTTTTTTTATTCAATAATTCTCTCGGTGCATTTATATGTAATAAGCAGAATACAAGTGTTGCTTGTATGTAACTGTCATGTCAAGTTTCAGGGAAATTAGAAACTAGCTTAATAAGTAACATTTTTTGAAATTTAGATTTTGAAGGAACCTGCCATTCGAGACCTTTTATGGGACTTGATCATAATAATCTTATTTGCAACTCGAGCGTACCTTAACGGGAACCTAGACTTCAGAATAAATCATATTCCATTGCTGTTATTCATTTAATTTTATTAATTTAACACATTCGCTGCCAAGGACGAGTATACTCGTCTTGGCAGTGCGGAATACCATGTCAAAGAAATCAAAAGCCTGCATGTTATAATTTATTTATAGTAGGACGAGTATACTCGTCTTGGCAGTGTGGAATACCATGTCAAAGACGAGTATACTCGTCCTACTTTAAATATATTATAACATGCAGGCTTTAGAATTAGCAATTTCTTTTTTTATAGGATTTGTAACCAAAGTCCAATACATAATGGAGGTTTAGTTTGGGCAGTAATAACAGGGTTTTGTTAAACAATAACACTCAAAATATAAATGGCAATAGGAATGACTTCATATAATTTAGACTTGGCAGCGAATGTGTTAAAAGGGGCACATTGGCATTTCTGCAATCAGATTTTCGGTCTGCTAATGTCTAGCTGTCTAGCCATATTTGTTAGTTCATGTCTATGTAAGAACATAACCTTAAAATTTAGATTTCTGCTAGTTTTGTCTTCCTTAGAGATTTCTCCACACTAAAATTTACATGCTGTACGCTATACAACCTGAATTTCGAACTGCTAATGCCTAGCTGTTGCCTATGTAAAAACATAACCTTAAAATTTAGATTCCAACTAATTTTGTCTCTCTTAAACACATTCAAGACAAGGGTAATCCATCCATACTTTTTAACTTTAATAGTGGAACGCTTTATAAATACCTTCCAGAAACTATAATTTCCTCAGAAATCCTTCCAAACTGTGAATCACCAATTTGTTGTCTACACGTCCAATGTAATTTTAGTAATCCAACTATTCTTGACACTTGCGGTGGGTACAATGCAATGTTAGTTCATGTCTATGTAAAAAACATAACCTTAAAATTTAAATTCCGTCTAGTTTTGTTTCTCTGAAACATGTTCAAGACAAGGGAAATCCCTACCTTTTTAACTTCAATTGTGGAGCGCTTTTAATACCTTGCAGAAGTGATAAATTTCCTTAGAGATTCTTCCACACTGAAATCCCCATGCCTGTAGACTACACAATCTGTTGTCCCCATGTCGTCCATTGTAATTTTATGGTAATCCAACTATTCTTCATCATTTGCAGTGGGTACAATGCACTTTTTGTTTTCAATTAAAGGAATGTGCAAAGCTTTGCCATTTTATTGCAACATGACAACAAATTTCTTTCAATTCACATAGAAATTTAATTTTTTTTATTTGTTTTTAAAAGAACAATTGTTACGCAATAATTTCACTAATCGTATTACAAAAGAAACACATACACACACACACACACACCATACCGACCATTTAAATTGAATCTCCCTTTCAATAATGAAAAAATAAACAAACAAAAATGTCTGGTCAACACTTTTGTGTTGTTGTTATACTGGGAATAAAAATATGTTGAAAGGGATGAGAATTAAGACATTTGGCGCGCAAATAAATACAAAAACAAAACAACTGTGTGTGTTTGTGTGTGCAAATAAAAAATATATTTTTGTATGCTCTTTATAGTTAACTTATGTGGTGCTATAAAGAGAGCTAAAGCTGTAAGTGATTTCAAGAGAGTAAAGCTAGAACTGTACGCTGTTGTTAATGGTTGTTGTATAGGATAAACAAATGCTGTGTATAAAATGTAGATGGCGTTACATTATATGGTATAGGAAAGCTTTACGTAGAAGTGAAAAACTTGTGTTTTATTTAAACATATTTCTTAGCATATGCTAAGGCTGATATTTTATAATAATAAAAAAAAGCCATGTAAAGTTTTTTGCACTACGGTTAATACAATTTTGAATTTAAATTTGAATTATATTTTCCAGCAATTTAAAATGTTTCAAATGGATGGAAGTAAATTATTTGTTAGTTGTAATATCTAGTTGTAATATTTAATGAGAATTTAAGAGAGAACAAGAAAAAAATTGATCGAACATGGAAACTTTGCTATGTGAAAATTAAATAAAATATTGATATTTAATACATACGCCTGCTACATGTTGGTTAATTCATGTCAAAGGCATTTAGGATAAGATTCGAAACTAAAATTATAAACCAATGTCCCCCAGGGGAAGAACATCTTTGGCTTTTTACACATACAGGACACGAACATTTACAATGTTCTTTAAAAAAGAGTGCAAAATTGTATTCCGTTCTTGTCAGCTTCCAAAGAAGAAGGTTCATGCCACCTTTTTTTTAGGGTTTCAATTATACACCCAAAAAAATATTACAGTAGGATACACTAATATTCAATGAGATTCACTAATAACAATGAGAAATTATCTCCATTTTTAGAAGAATTTATTTGTCAAGTTAAATACGCAGTCTTTAGAGATTTGTCGCTGTACATTTTTTTTTTTTTTTTTTTTATAGTTTTTACTACCTATACATATTATTTGGTTGCACTTGAAAATACTAGGTTACACCTGAAAATATTACTAATAATTTTCCTTTGGATTATTAAAAAATTAAAAAAAAATTTTTTTTTTTCTTTAATTTCTTTTATTTTAGAAATTTTGAAAAGTAGTACAGAATATTTGTCCTTTTTTTAAGGAACCTATTAAAAATAAATACAATAGTGTGAATATAGTATGTAAAGTAATTCAATTTCTTTTCCTTTTATCGATTAATTTCAATTATTCTATAATTGTGTTTAAGCAGATTAGATTTCCGCTTAAAAAACTTTACTTTACTAATTTCTTTTAATTTTTAAATACTAAAAATAGATGCCAAACAACCTAATTCACATATTAAATATTTAAATGGATATTAAACTTTAAATTGAAGGATAAATAAAAACGAATACCCCAGTAACAGACCATCATAGCAACCAGCAATTGCACAAGCCAATTAAAATTTTAAGTGTTTTTTGCGTTATAAATAAAAGCAAGTAAAAAATTTGCAAGTTAACCAGTAACGTAATGATATTAAAGAAAATTCAGAAGAAAAAAATACTTCTTAACTAAATGTTTCTCTAAATGTTGGCCATAAACTTAGACAATAAAATAGATTTTATATACCTAATTGAGTTTTATAGTAGTAAATACAAGCAATTATTGTCTATATTAATCAAATTATAAACTGGCATAAGTTTGTTTAGCATTAGAAATTGGAAAAAAAAGAAAAATTATTACCAACAAAATTATAATTGGTACTCAAACTACT
The DNA here is from genome assembly GCA_014635995.1 of Sarcophaga peregrina. Lineage (NCBI taxonomy): Eukaryota > Metazoa > Arthropoda > Insecta > Diptera > Sarcophagidae > Sarcophaga > Sarcophaga peregrina. Next base: position 87,486,335 of record CM025792.1, on the reverse strand, counting down.
TTTATTGGTTTTACTATTCCTTTTTTTTATTTATTTACCAATATTTTTAACTACTTTCAATTTTATTTAGTTTATGCCATAACATGCCATGCCACCACCTGTTTAAAACCGATCTAAATAATATTAACAAATTGCAAACAAAACTTCAATTAGTGTTTTTGGATTTGTGGTGACTTTATATTCTGTTATATAATATTACAATAACAAAAAAAACAATATAAAAACAGCCAAGGCTGGCTTTATGCAAAAGCAAGTTGCATAAATTGTGGGTCATTGTATTGAAAATGTAACTGGAATTTTTAATTAACAATAACTCTCTTATAGTAAAGTGGTGGCTTTACAAATTTCAATTATTCAGTATTCAATTGTCAGTAAAATCAAGAGACTATAAAAAGTCAAAGAACCCAAATTTGTAAACAGGTTGTTACAAAATATCACAAAAAATAAAGAAATATTAAACGCATACAATATTTTTTTTTTTAACAATTAATTAAAAGCTGTTGAAATATAAACACGTACATACATGTATTGTATTTATAATACGATTTTAAAAAAAATTTTAAACAATTAATGATTAAAGATTAAATTTTATAAAATTGAAACAAAAGTATTCTAATCTGAATTCATATTTTAAGTTGCCAGGCTGGTAATCTGGCTATTGAAGAAAGAAAATCAATTGGAAATATACAGAATTGATCATTAAAACCCTTCAGCCAGAATTACAACCAAGCTTCTTACACCACTTATGTTGTATACGTTCATTTTTTACATGAGTGGGTGGACCTTTAGTTTAAAGTCCACTCCGAACGTCGGATTTTTGTGAAGCTTTTCATGGCAATTTATTTACTCTTTTAGAGTTTTTGCCAGAAATTTGCTAGGAGAAAGTCAACGAAGAAATATTTTCATATTTTCTTGTTGATGTTTGACCTGGGGTTTGAACTCGGTCGGGTCTTTAGTTTAATAAACCAACATACTACCTACTACCCGAGTTTGAATTTGGCAAATATCCGAAATTCATCTATCTTCTTAGTATGAAACTCTTAAGGGCTCTGTTGCAAACAAATTGATCGATAGGAAGTAAAATATCATCGGCATATCGAGCTCTTTGTTTTGTATACCGATAATGTCAATCACACTTGATAGTTTCTGTTACTAAATTCAATAAAAAAAATAAAAATCACGTGAAAATAATCTGAGAAATGGTTTTCCAGCCATTAAGCTTTATAATCATTTAAAAATAGTATACGATATCTACACTGAGCGCCATAAATAAGTAAACACCACTGAAAAAATTTTATTTTCTTAAGGCAATGAGAAAAGTAAATGAGAATAAATAATAAATTTCCAATTATTATTTTTTATAATAGAAAATTTAAAATTATAGTAGGTGTTGACTTACTTATGGCACTCAGTGTATATACACATGTATGTATGCACATTATATTTTTGCAATTTTTATTTTTGTTTTTGTTTTTTATATCTTAAATTTCACTTTATTTCACTAAGATAAACATTTTTAAATAATCGGAGAACTTTTATAAATTGTTTATAAAAAAAAACAAATAATAACAATAACAATAAACATTTGCTTGTTAAAAAAAAGTAAGTTTAAAGAGAAAAAAAAAAACATTTCTTCTAATCTTTATGTCTGTCTGCCTATAAATAATTACGTTAAGATTTCAAATTTCCAAAAGAGATTTGCCAACTCCGATAAAAACAATTGAGTTGAGTTTGTTGTTTTTTAGTAGACTATGACAGAAAATAGAGCATTTTGTTATTATTATTATTATCATTATTATTTTAAAAAATTAAAAACTAAAAAACAAAGAGAATAATAAGAGTAAGAGAGGAGTAGTGGTTGTAGGCTCTATTGCTTGTCTGACGTTTGGTTGGTTGGCGTTAGCTGGTTGACTGCTGGAGTTTAGGCAACAGTTAACGTTTGTTTAATTGTTAATCGAATATCATAAGTTGGCATTAACGGTTCGCGTGTTGCAATTCTGTTTTTTTTATATTTTCGAAAATAAACGAAATAAAATTAAAAAAATAAGAAGAAATATTCAAAGTTTAAAACGTTTAACACGCAGACACAACTTTTGATTTTGAATATTGAAATTGTGTATTATTATTATAAAAAAAAAAAAAACGGAGAATTTAAAAAGAAATTAAATAAAAAAAAAGCCTTAATAGTGATAGTGGTGATATTTTAAATTTGAAAAAAATCAATGAATTGTAAAAAAATTAAATACAAATTAAGAAATTTAAAACAAATTAAAATTGAAATATAAAAAGTGAAAGCTGTTGTAATGTTTTAGGAAAAATGAGTGTTATTTTGACTTTTAGAAACAATTTTAGATTTTTTTGTAATACTTTTTTTTGAAATTAATGGAAAAGATCTTTTGAAAAAAAGGAATTTTAATTGATTTAACAATTTGTTTAACATTTTAATTGTTTTAAAGCAAATTTTTATAGTTTTTTATTAATATACTGCACTGTTATAAATTCCTTTTTTATAGACCTCCTTTTATTAGCAATCAAAAATGGGGTTATAAAAGTTTTTCTGTTATTTTCTTTTTTTTTATAATTTAAATATCGATTTTCTAATTACATAGAAATACAAATTGTTGTAAATAATTAATAGTACATTGTTTACTGATGACTAGAATTCACGCAATAGTTTAAAAAGGGTTGCCAATTCCAAAGTGTTTAATAGGAATAGTTTAAAAAGGGTTGCCAATTCCATAGTATTTAATTTTTAACTTTTTAAATACTTTGAAATAGTTTAAAAAGAGTTGCCAATTCCATAGGATTTAAAAAGTTAAAAAGAAAACCATTAAAAAAAAAGTTGCCAATTTTAAAGTATTTAAAAAGAAAACCCTCAAACTGCTGTCATTCTCAACAAATTAGTTATTTTTCATTATCTTCATTGCTAATTGTAATCATTAAATTAATAAAAATCGTAATTATTTTATATGTTTACTAAGACAAGTACTTTGTTTTTTCCATTAATTAAACATGTTTAACTAGTTATATAATAATATTGTTTTAAACTAAAACACGATACTTGAAACTGTTTTTAGATTAACTATTAATTGATTAACTACTTTGCTTGGGAATTTTACTATTTCTAAGTTCTTATCTCCATAAATCATAAAACAGTTGTGTGTTGTTGTTTAAACTATAAAATAGGCCAATAATATTATTTATAGCTGCTAGACGCACATTTCCTTATAAAATGTACTTAAACGTTGTACTTAAATTAAAGTTTCCATGTTACCAAGTAACCTTGTTAAAAAGGTTTTTTTGGAAAATGTCAATCAGTAAATCAAACTTTATACTTTTTAAACAAATTTGTTTAATTGCATTAAAAAAGTTTTGCCCTCAATATGATATGAGGAGTGATTTATAAACAAAATAGATAAGATGTAGGCAAGAAAAAAAAAATATTCTAAAAGAGATAGTAAGAGATAGTATTGTAAATCAAAGTTGCAAAATTGAAATTTTTAAATCGTACTGAACACTAACTAAAAGAATACTTTTTTGCACATTGGTTACTATAACCCTTCCATCAGGATTATAACCTAACTTCACACACCACTTACATATTTGAGTGGCAGAACTTACAATTTAAATTCGGTTCAGAACGACAGATTTTTGAAAATCTTTATCACGGCAATTTTATTTACTCTTAAAGTGTTTGCCAAACTGAAGTCGAACAGAAAAACTAGCGATTTATTCTCTCTCGTATTCCTCACCTACAAGACAAGAACACCTGATTCGGAAAGTAATAAAATGTAAAACTTCCATTTAGTCAAATGTCGAAGGAACGTAGTACGTTCGTTTTTAGCATAAGGAAAGCAATGCAAATGCGAAATTACGTTACGGTTCGGCAAGTTTTTTCATTGCTTTTCGTGTTCTAAAAACGAATGTACGTTTGGCTAAACAGGGCTAAAGCCTAATTCTAGCTTCAGCATTACGTAGAACATGTTGCCAATGGATTAATAGTTAAAAAGCTCAAGACATAAAACGTGTAATAATAATTAAAAAGTACTGAAAATGACGCCTAGGCAATGCGATATTTTTGTAATGAAAAAGTACTGAATTTTTCAACACTGTTGTAAATTAAAAATAGGGATTGTTAGCAAAGACAAACATTTTTTCAGAAGTTTGGAATTCAAATTGTATAAAAGACATCTGGGAATTATGTTTGTATTAATATTTATAATTTATAAAAAATTTTATTCTAAAATAGTATAGAGATAAACATTTGCTAACGTTCCCTATGTTTTAAATATCAAAATACTATCTCTTACTATGTATTTTAGAATAAAATTTTTTATAAATTATAAATATTAATACAAACATAATTCCCAGATGTCTTTTATACAATTTGAATTTCAAATTTTACAAAAAAATTTAAAGAAAATTTTAAATATAGAATTTTACTGGAAAAATGTTTTATTTTGTTTGCTAAACTTAAGCGATAACTAAAGTGTTTTATGAGAATGACAGTTTTTTTTATCTCTTTTTGAGAGTCTTAATTTAATTTATTATTTTAAATACAATTAAAAACTTAAATTTTAAAAGCTTTTTATAAGTGTTTTGAAAACATTTTTTTTTTCTCATTGAATTTTTTCTTTCATATTTAAACGTATTTTTTCATTATTATTTATTTCATTTAACAATATATGTACATATGTATGTACATACATACATACATATATGCGTTTTTGTCTTTAGGTTTTCTTTACGCTCTAGTTTTCAAATAAAAAAAATTAAAAAAAAATAAAATTTCCTATGGTTTGTTAGAAGAAAAAAGAAAAAAACATGCTTTAAATTAATTATCAGTTGCTAAAGTATTTAATAGAAATTAACAAAAGAAAGTAAAAGATGTTTATTATGTTGCTATGACTGTATACTATAAATATTTAAATTAACTAAACAGATTTTTCGAGTGTAATCTTTGTATTTTACACCCTCTCTAAGGAATAAAAAGTGACAATTGGAAATTTGTTATGCTGGTTAATGTTATTTTTAGGCCACCATATTTATTCATATGTTTTCTAAATTTGTGCTGTTGTAGTTTAAAAAATTTACTTACCCTGTATAAATAAAAGAATTCCTTTCTTTCGATATTGTTTACCATTTTTATGATTCATTTGAATAGAGCTGTAAAGGAATGAATTGATAAAAATTTTAAATTAAGTTTGAAAATCTTTTTTAAAATCATTAAAATTGGAGATTTTATAACAACTAGATGACCCGTGCGAATATTTCTAACAACTACGGCAAAGTATTGCCAAAATAGCTTTTTACAACTTAATATGCATATTATATATAACTGACTTAGTTATAAACGGCGTTATAGTAAATAGCGGTATTGCCAGAATGGTAAATATTATATAGAACTGCATTACTATTAAGCGACCCTGTATTAGTACACTTGAACAAAAACATATAATCATAATATCAACAGTATTATTATGCAGTTCTTTATAAAATATAATTTTTATCAATGAAAATATTAATTTTTCAATTTCTAATTATTTTTTGCCATGAGTGTTAGATATAAGCTTTAAAATGAGATATCATTCATTAAATTTGATGCGTTAGTATGGGAGATATATGCAACCGACAAAAAAAAGTGCTTTAGAAATAATATATATGATTCTTAATCAACTAAAGTTAAATTGAAATTTAAAAACTTACAAGCATAATTCATTCAATAAAAAAGAAATTGCTTTAGAGTACTTTAATACAATTGAAATACTTATGGAACAAAGTTATAAGCTAGGCTCTACGGCTAGAGAATTTGAAGATTTAAATGCAATCCAATAGCATATTTTGCTTAATTTTTGACAGCCACTTGAGTTCTAAACATTTTCAAGTGTTGACAAATCCAACTATGTAATGTTTCTCACACATAATACTCTTGAAATAATTTTTTCGGAAGCATTTTTATAATGTCAGACATTGAATTAATGATTTAAACATGTGGTTTTGCCTTAGCCATACATGTTTATTTACAGCTTGAAAAGAAATTTCTAAAAAAAATAAAAAAAACACAAAGAAAACAAAGAAAGAAAAGAATACAAATCAAAAACCCCTTTTTTTACAAAGGAAACTGTTGAATAAACAATCGTCATTCATTTCTCATACAAATAGTATGGAAGGCAAACAAAAATTATGATGTGTTTTGTGGGTTTTTCCATTGAGAAAGAAATGCTAAAAATATTGGGAGAGTGTTAAACACACTTGTAAAAGAAAAAGAGGCACAACGTTTAACAAAGGGATAAAGAAACAGGCCTTTAGGTGTTAAACAATCTATATCCTGTATGTGGAAAGAAAAAAAAGAATCACAGAACAAAATAAAACACTTGACTTATATTATACATGCATACATATATGCCATAGAACCATTGCTTTTTTTTTTGAAAAAATTAAGCCGCCAACAGTCATTCAATAAATTTCTTAAGCACATGTCTACATGCATTCATATTATAAATCTCTAAGAACCAGTGAGAGCCATAAGAAGCAATGGAAACAGAGAGTAAGAGAGCAAAGGATTGTGGCTTGCAAAATAAAATGTTTGGTGTCAAGGAGCGTGATTTATTTTTTTTTTTTTTTAGTATCGTTATAACTCAATAATAAATACAGGCACCTGGGCAATGGTTTCTTTTCCTTTTTTGTAACCAATACCAGCAAATATTTATACATACATACGAAAAATTATTTACACTCAATAATTTTATTGTGTGAGAGAATTGTGGGTGACTGGCAGAAAGAAAATATTGAGCAAGAGAAAGCATAAAAAGATTTTAGTTTTACTAACTAACCAGCCAGCCATACATGCCTACGTGCATAGAGAGTAAACTTTATTATCCTTTACACAAGAGATTTCCTTTTTCACCCTATGCAATCCCATTTTACAAGTAAAATATTATTAACCTATAAGGCATTTTGATTAACACCAACGCCTTGTTTTATCTTATGAAATTATTGTCTATTAGCAGCCTTAAAATAGGCTTTAAAAATAGCTAAGAATTTATGGCAGTAATAAAAATTTCATCTTATAAGGATTTTGTTGGAAAAAAAGGAAATACATTAATAGGGATTGTAATTTAATTATCATATAACATCATGCATAAACCTATATGAGAATCTACAGCCAGTCCTCTGAGAGATTTTACAATACTGTAGCAAAATCTTAACATTAAATGCTTGCAGGTAGAGGTCTGTGGTGAGAAAAAACAAATTTGAAGCTAAAACAAAGCCTTATTTTCCAAAAAAAAAAAGATTGTTTTTATAACATTACAATGCCTTTAGCATTTTCTTTTGAATTTCACAATGCCTTGTTTCATCTTATGAAATTATTATATATTAGCAGCCTTGAAATAGGCTTTAAAAATAGCTAGTAATAAAAATTTCATCTTATAAGGATTTTCTTGGAAAATAAGAGAGGTTCATTAATAGGGATTGTAATTTAATTATATGAGAACCTACAGCATCCTTCTTTCTACCAAAAACTAAACTTTAAATGCTTGTAGGTAAAGGTCTGTTGACAAAAACTTTTAAAAGACTTCAAAGTTTAATAAATTTGTAACTAAATTACTGTAATATTTTCCAAAAAGGTCTAGCATTTTCTTTTGAATTTCACAATAATAAACAACCCCAAAAACATATCCACCAATTTGTTACTCACCCTAAGCTATAGTTTGCAAATTCTAACATCTTTTGCCCTTATCCAAGGCTTTAAAATACTGCAAGGAATTCTTGAATGCTTTTTACATGTCACATAAATTTGAAAATTTATTGTGTGAATTTGTTAAGCTCATTGGCCTGGTCTTAAGGACACAGTAATATCCTTGTATACGACTAATGCGAAACGATTAGCCCTCGCTTGATCCCCTTTTTAGGCCTTTCTGCCATTACAAGTGAGTGTTTCAGCATTGATACCATCCATCCATATTTTGCCCAGTGTATAGGTCTATAAATCATCTTTTAATTGCAATTTCAGCCCATGTAGTGAACATAAATATGATGAAATTCAATCAAACAATTTGTTTGGCGATAACAATTAATGCAAAAGACAGCAAAAAAATATTAAAAAGAAAGGAAATGTGGATTATTATCGAGAGCTATAATTAAAAATTATAGTTTTCATAAAATTGTTCATAAAAATTTAAATCTTTATGATGAATTTTATACTCTCTGGCCCCATTCAAAGGCAGTAAATAGTTTCCAAATAGAAAGAAAAGTCAATAAAATTGGGTTTTATATACACTATGCTGGCATATTATGTCTTCCATAATTTAATTTAAATTAAATTAGAAAAAAAAAACATTAACAGGGCTGCCATGCCCATACAATATGTGAAAGTACACATCATTTCTAATTGTTACAAATTGCAAGAGTATAAAACTAACATTACCTCTCGGAAAACTTTGTCATATTTCTCTAACGTATTTATCAATTAATAAAAATTAAATTTTTTATGGTGGGAAAATTCTAAAAATATGCTGGTACTCTCAATTATATTTATAACAATAAGCCAGCAGTTTTAGAAAATAATTTTAACAAAACAACGAATTGTTAATTGTATTACAATATATTGAAAATGTTTAATAAAATTTTTACAAGAAAAACGGAAATTATAAAATATTAACAATCAACCCCCTCTGCTGTTATAATAGGAAAAATAGGAGAGAATAACAATTTATTGAGTCTCCTGTTTAAACAACATCCCTGTTTTTAAAATTTTTACTCAGCCTCTCTTTACTACAATTTTAATAAAATGTTAAAGCTGACTTGTTCACCGCAAGCGAAACAGAGAGAGAAACACATACAGATGTAAACAAAAATAAACAATCACAAAAATTGAGAAATTTATTTAAAAACAAAGCAGACATTTATATTTAAATGGCCTTAACAAAGGCCTTAGAGTTTATTTTGTAGCTAAGAGGGAGTACTGCTTAGTTTTAGTGCATTGAACCCTTTTCCTTTGGCACCTGTCAAATTTCCTAAAAGCATAGAATTTTCTACTAGAGTTAGAATCGTTCCAAAGCCAACAAATTTTATTTAAAAATCTTCAATCAAACCAATCACTCATACAAACTTAATTTCCACCAAAGGCCTAGTAAAAGTAAGGCCTTCTTACTTTGCTGCTTAAGTTCTATGTACTGTTCAATGCATACTGAACTGTTATGGGTGTGTGTGTACATTGTGGTGTAGCAAGCACATCGTACATGTGTGTGTGTGTGTGCGTAGTGTATAAAATTTTGAGCATTAAACAAAATACACTTGCGCTAGAAGCGTGTGCCGGCTGTTGGTAACGTTACACTTACACATGCATGCATACACTCTCTGCATGCGTGTATGTGTATATATATAGTATAAGTAAACATACATTAACACACCACCATCCTATATAAGGTCTGAGCGTAGTTTTATATGTATATAAGTATAAAATTTAATTTCCAACCAGACTTTAACAGCTTAACACTACAATCGACAGGATTTGGACGTTTAGTTCCTTATAAATTTCCGAGTGTGTTCGTTTGTTGTCGGTATAGCGCGCGCTTGCTAAAAAAAAAAGAAAATTATAAAAGAAGTTCTGTTCTGAAAACTGAAACACAACACAAACCCCAAGAAGGAAAATTATCAGAAAAAAAAATTGTTTTTTTTTTGCATAGTATATACAGTATACTTTTGGGCGCGGCAAAGCAAGCAAAGGAAAAGTTATTTTGAAATTTTCTAATAAAATTAAATTTAATTAAAAAACAAAAAGGAAAAAAATTAAATTACTTTAATTAAAAACAAAAATCATAGAAAATAGAAAATAAAAAATTAAAAAAAACCCAACGCACAAATTTATTAAACGATAAATGAAAATTTACAATTAAAAAAAAAAAAATCAAAACAGCAGTTGCACAAATCAAAAATCAAACAGTAATTAAAGAAAAACTTATTAAAAAAGAAGTATTTAAAAGGAAAGTAAAGTGAAAATTAATAAACAAGATAAAGAAAGAAAAACCAGTTGTGAACTTTTTTTTTTTCTATAAAAGAAAAACGAAAAAAATCTTTAAGAATTATAACGTCCTTATAAAGAAAACCAACGAATCATTACATAGAAACAAGAAAATAAAAATTTAATAGATTTTTACATCAACTTTTTTACATTAAACTTAGAGTAGATAAAGAAGCAAAAAAAAAAAGAAACAATTTCATACAACCCACCACTTTTTCAAGAAAAAAAAACCCCCTCTTTCTCTTAACCAAAAGTCAAAATAACGCACATTTTTTCAAGACAGCGCCCTATTGAATAAAAAAAAAAATAAAATAATAATAAAGAAAACATATTCACTTTTAAAATTCAAGCAATCTAATTGAAAGAAGAAAAAAAATAAAATAAAACATTCCGCTAATTATAATATAGTACATACCATACATACATAATATATATGTAATATTAATTAAAAGGATCGAAAAAACCTTTTTATACATCAAAAGAAAAGTGTGATTTAATTTTTTTACCTGCTAAATAATTTAAGCTTAAAAGTAGAAGACACAAGAAAACCATACAAATAAGAATACGAATTATATAGATAAACGGAAACAGAAACAGAAACAAAAAATACTTTTTTTTAGGAAAACTATATATTTTTTATTAATAAAATAAAAATCTAAAAATTAAAAAAAAAAAACTGCAACGTTTGTGACCAAAATCGCCAAATTTTTATAAAAATAAAAACGAAACAAAATCATCATATAAAAAATCTAAATCTTTAAACTTTTTACCTCTTATATCTTATAAATCTTACACTAACTCACTTACACACACACACATTTAAAAAAAACTCATTTAAAATGGGCGGTTGCGCATCCAAGGATAAAAAGGACAAAGTGGTTGATGGTGATGCTAACAACGCTAATGCTACTGAAAACACCGCTGATGGTGACAAAGCATCAGCCGCCACCACTACCGAAGCAAATGGTGATGCTACCACTAATGCAGAAGGGTGTGTATTTTTGTTTTCAATTATTACAAAAAAGAACTCCTTCTACTTGGTCTGTTTACTGCTATTCTAATGTATCATTCTACAAATTCTACTTAAAATAATAAAATTTTTATTCTAATTTTATAAGGAATCAAATGAAAGAAGGTTTTTTTGAAACCATATTCCCGTAATATCTCTTTATTCCTATCGAAAATTAAAAGTTTTCTAAAACAAATTTTCATTTCCATTTTAAAATTTTGAATTTTAATTAAAATTGTAGAAATTTAAATTCATTAATACCACGCCTAATATAAAGAAAGGTATTTAATTAAAATCAGGACTAAAAGTCAAATATTTTCATGTTTATTATGGTTGTTATAAAAGGCTGGTGCATATACAAGAGCAATATTATTGCTTATGACTTCATTAAAATTTATTTTTCATTGAAACGATAAAATCTTTCCAAAAGTTCTTACTCCCTAGGAATAATCGAATCTTAATATTAAAGAATTTCGAAAACTGGGTTTCAAATTATAAGTTTTTTAATACATTTTCACAATACAATTGTATGAAAGGCTCTTAACTTATTTTAAATCCATTAATTCGTATAAAAATTTAATTTGATTTTACTTTTATATTAAAACTAGAATAAATTATTTGGCAAAGGTATTTAAAAAAGTTTTACACTCAAGATGGAAGGCAAATTTAATTTTCGAAGTACTAACTTGCAAATTATGAATTATTTTCTTTATAAATATTTTGATATAATTGTTGGAAATCTATCAGAAAGTCTGAAGAATATTTAAAACACTTCCAATTATTATGTTCGAAAGAAGCATTATGAAATATTTGCATATTATATATAACGGTTAACTGATTTCAAGCCAAATAATGGTTGCATTCAGATTACAATCTGTTTGAAATTGCAAATTATGAATTATTTAGAGGAAATTTATCATAAAGTCTGTAAAATATTTCAAACTTTTTTAATTTTCAAATTTATTATCATTGCAATTATCATGTTCGAAAGAGGTATCTTGAAATATTTGCATATTATAATATACGTTTAACAGATTTCAAGCCAAATAATGGTCACATTCAGATTACAATCTAATTACAATTATTTTTTTATACCTAAGTCTGTAGAAAATTATTAAACTTTTTTAATTTTAAATTTATTATCATTGCAATTATCATGTTCGAAAGAGAGGTATCTTGAAATATTTGCATATTATAACATACGTTTAACTGTTTTGAAGCTAAATAGTATTCAAATTACAATTCTCCTAATAATTCCTTTCAAATTGTTTTAAATTGCAATTTGCAATTTGTTGCAATTGAATTTCTGAGTTAATAAATAATAAATTTGTAATTCTTGAATTAGAATAAGTAGCACTTTCTAATTGAATACAAGTATTTATTATACCAGCCAACATTATAAGCAAAAGTACCGGATATACAAGATCCATTGAGAAATTTAAATAAAAATATGCCATGCCTGCCGGCCATACAACTTATTTTCTTTTCTTTATCTTGATTGTGTATATTCTATAAAATTTATTAAACTTAATGCATATGCCTGGCTGTCTATTTAATATTATTTTCTTTTTTTTTTTATTATTATTATTAAAAGGCCACTTAATTTGTTTAAGTACTATATGCCGGGTTTTATTTCAGGAATACATGCATATAAGTATCATCATATATGTATGTACTCTATTTAATGTAATCTTATTTAACTATTGTCAGTCATATAATAATCATCGTCAGCATTCATAATCAACATTTATGATAATGATGTTGACGTTGACGACAATGATGTTTAATACAAAGAATATAACAAGTCTTCTATCTTTATGGAAATACTTTAGAAGGCCTCATTTTTTTTTTATTATAACTGATAATAGCTTCTCCAATTAAACTTTATTTTATGACTGTTTATTATGAGAGAGTGCAGCCAAAGTAGTATTAATAAAATATAAAATTAGTGACTCAAACTAGGTTTCTCCCTTTCCTTATACATATGTACGTATATACATACAATATTATATGAAATATTAATTTTTTTTTATTGGTATATATATAATGTAGTTACTGTTTGCTACTACTTATCTTAATTGTTGTCTAGTCTTATCTTATTACCAATAAAAGAATATAATACACCCTAAAAATTGATGACAAACTTTCTTAGCCAGCCACCCACTTATTCACTTACTTACTCACTGCTATACAACATGGTGAATGATCTATACACCTAGGTCAAGTCATATTTCTGTTCGAAAAGGAAACAAGAAATGCAAAAAGCTGACGTCATCATACAACAGCAAAAAATTTAGTTACAGTCACGCTAAATACAGGGGGGGGGGGGAAGAATATTTCTGGTCAAATATTACAAATAAATGACAAGCGAAAAAGAAAAAAAAAACATGAAACAAGCTTAAGCATGCATGCATGCATGATATGTATATACATCCTTAGATATATTCTATATATAAAGATATGATATGTACAATAAAAACCACCAACTTGCAATGTTCGCATGCTAAAAATGCATAAAAAGTCATACGCCAAACCGCCTTGTATCCTCTAAACACTATAATCATCGTACGTATTTACTTTTTATATAGTGGAAAGCAACAGTCGCGGTTGTCGTTAAGGATAATACAAAAAAAAAACCTCCCTTTACCCTTACCCTGGGCTGAAAAGAATGCCAAGTGGACTCAATTGATACCCATGCCGGTATTTTAAATGTTTTATATACACACCGCTTATATACAATTATACATACGCCTGTATGTACATACATACATAGCATATACATAATTTTGTACTATATACTATATTCGCAAATACATACATATGTTTGTACATATATAGAGAAAAAAGAACACAACTATGCGGCACTCCTTTCAAATGCGCATGTCACGTGCGCCGGACAGGGATGTTTTTTTCACTCTCCATACTCTCCTAACAATGTTTATCCTTGCAACTAGCACCACCGCATCATATGTGCATATACATTCTGGAAAATATTTTCCTAATGCTAGGCAAAATATAACAAAAAAAAAAATTTTTTTTTTCATATTTGTCAGCGCTGAATTTAAAACAAAAGAGTTTTATTGAGTAAAACAAACAGAATTAGCAAAGATTTTTAATGGTTCGAAAAAACAACCCTGAACTTGTAAAAAAAATAATTTAATCACAAGGATTTTCTAAGAATACGAAACTATTTCAATCAGTCCAGTCCCTCTTTATCATATGCTTAACAAAAGAAGAAAACATTTTTAGCGGGAACATTTTTTACATGGACAACGCCTAATCTACAGGGCATTAGTACAAAAAAAAAGAAAATGTCTTTATACCCTACCCCTCTACTCCACTTGCTCACTCCCTGACAACCCCAACAAGGAAACCGTTATCCATTATTTCTATAATTAAAATATTTTTTGTTTTTAAATAACTTTTCGAATTTCGAATATTTTATAAACTCTCAAACCACCCACCACTACACCGTGTTGGGGTTAATAATTTTCATTTACTTATTATATTTCAAAATTCCCAGTTTATAGGAATAAAAAAATTTTTCAAAATGCGTTTATTAATAAGATTTTGTCAATTAACACAATTGTTATCACCGTCTCCTGTAATAAGAAAAGAATTTTTGCATTTAAAAAAGTTTTCAATTAAGTCTTGGTGTGAAAAATTCGTGTAAGCCCCCCCCTTAATAATAAATATTCTTGACATTATTTATACAATTAAACGTTTTTTTTCTTTTTTGACATATTATTTCTCATCGAATAAATGAATCTAATTTGATGTTAATTTTTTTTCTATTTTTAGTAAACAAGACACCATGGTTGATGCTGCTGTTCTCGCTAAATTGGAAGAAGGTTACGCCAAATTGGCTGCCTCCGACTCCAAGTCTTTGTTGAAGAAGTACTTGACCAAGGAAGTCTTCGATAATCTAAAGAACAAGAAGACCCCAACCTTCGGCTCCACTTTGTTGGATTGCATCCAATCCGGTTTGGAAAATCACGATTCCGGTGTCGGTATCTATGCTCCCGATGCTGAAGCCTACACAGTATTCGCTGATCTTTTCGATCCCATCATTGAAGATTACCATGGTGGTTTCAAGAAGACCGACAAGCACCCCCAAAGAGATTTCGGTGATGTCTCTGTCTTCACCAACTTGGACCCCAACAATGAATTCGTTATCTCCACCCGTGTCCGTTGCGGTCGCTCCATGCAAGGTTATCCCTTCAACCCCTGCTTGACCGAAGCCCAATACAAAGAAATGGAACAGAAGGTCTCCACCACCTTGTCCGGTTTGGAAGGTGAATTGAAGGGTAAATTCTACCCCTTGACCGGTATGGAGAAATCCGTTCAACAACAATTGATCGATGATCATTTCTTGTTCAAGGAGGGTGATCGCTTCTTGCAAGCCGCCAACGCCTGCCGCTACTGGCCCTCTGGCCGTGGTATCTACCACAACGACAACAAGACCTTCTTGGTCTGGTGCAATGAAGAAGATCACTTACGTATCATTTCCATGCAAATGGGTGGTGATTTGGGTGAAGTATACCGTCGTTTGGTAACCGCCGTCAATGAAATTGAAAAGCGCGTTCCCTTCAGCCACGATGACCGTTTGGGTTTCTTGACCTTCTGCCCCACCAACTTGGGCACCACCATCCGTGCCTCCGTGCACATTAAGGTCCCCAAATTGGCCGCCAACAAGGCTAAATTGGAAGAAGTTGCCGCCAAATACAACTTGCAAGTCCGTGGTACCCGTGGTGAACACACCGAAGCCGAAGGTGGTATCTACGATATCTCCAACAAGCGCCGTATGGGTCTTACCGAATTCCAAGCCGTCAAGGAAATGTACGATGGTATTGCCGAACTCATCAAGATCGAAAAGAGCATGTAAGGTGTTACACCTTAACCAACAACAACAACAACCCCCTAATATTAGAGCTTTCGGCTAGGCCATCCATCTCCGTAGCCGCTAGATAACCAACGTTCGGTGGAAATCACAACCAACAATCCCATAGTGTTCTCCTTTTTTTTGTATTCTTAACAACTTGTCTAATAGATTAATGAACAAAGAAGAAGAAAAAGAAGTGTTGTGCGTTTCTTGGCATTTTTCCTTTTGAATTTCACAAGTTTATCATTTTCGTTTTTTTTTTCTTTCTTAATTTAAATATTTTGTGTCTCATTCATCATCGATCATCTACTACTTACATTATAAGTATGTAAAGCTCTCACTTTGTGGAGATATTTAGAAGTAAAAAAGGCACATCACAAATTAGGCAATAACAACAACATCTATCTCTCTAATAAAAAAGAAGCGAATCATGTACGAGAACATTATGATTTGGCCACCAAAAACAAGAAAAAAAAAGTTACAACAATTTTTATTTTATTATTTATTGAGAACAATATATTAATTAATAAAAAATTTAAAACAAAACCAAAAAAATATTAAAACTGAGTTATAAACAAAGAATGAGAAGAAGAGATTTGTATTAACAGCAACAAACACATAGAACTACAACAACTTTAAGTAAAATCCTAAACATTGATTAAAAAAAAACATTAATGAACACAAAATATTTTTAATTTTAAGTCTTAAGTTTATAAAAAGAATTAATTATTAAAAATAATAAAAAAAAACATAAAAAACCATTCGGTTTGTTTACTTTCAATTCAAACGGAAAAAAGGTTGGTAGTTGCAACAATAATTTTATGTTGGCAATGCTTAGAAATAACACAAAACACAAGTGTTGCCACTCAGATTGTTCTATAATATGGCATTCTTTGGAGCACTTATCATTTTAGTTATCGAAAAATAAACAACAATAATAATAAAGAATAAATAAAAAAAAGAGTTGTTGAGTGGGGTAACCTGTGGGTTATCTATCTATCCCGCATTCAGTTAGTGAACGTCCAAACGTTAAGAAGTGTTGTTTTGATTTGTGTCTTAATATTTTTTTAATAAATTTCCTATAAAATGGTTAAGGCTTGGCTAATGGATAATGAAACCACCGATCAACGATTGGAACACCATCGTAATCCACCGGTGTATATTAATTTGGAGGAATTGTTCACTAAAACTGGTGTGGAACATTTTCTGGTAGGTTCCAGTTGAACATTTTAATTATTATCATCACTACATTATTTGGAGAGAGGATGAGGGATGGGTTTGCATTTGATCTCTTTAAACGTTATTGTTGTTGCATATTGTGACAGTTTAGGGTTTTCAGTATTAGAAAATATTATCTCTGGGAATTTTTTTGTGGCATTAGAGAATGCATTTAAAGTATGATGGGGGATATTCGTTTACTTGCCAATAAGATTTCCGATATTTGTGAAAAACCGCGGAATAAGTTTTCTTTCAATTTGTAAGTGAATAACGTAAATCTGGAAGAAATCCAGTCTTGAGAATATAAAAAAGAGAAATCAGCTATGTGGAAATCGCTATAAGTAACTAAGTTGTACAGACATAAGAAACCAGATACAGCAGGTGGTTCAATGCGAAATTCATGGTTTGCAAAACTAGAATAACTTGGCCTAAAATAATAGACCTCTTTACTCCAATCCGGATTCTTAAGCTAGGCTTAGGGCAAAGTAAATTAATACACTTATTATTACTTTTTTGTTGTAAATATAATCTTACTATTATTTTCTTATTTTTAGATTAATGCCGATGACTATCAAAATGATAACGTCTTGCAAGATTTACGCAAAAAGCGTAACTACAGCTATGAAGACGAAATAACTTGTTCCGAGAAGTGTTTAGTTGATTATGAAAATAAATTGAAATCATTTTTCACTGAACATTTGCACACTGATGAAGAGATCCGTTTGGTATTGGATGGTTCTGGTTACTTTGATGTTAGAGAGTAAGTAGAACTCACTGGAATATTAGTTTAAAACTTTTAAAAATGTTAAGAAAAAAAATCATTAGTAATGACGAAAACTGGATTCGTATAGCGGTTAGTAAAGGTGACTTAATCATTATACCAGCTGGCATATATCACCGTTTCACTTTGGATACAAACGTATGTATGATTTATAATTAGCAAGTGATGGTTTCTAAAAGTGTTATACTGTCTCATTACAGAATTACATTAAAGCCAAACGTTATTTTGTGGGTGAGCCAGTTTGGCTACCTTATAATCGCCCTGCAGATGATATGGACTGTCGCAAGGAATATTTAAAGCATCAGGAAGAAGGTTTTAAGCAATTAAACAAAGTTTAAAGATAATTTGAAATATAAAAAGTGTTATGTTTTTGAAATTGTTATACTATATGAATTAATACTAATAAGAATAAAATATAATGTTATAGAAGACAAGAATTTACTAACCTGGTAATATTTTAAATTATTTCTTACAATTTTTCTCCATTGCCGTTAAGGAATATCCCGTTCCTTTATAATGTTAGTAGTGAACACAACACAATCTCCAATAATGGCTTTTCATTATGTCTGTAGCTATTAGTTAACCAATGTTCGGTGTAAATTACAACCAACAATCCCATAGTATTCTCCAAAATTAATTAAAATTTAAAACAAAACCAAAAAATATTAAAGCTGAATTTTAAGCGGGAAAAAAGATCGATTTGTACTATTTTGGCAAGTGTTGCCACTTAGTTTTTTTAACAATATGGGAGTCTTTTAAATACTTATCTTTTTTTCCATCCCTGCTTCCCACCACAGATTGAATTACATCCGTTACCTTCTATTCAAATTTATAATATGGTGGGTTTTGGAGGGAAAAGAGACCGATTAATACACTACTTATAGTACAGTGAAATCAGTACGCTTTTCGAATAACGCCACTTTGGTGAATTTCATTATTACTCACCACACCTCGAAAAATTCACTATATATATTAAAAAGCACATTTTTGTGTGGAATTTGGAAAAATGGATTTTTTTTATACCCCGTGGGGGTAAGTATGTGGAAGGTGGCTGCGTTGTCAACTCTGGCTGTCGTCTTATACAAACAAAACCCAAAAAATAATGGTGAATGAACAGATGAACTACTTTTTCTGTCTGGCAACCAAATTTTTCTACAAAGTACCAAATAATACAACCTTAAAATTATTATACGATACTCGGGCAATGCCATCATTGTACAACAGCTGATATTATTTTGTTTACATTTTTATATTCCTTTCAAAATAACAAATAATTGTTGTTGTTTTAAACAAAATAACCGGCCATAAAATTATAAAAATATGTTGTTATGCGTAAAAACAATAATCAAAACAAAATTCAAAAACAAAAAAAACAAACAACCGGCATAACTTATCTCCAGCAAGAAGCAACCCAACATAATGGGGAATGAATAGTGAAAAATAAAACATTAAAACCTCTATATATCATATATGACCTTTAGGCGACATTGAAGATGATAACGAACAGCTGGGGGACGACGATTTGGGGGTAAATGGCAAAAACTTATATTAACAGTAGTAGCAAACTCATCAGCTTAAGAGCGGGTCGAGACAGCACACATCGCACAAATAGATAGAAAGAACGATTATCAATATAAAAAAAAGAATTTTTCAGAACATTTTATATCTATAAGTAGAG
Organism: Sarcophaga peregrina; assembly: GCA_014635995.1. Classification (NCBI taxonomy): domain Eukaryota; kingdom Metazoa; phylum Arthropoda; class Insecta; order Diptera; family Sarcophagidae; genus Sarcophaga; species Sarcophaga peregrina. Next base: position 87,466,743 of record CM025792.1, on the reverse strand, counting down.
TATATTAATATAAAGGTACGTAACAAGTTTTTTAATGAACTTACATGCTCTAAATATTCTTTTTTCAATGGTTTTTTTTTTATAAGGAATTAAATTTCTTATAACTTTAAGAAAAATGTCCTTAAGCGTGGAAAGTGTAGCTACTACTGTGTACGAGGGTCAAAAACCTGGTACAAGTGGATTACGCAAAAAGGTTTGTAGTATATTTACCATCCAAGATTTTGTATAAACAAAAATTATTTTCCATATAATTGAAAACAAAAACAGGTTAAAGTTTTTACTCAACCCAATTATACGGAAAATTTTGTACAATGCATTTTGGATGCCAATGGTGAAGCACTTAAAGGCTCTACTTTGGTTGTAGGAGGCGATGGTCGTTACTATTGCAAAGAAGCTGCCGAACTTATTATACGCATGTGTGCTGCCAATGGGGTAATTGCTTTATCTATTCTATTCTAAATTTTAAAAGGTAGTTCAATGACATTTAATTATGATTTAAGGTGTCAAAACTTTTGGTGGGCCAAAATGGCATTCTCTCCACACCAGCCGTTTCCAGTTTGATACGTCATAATAAGGCTTTAGGTAAGTGTTTAATTCCATTTAATAAAATTGCAAACAGTACTTTACAACTACAATAATCTTATCAGTGCAACCGATAAGTGCACAAAACAAAAATAAAAAAACTTGTTTACAATTCTATCAGTTCGCTATAACATGGTATTACATGCATTCATTTTTTTGTTTTTGTTAACAGTTAATTTGTTGAATTCAAAAAAATAACAAATGAAGGTCAATACCATTAACATTGACCCAAGTTTTGGAAAATTAACGTGATAAATACTGAATTGAATACGTTTGCTACTGGGAATCAAACCCAAGCGCGTTGTGTAGAGTTTTTTTTTAACCATTTTTATTAAATAATTTTAGACTTACATATCGCTGGCTTAATATAGAAAGGTCGTGTCTAGGGATGCCAATCGGAAAATCCGAAATCCCTATATTTTCGGGATTAACAAAATCCCAAATCCCCGAATTTTTAAAAAGTTGTCCCGGGTTTTTTTCGGGATTGTGAATTCATATGTATTTTGACCCTTCGAAAGGTCCTAAAAAAAATTCTATATCACTTGACTTCGATAAATGCATCTCAGATGAGAAAAGCCCTACTTCCAGTGATTAAAAATTGTTAGATGGCATCGCAGAATGCAAAAGCCCTATAAAACGAATTAAAAGAGTAACTGATTTAGATACTCAACTGTCCATTGAAATAGTTTTATTTACATCAAGAGATGGTAGGGGTGAATATTTATAAGCTGCATACAGCTATCTTGGAACTATTTTACCAACAAATGTTGATTGCGAGGAGGGTTTTTCAACGGCAGCGTATGTTGACAACAAAATTTATTCAAGCCTATCTCAGATCACATGTTAGATGCTTTAATCTTTTTGTTGGAATTTTTATTATTGTTAATTTACGCTTTTTTGTTACATTTTGTATTGCCGTTTTTATATTTTATTTTTAATGTTAATATAATTCTGATATACATAATTGGAATACAAATGATTTTGTTAACAAAATATCGTGATTTTTCCTGAAATATCCCGGGATTTCGGGATTTTAAAATCGATTCCGTTTGGCATCCCTAGTCGTGTCTCATTTTTTTTTTTCAAAATCGGGGTTTTTAAATATGCTGGTAGACAAAACCCACATACATATCCTCTGAAAAATTCAGCTTTCTATGTTGATGAATAGTTTACTTTTTGTAATTAAAAGAAAAAGCCCTAATTCATATAAAATTAAATAAATAATTTTGACTCTTTGTACCGAGTGAAGACTTCAACTATGGTCTATACTATCGTTATTTTATGATTGAATTCCTGATTTATTTTTAATAAAAACTGTATTTAAACTTTTTTTTTATAAAATTTTTGTTTTAGATTTTATTAAGTTTTTTCCTTCTTCTGTAAAGTACTGAAAGCCTTCTATATTAATCCATCGATATGCTTGTACATGCGTATGTATGCCTTACATTGCATACAATCATTCCCAAAATATAATAAATCAAATGAGAAAATCAAAAACCGAACTGTAGATAGAACTGTAATCGCCGTGGTCTAGTAGATAGTGTGCTGGCTTATTAGACGAAAAGCCTTGGTTCGAATCCCAGGCCAGACATCAAAACAAAATACAAAAAGTATTTCCTCGGCGATTTCCTCTCAGCAGATTTCTGGCAAAAACTCTGAGAGTAAATAAAAACTGCCTTGAAAAGTTTCTCAAAAATCTGTCGTTCGGAGTCGACTTTAAACTGTAGGTCCCAACACTTATGTATAAAATTAACGCACACAGCATAAGTAGTGTGAAAAACAGACTGAAGGGTTGTAATGACCAATTATGTATGTATGTAGATAGAACTCACGCAACATTCATGTTCAATGTTATAGAAGTACGAACATATCTAAAAAAACTCTCTCAATGCCGAATAGCAATTACTTATAAAAGTTTCTTTACATTGAGAGTTCCTTTGAAAGTCAAGTTTCTACAAGATATCGAACAAAAAAGCGTTAAAAATGCTTGCAAATAAACACAAATGCTTAGAAACGTGAAATAGTAATGAAAACTAAAAGATTTTCATCAAAATTAAAAAAAAAATAGTTAAACTATCTATAAAATGAAAAGCCAATTGTATTAAATAGGCAAACAATTTGAAAAAATCTAAAAAATGTTTCAAACAGAATTTTAAAAGAATTTTTAAATTGAAATTAAAATCACAATAAAATTCTTAAAATAATTTTTTAAGGTGGCATTGTTCTAACTGCTTCTCACAATCCTGGTGGCCCGGAAAACGATTTTGGTATTAAATTCAATTGTGAAAACGGTGGTCCAGCACCTGATGCCTTTACTAACAAAATCTATGAGCTTTCGAATGGCATTAAAGCCTACAAAACCGTTAAAGGACTACAAGTTGACATTAGTAAGGTGGGAACCAATAACTTTACTGTCAACAACCAGCCATTTGTGGTAGAAGTAATTGATTCCGTTGCCAATTATGTTAATCATATGAAAGAAATCTTTGATTTTGCCAAATTACGTGACTATGTCAGTGGAAAAGCTTCGGGTAAACCATTGAAAATGCGTATTGATTCATTGAATGGTGTTACTGGTTCCTATGTACGTGAGATTTTCCTTAATTGTTTGGGTGCTTCAGAGGATTGTGTTGTACACACCACACCTTTGCCTGATTTTGGTGGTTTACATCCTGATCCAAATCTTACATATGCCAAGGATTTGGTCGATGCTGTAGCCAATGGTGATTATGATATTGGTGCCGCTTTTGATGGTGATGGTGTAAGTTTTGTGATTTGTTTTTAATGATTACCAATTAAATTAATTTCTTTTTTGTTTTTTTTAAGGATCGTAATATGATCATTGGCCACAAAGCATTCTTTGTTACACCCAGTGATTCATTGGCCGTTATTGCCCATTATTTAGAATGTATACCATATTTCCAGAAGAATGGTATACAAGGCTTTGCTAGAAGTATGCCTACTGCTTCGGCTGTAGATTTGGTGGGAAAGAAATTGGGTAAAGAAATCTTTGAAGTTCCTACTGGTTGGAAATATTTCGGTAATTTAATGGACGCTGGCCGTTTGTGTCTATGCGGTGAGGAAAGTTTCGGTACTGGTTCCAATCATATACGTGAAAAGGATGGCATTTGGGCTGTATTAGCCTGGCTGTCAATTATGCAACATACTGGCAAAGGTATTGAAGATATTTTGAAAAATCATTGGGCTATCTATGGTCGCAACTATTTCACACGCTATGACTATGAAGAGTGTGAATTGGAACCCTGTAATCAAATGATGGCCACCATGGAGAAGACCATTACTGATGCTTCCTTTGCTGGTAAAGAATTTTCAAGCGGTGGCAAAACATACAAAGTTAAAGTAGCTGACAACTTTGCTTATACTGATCCGGTTGATAAGTCTGTAGCTACCAAACAAGGATTACGTATTGTATTCGAAGATGGCAGCCGTATTGTAATGCGTTTAAGTGGTACTGGTAGTTCTGGTGCCACCGTAAGGTAAATTTTAATTATTAATTTATTTATTTCATTATTAAAATGATTTGTTTTTTTTTTGTTTGTATGTTTATTTATGTAGACTTTATATTGATTCTTATGAAAAGGATAATGTCTTGGGCCAGGCTAGTGTTATGCTGAAACCTTTGATTGATATTGCTTTGGAAATTTCTCAACTGCCCAAGTTCACTGGCCGTAATGCACCCACCGTTATTACATAAATAACTTACACACTTTTTTTTCCCCGGGAACTGAAATAATAACAACATCAACATATTCTACCTCATTTAAGTAGGGGTAGTGTCTTCTCTCCTGTTTAGTGTCTAAAGATCTTATTATTTTCTTTTGTTTTTGTTAATGTAGAAAATACTACAATTCATCATTGTTGTGTAATGCATTTGTTGGTAAAATTATTGGATATATTTAATAAATATATAAACAAATCAAAAAAAACATCAATTAATAAAACATATGTATTAACTCTTTAAACTTAAACCTAAATATTCATACTGATTTAATATTAAAACGGGCAAACGTTCAGTTAATACATTACGTGGTAGTTTTGTTTTACGTATAAAAATTTCCAAAAAATGTATTGTCGTTATAGCTTCCACACACAACTCATGTTTTGCACTGTAGGCAGCAAATAGAAAAGATTTTTGCAAGATAAATATGTAAAGAAATAACAAAAGAATTACTATGACTTACCTTATATTCGATTCGGCTAACAGTTTAACATATTGACAAAGATATGTTATGAACATTAACTTTACATCCTTATGGTATTGTTGTAAAATGGTAATAAGACCCACTATTAATGGTATGCCATCGATTTTATCTTTGTTTGTTTTTCCAATCAGACTTTGTATTTGTGTGGAAAATTGCAGTTTAGTTATATGAGCAATAACAAAAAGGAAAAAGAACAAGGAGACATTGTGAGAATTTTTGCAAAGCACAAATATTTGTTCCAGTGGATCATAGGAGCCTGTGTACATTAAATAGTCTTTAACATCGACTAAAATTTTATTGTCTTTGAATTTTTCTTGAGTTTCCGGATTCTCTAATTCATTTAAAAGAGATCTGAAAGAGGATAACAAACGAAAAAATCAAAATTTTAAATAAGATTTTACTGCAAAGTCCTTCAATCGTGAGTTTCTTTTTCAATACGATTCAGTACAATTTGCTAAAGAGGCTCAGGACCCACCAATCCACGGCCTCATCAATGGATGGATCAAGAGGGAAAAGCAGTGGTTTGGGGGAATGGTTCGGGTTGTTATGTTTCTATATGTCTATGGCCTGCTTTAGACAGTGCAAGAACAGCTTGGCTGCTGGGCTTAGCTAAGGTTAGTTTAAGGTTACGTACACACATAATTGGTCATTACAAGCCTTCAGTCAGGATTATTGATCTAGGTTCTCAAACTACTTATGTTGTGTGTGTTAATTTCATACATAAGTGGCGGGACCTACAGTTTACAGTCGACTCCGAACGACAAATTGTTGAGAAACTTTTAATGGCAATTTTAGTTACTCTCAGAGTTTTTGGCAGAAGTCTGCTGAAAGGAAGACACCAACAAAATACTTTTGACTTTACGTCTAATAAGCCAGCACACTACCTACTAGACCACGGCTACTTTCAAGGTTAGCTTAAGTTTGAGGTTAGTTATCGGATTTATCACTGTGAAAATTGGGTCACTGACGGATTATTGCAGGGCAAGAATGATAAACTAAAGATTACGCCTTGCGCATGATTTCCCATTAGATGACGTTGCTGGGCTATTTTAAAGGTTTCCCAGTCTTTTTCATATGTGAAAATTAACATTTCTTCTGAAAAATGTACAATACGTGAAAGTAGTTGGCAGCCATGCAATATACATTATCATTAGCCAATAGGAAAACAATGAAAACAATTTTCGTAACGTCATTGATTCAACATGCGCAGAAAGTTTTAATTTTGTGTACATGATGGCGTAATCTTTAGTTTATCATTCTTGATTGCAGGGTATGTTGCGATGAGTAAGAGTTGGAGACTTTCGAGCACCTTCTCTGTAACTGCTCAGTCCTTAGTAAGTTAAGGTTGAGGAATCTTGGCAGGGGTTTTTTTGAGGGTTTGAATTCTGTGTCGAGAGCCTACATCAAGGCTCTCCATAGGATTCATTAGTGTAGTCGCGTTCTTCCTTTTTGTTTTGTTTGGTCTGTGTAATTCCTCCGCTTTCCATTCGCCCTTTCCTACTTCCGCTCCTTTTTCCTATCCCCTCTATTATCCTTCCTTTTTAAGGACGTTGTATAATGGGTCAATTCGATCTCCGGGTACTGTACTCGTCTCAGTCGACCAGTACACGTTCTCTAACCTAATCTAACCTGCTAAAATGGGTACAATTTAACGGGTGAACCTAATAAAGAGTACAATTAGCCACTATGCTTGAGAAACTGTAGTAACGATATTTAAAAACATTGTGAATGTGTTTCTGCGTTGCTAGTATCGATTTCGATTACGTTTCGCTTATAAAACTTAAAATTAGTGAGTAAAAAATCATAACTAACCGATTCGAAAATGTCGACAAAAGCAATTTCACAAATTATAGACCCTCTGACTCTTATATCCGTGACAAAAGCAAAATAAAAACTCCGATAAGCTTCCTTTCAAATTTGAAAAAGAAACTCAAACGTGAAAGACCTTATAGAATTTAATATGGATATTCATTTACCTGTTAAATGTTTCTAAGGCGGATTCCAAATTTTTTGCATTCACTTTACTACTGCGATTTAATTCAAAGGCCAACTGTTGTCTTAAAATCTGCTTATGGCCCAACTCCAGAATCCATTCCACCATTGTGGGCCATACCTTCAGCCAGCGTTGATGATAGGTGGCATAGAATTTTAAAGGATTTGTAGCATTTAATATTGTAAATTGTTTCGATTCTAATTCACTTGTAAGATTGGCCAAAGCTGTCGACCACATTTGATCGCTATCAATATTTCGTTGTAATTTTTCTACGTACTTTTTTAAATCGGCAGCAAACATGTATGTATACAAGCGATCTAAACCAACAAGACCGGCTGGACCTATAGCTTCGCGAACTTTATAAAAGAAACGTGAATCCAATATTTCCTTATGGGGTGGCTTTTTATCATACCAGGCAGCTTTCAAATCTATGTAGATTGTATATTGAGGATCTGTACATTGCAATATTTCATAAGCCAAGCGTCCTATGAAATTATTTGAATGCGAACTGTCACCTTGCAAAGGTGAAAATGTTGGTATCGGTATGGTAGAGGACTGGTATTGTGATTGCCAGTCTTGAACTTTATTACGTAGAAATGTATTACATTCCTTCTCGACATTATAGTTAATAACACGTGTCAGTTCTTGTTGTAATATCTTTAGGCCATGGACATTAAGATAATCTTGTATGTATTCAAAGGATCTACGATAACCATCCATAGTTTTAGCCAACTGTGCTAATTTTGTTTCCAGCTCTGAGGTGGCACTTTTCTGTTTATTATTTGGTGTAAAAATCAAGCCAACATTCAAGGCATTAGCCAAATGCTTTACTAGCTCTTTACGTATACCATCCTCCAGTAGTTGCTTGGGATCCAATTCAATAACGCCCACCAATGTTTTCTCCATCATTAGAATACCTTCGGTAAAAACCGAAATTGAATGTGTAAGTTTCGCCACAGTATAGCGATCTTCGAATTGGGCATACTCTTTAAGTTTATCCTTTTCCAGACGTGTGGGTATTTCTTTTAAAACATCCGTTTGTAATAGAATTATTCTGGCCATAAGATTAAACATGGTTTCCGGTATTATTTGTAATACTTTGCGCATATAGTTGGCTAACTCTGAACTATAATAATTGGAAACTGATATAAGATCTTCAGATTTAGCTTGATTTATGCGCATTAAAGGAATTTCCAAAGCACTGGCCAATTTAAGGAAGGCAGCTCTTAAACGTATAACCGATTTGGGTTGCTTCTTAATGGATTCTTGCATTATGGTGGTAAAATCTCGATCAATTAAATGCCAAGCATAGCTAAGATCACTTATTAATTGGATATTTATAAGAATATTTTCTTTAACATTAATTATTTGCATCATTCTAGTTAAGTATTCTCTGGTTTCCATTAAATACTGTTTCACTTGCATATTGGATTGTAGATTGTGAAATTCCTGGACCTCTTCCAAAGCTTGTATGAGCTGGATTAAAGTACGACCCGATAAATTAACATTTTCACAGTTAAGTTTGGCAATTTCTTGTGAAATTTCGGCAAACCATAATTTTAATTGAGGATTACTTTCGATTTTCGATAATGGCCGCGAACCTGAAAATGCTTCGCTCAACTCATTAACACGATCAAGTGCTTCTTTCTTAAAATCTGACCACCGTTGTGATTTCTCCTGCATTAGAGTGCGTAATATTTCCTTAACGACTAATTCCAATTGTGAACAGTTCAGTAATAACTCAAATAAATTACTATCCCTGTAGCCTAACTCTGTGCGTACCAATTTCACGGTTTGTTCAATTTTCTGGGATGCTTGGCCTTTAGAAATCTCATAAATCGTTGGTGAAGCATGTGTAAAATACCAACGTAATGAAACATTACATTGACGTATTAAATTAATAATTTTTGTAATATTTTGTAAAACAAAATAATCTGTTAAAACGCCATCTCTTAAAATTTCTTGGGATTGCTTTAAAATTTTTTCCATTTTTTCTTTGTGCAACAAACAAAATCCCTTAATGGCATCGTTTTCTACAACGGGTAATAAGGCCGCTTTGGCTGCCTTGAATTGGTCCCAGACATCAATTAAATTTACCGTTATGCCCATGTATATAGATATAATCCAGTTATCGGAAAAAAACTTATCAACAATTTCTCTCATTTGTGCAATTTGTGAGTGTAGAATTTTCGGTGAAAAATACAAACAAACATATAACATGGCAGCTTGTGTTGACAAGGCCGTAGAACGATGATCGGGATGAGGATAAATACTGAGTTGATTGTATATATCATCACATCGTAAACGGCCAATAACCATATCAATAAAATTCTGTTCAAATTTGAAACGTGAAAAATACGTTTCGGGATAATTAGCCACACCATCTTTCGTAGACTTTGCCGAACTGTTCATGATCGGTTTGTGAGCTTCATAGCCGGTTGAACGTAGTAGCATACAAACATCATCAATATTGCTATCGCTATGGGATTTAGAGCCGCTGTAACGGTAATAAGACATAAGAAGACGTTCTCGAATGATGCCAGGTATATGAAAGTCTACAATGAGCAATATGACTCCAAAAATATATAGAGATTCACACTGAAAAGTAAAATAGAAAATGTTTGAATATTTTTTTGGAATACTGCTGACATAACTAGATTAAATTAATCAACCTACAATACTAAAATAGAGAGGCTCTTACACTGGCAATGGCTCAAGGAATAATTAATTAGGCTAAGATTCTATTCAATGATTAATCATTAATCAAGAGCTTCCTAATATGAACAATCGTAGCGGCTAATAGCTAGGAACTCCATAGGTAAGAACGGGGGTCTTCCGCCTAGAGCCATTCGCTGGATATATCTGGCGATTGTTAGACCGGTTATTACTTGTAGCTGTGTTGTCTGGTGGTGTGCCTTAAATAAGAGTTTTCAACGGAAAATCTTGGACAAGGTTCAGCGGGTTGCCTCTTTGAGTATCACTGGAGTGAGGAAGAGTTGCCCTAGATACTATGCTCTGTCTGACTCCGCTTGACTTATATGTCAAGCGTGTGCAGCGCGTAGTGCCATACGCCTGAGGGAATCGGGTTGTGGAAAACAGCGCTCGATAGGTCACTCCAGAGTTCTGAATACCGTATTTCCTGACGGCAGGTACGGACTTTCGGAAAAAGCCACTGATTATATTGTACCTAAGGCAATGTTCCTACCTGGTTTGAGTATACTCATACCGAATAGGGCACAATGGAATGGTGGGGTATTCCAGGGGCAGAATGGGATACCCATCTTCACAGAAGGGTCTAAGTTAGGTGGATATACAGGTGCTGGGCTTTTCTGTAGGGAACTCGATCTTGAACTCCACTTCTGGCGGAGATTTTCGCAATACTGATTCGGAATCTTACATGACTTTGGTTGACAGTCAGGCTGCCCTTAGGGGCATTGCGTCGGTCTGGTGCAAATCACGTCTCGTTCGTGAGTGCAAAGAATCGTTGAGGAGTTTTGGACCAGACCGTATCCGTCTATGCTGGGGTCCGGGTCACAGCGGAATACTGGGCAATGAGACGGCGGATGCCCTCGCTAGGTTAGGTTCGCTTTCAGGTGACGATTTGACAGTTGGTCCTGACCCCCCAGTCTGCCACCTCTATGGCCTCATCGATGGATGGGTCAGGAGGGAAGAGCAGAGGCGTTGGGGGAACGTATCGGGTTGTTCTGTTTCTAGACGTCTATGGCCTGCTGTGGACAGCAAGAGAACAGAGTGGCTGCTGGGCTTGGTTAAGGCCAGCTTAAGGCTGGTTGTCGGTTTTATCACGGGGCACTGCGAGATTAGGTCGCTGATCCCAACCGGACTATGGCAGGGTATGATGCGATGAGGAGGAGTTAGAGACTGTCGAAGATCTCCTCTGCAACTGCCCAGCTCTTGGTAGGTTGAGTTCTTTGAGAGCTTGAGTTCTGTGTCGAGAGCCGACATCAAGGCTCTCCACAGATTCTTTAGCAGCTTGGGCTGGTTGAGAGGTGCTAGGGCTTCATAAGTGTAGTCGCGCTATCACCCTTTTGTTTTGTGTCTGTTTCTTTATGTAATTCCTCCGTTTCCCATTCTCCCTTTCCTTTCCTACATTCCTATATCCTCTATTTCCTTCCTCCCCTAAGGACAATGTACAATGGGTCAATTTCGACCTCCGGATACTGTGCTGGTCTTTCCACAGCTGCACGTCCTCTAACCTAACCGCTGTTGTCCAGTCGTCGGTACACAGTTTATAATATATTTTCTTATGCTTCCATCACAAAATTCTATTTCTATTTAAAAAGATATGCTTCGCTGTCGTAGATGGTGCAAACGCCATTAAAGAAATTCCGTACTTACCATTAATTGTTTTCCTTCCTCGTCCTGTAGGACCGTCTCTAAAGTCTGTTGTATATAATAACCACGATTTAGCTCATCAATGAATTGCTGCAAATCGGATGCATACTGATGAGTACTCTCAAAGGCTAAATAGAAGCGTGTTAATAAATCTAAATAGTTTTCACGTATTTCATCATCCAAGTCTTGTAATTCTGGATTTTGTTCAATTTTCAAATCTTGAGCTTCAGCAATTTTTAAATAACTAAAATCCATTATAACTTCGCCATATTTCTGTTGGTCACCTTTGGTATCCAAACTAAAAATAAATAGGGATTTGATGAAGTAAAGCTGTAAAAACTTAAGAAAAGTTTATAAAACTTACCGGAAAATTTCCGGAATGTAATCCTTGAGGCGTAAAATTTCCGCTATAATGGAATTACCCATAGAGACAATACGTAGTAAATTTTGTCCACATGCATTGTTTTCTGCTAAAAATTCTGTCATTTTGCAATTAATTTTTTTAACAATATTAGTAATAAATTTAAATGACAACAATAAAACTTGATAAAACCGAAATATAAACAAATTCAAATGCAATTAATAAATATTCTACAGAAAATACAATAAGAAATAACAAATCAACCACTAATCAGCTGTTTAAGGTTTATTGGAAGAATTGGAATGTAAACAAACACAAAAACAGGGATGTTATTTTGTTATTTATCATTAGGGAGGGTGTGACAAAGCGGTAAATATCCATCTTACAGCCTATTGTGGTGTAAGAGAACGTATTCTAAATAAAAACAATTTAAAATGGCAAAAAATAATATAAAAAATTGTATATATTTGACCTAAATGAAATCATTTTAACTATAGATGGTGGTCCAAGGGAAATCAAATCAAAAAAGACATAAAACTTCTTTCGGTGTATTGATTAACAATAAATTAAAACCTTCCCAGCTGATATTTCCAATATTCTCTTAAACCTTATCGCGCTTGTTACATTCATTATTAAGATTAATAATCTTGGACTTTGTCATTAGAACCTATAAACACCCTGAACTGTATTATTTAATTTGTAAAGTCGGTTAAAATGTATCAAAATTATAAAGAGCTCGTCGTTGAGAAACAAGACAAAATAGTTGTGATCAAATTTAATAATCCAAAAAAGAAAAATTGCGTTAATCGTACAGGCTATCAGGAAATTGCTCGAGTATTACAAGAAGCTGGCCAAGATGATACAATTACTATTGTGGTCTTTACTGGAGTTGGTGACTTTTATACAGCCGGCAATGATCTTTCACAATCCGGCGGAATAGAAGACTTTGATGTCTATATTCGCGAAGGCAATGAAATCTTTAAGAAAATGGTTTGTGCCTTTATAGAATGTCCCAAAATAATAATTTCTTTGGTGAACGGACCCTGTATTGGCATAGGTACAACCTTGGCTGGCATATCAGATTTGGTTTGGTGTTCCGAAACCGTAAGTTAAAAATATTACTTTATTCCTCTTAATAATAATATAAAACTATGTTACCTTTACTAGGCCTATTTTACTACACCATTTGTAAAATTGGGTATTGTGCCTGAAGCTGGTTCTTCGTTTTTGTTTCCCTTACTAATGGGCCGCTCAAAGGCATCTGAGATATTGCTGTTTGGTGAGAAGCTTACCGCTGACGATGCTTATAAATTTAATTTCGCTTCTCGCATTTATAAACATTCCGAATTGCATACAACTGTATGGCCAAAATTGAAAGAATATTCTGAAATGCCGCCACAAGCATTGCAAATCTCTAAAAAACTTATGCGCAGCGAAGAGAAAAAGAAATTGCTTCATGCTATCGATATGGAATGTGATGAGTTGTATCTTCGCTTCAAGAGTGAAGAATTTATGAATGCCTTGATACAATTCACAATGAGAAAGTCAAAACTTTAAACACAATTTCAGCAAATAATCGTTAATAAGAGTGCATTTATTTATATGAGATTTTAAATTCTAATTAGATTTGTAAAAATTAATTTTTTTTTAAGTATAAACTTTAAAAAGAAGTCACAAAAGTATCCCTAAATATCCAAGGAAATAAAATTTTTTTCATATACTACTCGTATAGGAAATTGGAATTGTATTTTATATAAAAACAGAGAGTTAGGTCAGTTAGGAAATATACTTCAACAGACTATCGCTGAAAATAGCCCTTCAGCCGCAAAAATAATTCAATTTTACTTGCTGTGGTATACGGCCAGCGTTACAGCTGGAAATTTTTAAAAAGTCGCACAAAAAGGGGATTTTTGAAGAAAAAGTCGCACAAAAAGTGTATTTTGGCAGTAAAAAGAGGCAACATTTTTAAAAGAAAAGAAAATGTCTATAGTCTAGTATGTAGTTTAGAGTATAGCCAAGTATATTGTCTAGTATATAATCTAGTCTATAGTCTAGTATATAATATAGTCTATAGTCTAGTCTACAATCTAGTATATAGTCTATAGTCTAGTATATAGTCTAATCTATGGTCTAGTATATAGTCTAGTCTAAAGTCTAGTATATAGTCTGGTGTATAGTCTAGTCTAATCTATTTTATCTAGTCTACAGTCGAGTATATAATCTAGTCTATAGTCTAGTCTATAGTATAAGAAAAATACTTTTTAAAAAAAGGGTCAACAATTTTGAAAAGTGTCAGATTTAGTTCATTTTAGTAAGGGGGCACAAAAAGTGGCGAATGGTCGCTGAAAAAGTGTCAAATCGCGACTTTAGTCGCTCAACGGTAACGCTGTATACGGCTATTCTTTCCCAATTTGACTGACGACAAATTTGCGAAATTTAGAGCAGAGATTGATTGTAAGTTTAGATCGAAATAATGTTAGCATGAACGAACGCCTATTGATAGACTGATCGATCTAAGGAACATTGACTTTAGACGACTCAACTGTTCTCCAAGAATTACACCGGACGCCGTGGTAGTAAATGTTTCTCCTGGATTTCTTTATCAGGAGCTGTATAATGAAGATAATTTAAAATGCCGTTCAAGGGAGTACTTAATAAATTCCAAATGAAGTGAATGCAAATGCAGCATCTTGATGCCACATATACTACTGCGTTTGAAATATGCGATTTTGTGCAACTTCAGTTTCCGACCGGATTACCTCAAAAAATTTCCATGCGAAGGTTATTTATTTAACAGAACGCAATGATTATGTCACTGTTATTCTTTACTATGTTTCAGTCATAAAGCAGGTGATTGAGGTCATGTAGTAGGTTTTAGGATTACAACATGCCTTCCTTTTACTACGAAAAAATCAATTTAAATATCGATTAAAAATTTATAAAAATGTGCAGCATATAAAAAAGTATTTCAATTAAGAAATTATTTAAAATTTTTTTGTATACAACAACTCCGCTTTAGAGTTTATTTTATTTAAATTTTGTATTTAAATTTTCCTTTTATTTTTTAAATACTTCAACACTACATCGATCGAGTTTTTTTTTCTGGACAAAATTTCATTATATTGGGAGATGGGTTAATAATAGCCTTCAATAATCAACATTAATTTTAATTTTCTTTTAAAGTTTTTGTTTTTCATCGTATATGTATTTTGTCTATATATTACTTAAACCTTCAATTTGGTTTCATTAGCTTTTAATAATAATAATTTTTAATTAATTTAAATGAAAATGTAAACAGCATTACATATTAATTTAAGCTAAATCTGAAGCATAGGGAACATGAGCCAAATTGCCAACAGCACCCACAGACAGTTTAGAGGAACCGGCCTTCTTGGCAGCTTGTTGTACATCTTGCAGTGAAACGCTATCAATGGCAGATACTAAAGAATCGGCGCTTTGAACTTGTTGGGTGAGCACAGCTTGCAAGCCCATTTCGGAGATAAGGGAACTATCGGTAGCATAAGCTTCCAAAACGCCAGCCTTAAGGAGAGCCTTGCCGCGGTTAACGTCATCGGAGGAAATAGCGCCTGATTTAAGGACACGAGCAACAGCCTCAACGGCCTTGCCGGCATGTTGGGCATCGGTAGAGACAACAAAACCGAAGAGACCGGCGTCAGAGTAGGAGGCGTTTAAGCTGGCAAAGGACACATTAGCGTCACCAACAGCAGAGCTTACAGCTTTGCCGAAGGGGCCAACGACGGCACCACGCTTAACAGCAGGGCTGGCACCAACGGCTTGTTGCAAAACAGCAAATGCCAAAGCTTCCTTGATATTACTGAGAGCACCGCCTTGACCGGCAACAGCAACATGTGCCAAATTGCCGGGAGTATCTTTGCGGGCATCACCACCGTAATAGTTGGCAGAGTTGCTAGCCGATTTGCCACCGCTGTTCAATTCCAAGCTCTGGGCGAAACCAACCAAGGTATTTTGATCAATACCTACACCTACGACAGCGCAACGGGCAGCAGTGCAATTATTAGCAACATAATGCAACATAGTTTCGCTAGATAATTTGCCGATTTGGAATTTGGGAATGTACACAGAGTTGCCTAAGCCAGTGCGGAAGGCAGCCTTGTGCAACAATTCAACGGCTGTAACCTAAAACAGAAGTTAAAAGCAAATTAGTGTTGCTATATATATTCCTTTATTTCAATGCGCTTTTTACCTGAGGAGGCACATTAGCAACTTGTGTCTTGATTAGAGGTACACTGTCGGCCAATTCCCAGGGTTTAAAAACAGGATGAATAACGTCTTGCAAGTAGCTCAGACCACATTCCAAATGGTTGGCAGTGGTTTCAACAGTATAGGCAACAACTTCACGATCAGAGGTTACGCTCAAAGCACCACCTTTCTGTTGAATGTTGCGAGTAACAGCAAAACCGGAAGAGTTCTTATTGGTCAAACCAGCAGCAACACGCAAGATATGTGAGGCGCCCTGGGTATCGTAGGATTCGTTACGGGAACCAGCACTAAAATATGATTTAAAAAATCAATTTCAATTTCACATACTAAATGTATTTCATAAATAACCAACCGGAATACTATAGAGACACGAGATACTGGCAATTGGGCTTCAGCCGAAGCAACAACAACTTTGTTGTCAAGTTGTTTGGATTCCACAGTGGCAGCCTGGCCAACTGGTCTGGGAAGGGCAGAAGCAGAATAGCCGCGTTTCTGTTTTAACACATATTTAGAATTATTATTATTTGTGTAATTTATTCTGTATAAAATCACTGTAAAAAATTTTTGTCACGATTGGTTACGTTTCTTAAACATTTACGTAACCATATGCTTTGGTTGTCTCACTTTTCATATTTTTTTTTTTTGTATCCAATTGGTTTAGTTTTTTCCAATTTTTTTATACTTACAGCAATAACACGCAACAAGGGAACTTTGCTAGCGTTGCAAGCCATTTTTAATTTATTTTTTTATTATTAATTTATTTGTTAAAGACGTTTATTCGAAAACTCCCCCTGCGAAGAAAAAATTACAAATTCTTCTCTTTCTCTCGGCTCGTTTCTGGCAAAGTACTGACAACCTGTAAATGCTACAGTTCAGTGTTGCAAAATTTAGTACTTTTTTATTTTGTTACAGTACTTTTTCATTTTAAAAATACCGCAATACCCTTGCTAAGCTTTCAGTACATTTTCATCAAATTCGTTTTTGTTCGTTTAAAAAATAAATATATATTTTAATAAATAATTCGCAAATTTTTTTTCCGTTTCAGCTTTTGGTAATATTTTCATCAAATTCGTTTTTATTCTTTTAAAAAATAAATATATATTTTAATGAATAATTCACACATTCTTTTTCCGTTTCTAGGTTTATTAAGTAAAAAATTAAGCGTCGTGGTGGGTTTCTAATGTGGTGAGTTTTTTCAAAATGGGGTGAATTTATCAGGTATGGTGAATAAAATCAAAACTCACCAAAAGTACTGCATTACCATAAATATATGAACTGTATATCGTGATTTGGAAGGTTCGTGCCTAGAATAAGTAATTTTCACATTAGTTGTGGAGGCATTCACTGATATGTCTGGTAACTGCATTAAAACAATGTTGCCAATATGTCATTCTATTTAAAATTGTAAAAAAATCAAATTAGAAAACTGCATACAAAAAATAATTAAATTTATTGACATAAAGTGTATTAAGTTAACGCAGACAAATTTTAAGCTGGAGTTGGTAACGCTACAAAAAAATTGGTTATAAAATTGAAATAAAAATGTTAACTTTTAACCAAAAGTTTAACAATCGATTTTAATCAAATTCCTACTTCAATTTGTAAATTTTAGATGTGAACATAAAAACAAGTTTAGATCTAATACATGTGTTCCTGGACCAAATATTTTTTTTTTCAAAGACATGAACCACTTGCTTTACTTGCTTGTAAAAGCAAACCATATGGCAGCACTAAATTGTAATTCAGTAAGTGTCAAAATGACAATACTTATTGTTTTTGTTTTGTGTAGTCATTCTGAAAAAAATATTTCAGTGGAAAAGTGAATACGGAAAATTTCATTAGAAAAAGTAAAAACATAAGAAGAAAAATTTAAAATAATTTTAATACCTACATACTTATAATTAATTTATAATTTAAGAAGAAGAAGAAAAATAAAATCCAGTAAAGGTACAAAGAAAAGTGTTAATTGTGCAGTGTGAAATAGTAATAATAAGCACAATAAAGTGTAACTTATTGTAAAGCAACAACAACAAAAAAATGGCTTCATTTTTTAATGTGGGTACCAACCCATTTTCAACGCCTGTTGGTCAAAGGATCGGTAAGTTAATTACAAACAAATATACAATTTTTGAGAGTAAAATATGTGTTTAAAGCTAATTTTATTTTGGAAAAGTACAAGGTCCTTTGCTTTAAGTTTGTCTGTTGTTTTTTGTGTGTTTCTTTTTTCTATATGAGACCATTAGAAAACATTTAAAAAAAACCAGCTGTATTGGAAAGAAATTGAATTTTCACCATTTCTTCCACTTTTTCTCCTTATTGTCTCTCTGCCCGTGTATGTGTGTGTGTTTTTTTTTTTTCAATTACTCACTCATTTGACGTTCAGGTGCAATAACGTTATTTTTATGTTTTTTTTTTGTTTTAAGTAGATATGTGTATGTATATTTTTGGTTGTTTTGATATTTTCCATTGTTGTTGTCTTTGTTTGCCTTTCATATCTTTTTTTATGTCTGTTTTTGTGTTTATTTTTTTTTTATCAAAGTTCACTTTTTTTTGAATATCGCTAGCGGTACCATATGTTTAATATGGTATCTACAGTCTGTCCTTTGATTTGTAACTTAAAAAGAACAGATTTTAAATTGGAGTCATTGAGAATTGGAAACAAATAAAAATATATGATTAAAGTACTCTTTTGTTGTTTGTATTTTGTTTATAACATTTAATACAGTCGAATAATTTGAAAGGCCGGCTTTTTTTTAAACTTTTGTGTACCCTATATAGTGCATTACCAATAAAATTTAGACCATATTCTGTAACAATTACTTTAATTTGTTGTAAGGGTCTACTTCTTGATTTAAAATAATTCAAAATCTATTCAATAATAAAGAAAATACTTTTAACCCAACTTTTTTTCTCGTAAAAGTATGGATTTTATGTATTTATTGGAATGTATATATGGAACCTATAAAATATATTTTTTTTTTCAACATAAAAAACTAAAATTTTACCATTTCGGAAATATTCAGTGCCCCAATTAAGAGGAATTGAGTACCGCCAGCCACGAAATATCAAACAATACCTTACCGTTTTAAAAATGGGGGTGATAAGCACATATGGTTTAATACTCTTCATCGAACACTGACAGTTGATGGGAGACGTCATTCACTTCAATATTAACGGATTCTCCATAAGAGAATTAAAAAAATAACATCTGTTCCTACATTCACGACACGACTTCAAACATACGACTTCATCGTAACCAGTCTGTAAATTTAAAGTAAGTGATAAGGCTAGCCAAGGTCGTGTTTGTAGTACAGTCGAACTTCTCTATGGTGAACTTTTATACAATGAAGCTCTCCCTATTGTGAATTGATTTCAAACACACTAATTTTTCTGTTCCAATTTCATTGGAATTTCATCTCCTTATAATGAATTTCTATACAATGAAGCAATTTTGCAGGTGAAATTTTTGACTCACATGCTTTTTTGTATCCATATAATGAATATTTCAAACAATTTTCTGTTACGCATACTAACAATTCTGTGTACCGAGAAAGATGCCATATATAATGAGGGGATTCCCAAAAGAGGAAAATAAGAACAAAAAAAAAAAGAAGAAAGCCACATCAATAACAATTTTGACATCAGTTGCCGGTATGCAGTGATTGGAAATGCCGCAGCGAAGTAGCATTTCTCTTGAAAAAAAAAAAAATTATTAATTATTAATAAAGTTGAAGAAGGATTAAAAAAAAAAAGATGTGGCTAGGCAGATTGGAATTCTTCCCAGCACATTATCAAATATTTTAAAAAACAAGGCTGTGATTCTAAAAAATATAGAAGACGAGCAATTGAGCACGAAACGCAAAAGGCTTCGAACCTACCTTATGCCTTTAATTTATTTTATTTTAAATAAAAAGTGGGGAAAAAATATAATTTCTGTATAATGAAGTTTCTATATAATGAAGTTATTGTCTGGTCCCGTCAAGATTCATTATAGGGAAGTTCGACTGTATATACATTCCCCAAGACTTCCTCTCAGAGTCTCTCTAATGACACTGGATAGACTCTAAAAATTTAAATTTCAGGCATTCGTTAAGAGTTCACCACACATGTTTAAATATCTATCGTGGTCAATAACAGATTTTTATGATATCGACGCCTCCGTTCTATAACATTCTAAGTCGAAAAAGTGTGTTTTGAGTTATAAGCTCTTAAAGTTTTCATGCTTCATACGACTGTATGTGTATTCTATGTAGATTTTTCCCAATAACTTCGGAAACAGTATTTAAGAACGTAAAATTTAAAAATGCAAGAACATCAAAAACGTTCTAAGTGTACTTAGAATGGAGGCATCAATATATGCTGCCCCTTTTGCATGATAGACAGGTTATTCGTGAAGACTGATTCAGCATTCTGTGTAGCGCTGACAATATCGAATAGTAGTACATGTTCCCTTGGAATCTAAAGATCCTTCCCAAAGATTTTGCTCAATGTGTTTGTGTATTTAGTACAATAATAGAACAGGACACTAAAATCTGTTGTTGTTGTTGTAACAGTTCTCCTACTGTCTACGGAAAAAACTTCCGGTTGAAACAGCTTTCGTTGGGTTTTTGGTGGGAGCAATAGTGTTGTTCTAAAGGAGTATGAAAGGGAGCAATGCCTCCAGAATAGCTTGTGAGGGAAATATTAGCGTTGCAGTTATGGGAAGCAAGTCTAGTTTTTAACTCTCTTCAAGATGAAAAAATATCATCTAAGAACGAGCATCATAACTGGAATATATAGTTAGTGTAAGTGAAAGAAAGTCACCATAAGATTGACCACAACTTTTTAAGAAGGGCAAGAGTCTATTTGACTTGCACGGAGTCATTCTGGCTACACTAAAACAAACCATATATTGCTTACTTACTTTTTATTGTATCTTCTATAATATTAATAGGTTTCTAGAACTATAATTATGTAAATTTTACCTTGGGTATTATTTTTTATAATTTTATTTGACTGCAAAATATATGATATTTATCGCATCGTTTCCTTTGATGTTGCATGAGGTTGAGGTGGTGGTTAATAGTTTACATTTGCTTGACCATTTTATTTTTGTTGTTTGTTGCATGTCACATTTATGAAAGTCTCTTTTTTGTCTCACATTAACCTCAATAGGAATGAAAAAGGTTAAAAGTTCATATTCTTTAAATTGAATTGTATAAAGAAACATTTTTTTTGTTGAAAATTATAAACTGAAATAACTTGTAGTTGTGCAGGCACCTTGAGGCATTTTGTCTTTTGTAAGAAATCATTATCATAAGGTCTTTAGATAGTTTCTGTTTATAATATTAAACATAAAAGGACTTGTTAAGATATTATCAAAGATTTTGTAAATACTATTTTCTTTTGGAATTATTTATTGATTTAAAAAACATTTTATTTCTTGTTGATTCAATTTTTATTTATTTCTTTTAAACAATTTGTTTATAAAATATTTTTCCAAATACGAAAAATTTTCTTCAAATTTTCTTATAAAATTTCATGTGACTTATGGTGTTTTCTTTTCTACCATAAAATGTGCATTTTATTAAGAAAAAATGCAATTTTGCATTTGTTTCTTAAAAATGTTTCGCCCTCTAAAAGGGCGGTATGTTTTATTCTAAATAATTCGCACTTCTCAATGGTGGAGGGCATTGTATTTTATGCCCTGTATAAATCGAGAGGGCTTAAAATGCCCTGTAAAGCAGATGACTTTTGTTTGTTTATAGGGTTATCAGATGATGTTAAAAAAAGTCGCCCGGTATTGTTATCCAATTTGAAGTTAATTTTTTCATTGTTTTGTTAAGTAACCTTAAAAAAACATTACATTATTGAAGCTACATGGTCCGTAATATAAAAAATTGCTTTCAATGTTAGAACAGTGTTAAAATGTTTTTTTTCTTTGTTATAAAAAAAGCTCTCAAAAAATAAAGTTGAAAAATTAGCGATCTGGCAATACCTATTTCATATTTACATTTATTATTGAAAACAAATCAAAAAATACAACATATTTCTAGATCTAAAACCTTTTTTATGAAAAAATATAAATATGGATATTTGCGAAAATTGAAATAAATCAGTTATTAGATTCATCTGAATTTATTACAACATACATAGTCAACAGCCGCCGTGGTAAACAATTTTTTAATGCACCTTGTAAGAGGGTGACATTTTCTTTGTAGAAAAGAAAACACCATTACTAGTAACGTATGGTTTTCAAACGATCATACATAAATACATTTGAATATTTATTTTTATTATTATTTTTATTTATATTTAAATAACCGACAATCTATATCAAATTGTATTTTTATTATACGAAAAAATTAGTTTCGGCACAATTCAATAGAAATGATGATGAAATATCGCAAAACAATGGAAATGAGGCAGTATTTTCAATACAAATATATTTTACTCCTACTGATGTACGTGTTTTAGCAAAAATTTTAGCAAAAAAAAAAAATCTGTTACTTCCATACTACTACTATAGAATCGAACCTCTGTCAATACATTCAATTTATTGTGAAATTTTCTATTCAATGAGTATTTGAAACCTTCAAATAATTTAAGAGTTTTATTTTACAAAATTTGTTGAACAAACGCATACTTTGTATTTTATTCTCTAAGGCATACCACCTTTTAGTTCTCAATGTGCTTCTGTTAAATAGGTTTTGGTGTAGTTTTAATTCTGAAAGAAGTAGGAAGTTCAAATATACTTACAAACCCTGCAGGAGATTAGCGTCAATAGTCGAAAAGCTACTAGTACTGGTACAGCTGGCACTAGTTTACACAGGGCTTAAGTTTTTATAGGAAATTACTAGTAGTAGAAGTAGTTTAATATATACCAGACTGATAGAATTTTTTGTGTAACACAACAAAAATTCACATACCGTTTTTAGAATTAAATTAATTTTATTTAGCTTTATTGTTTATTTATTTATATTTATTATTATTATTTATTTATTAATTTTTCACAATTTTGAATCTTTCATTAATTGCATTTTATTGTGAAAAATAAAATTTATTGAAGCAAAATGCTAATTTTATATTTGAATTGTTTTTTAAAGGCTTTTTATATGGCAACACTGTAATATTTTAATAAATAATTATACAAAAACTAATTTTTTAACCATTAATTTTCACTTAACCAACAAAGGAACCTACCAAATTTTGGTAACTTTTTCCATACAAAAGAACTAGTAATAAAGTGGTTCGAGATCTCCCAATTATATCCAAATATACCAGTACGAAACTAGAAACAATAATACTAGTAATTATACCAGTACGAAATATACCAGTACCAAACCAGAACCAATGGTACTAGTAATTAACCAGTACGAAACTAGTACCAATGGTTCTAGTAATTTTTCAAACACACTCAATGCTAATTTGATCATTAAGATGATATAGAAAAGTTGACAGTTGAGTACTACTACTGGTGGTTTTTGTACTAGTTTTGTAATAGTTAGGTACTAGTTCAATCTCCTGCAGGGAACCCATCCTCTTAGTGGAAAGTTTTTTAGAAATTCGTAAATTGTGATGGCATGCCTTGTTAGACCTAGAACTTCAAGACTTTCTGACAACAGAGGATTAGATTTGATCTCACGTGGTCGATGTTTATCGTTACCAAAATCTTTAAAGAACTTGGTTAATTAATATAATTGAAATACCTCAGAGTCTCACTTGACCTATGGTATCTCATCTGTAACAGTAACTATTGCCCAAGTTAGTTCCATATGAATAAATAGAAGTGACTTTCAAAAATAAAATCAGCAGCTTAGGTTAGGTTAGAGGATGTGTACTTGACAATTAAAACAAATACAGTACCCGGAAGTTGAATTGACCCATTCTACAACGTCCTTGAAAAGGGAAGGCTAATTTTTGGGAAAATAATAAAGGGGGGTTTGTAGGAAAGGGGAGAATGGGAAGCAGAGGAATCACATAGACTAGGCATAATACCAAAAAGGCGGGAGAGCGCAACTACATTGATGAAGACTTAGCAAAAAAAGCTTATCGAGCCACTCTTTGTTAGCAGGCCTTCAATGTTCTTACAGGAACAGTCTTTTACTATCCAATTGTTAGATGGTTTGATTTTAATTTTGGTACGCTAATGCTTACAGATGAACTCCACGTAAACTGTCTTTTCTGTAGGTGAGAACTTTATTGGACTTTAGATATTTTGCTAGATAATTGCTAGTCCTCTCCACAAGCTTGCAAAAAGCATCGTATATTAATTTTGGATTATTTGTATCCTAAATTTTAGGGTTTATAAAGGGTGATTTTTTAGCTATTATCTTTTTGGCAACACAGGTTTAAACAGCTTACGCACGTTTCGTGTTTTGTTTCACTGTCAAACATCTTCAGTTTGGTCTACAACAAACGAACAACGCTTGCAAATCATTGAATTTTATTATCAAAATGCGCGCTCTGTTAAGAAAGTTCATCGCGCGCTTCTTCCATTTTATGGTCAGTTTAATCGACCCACTGAAGCGGCTATTCGGACTATTGTGATTAAATTTGGAGTGAAGGTCAGCCAGAAGCTTTGCAAAAGCTACCAATACATCCAGAAAAAGTCACAGTTTGGTGCGGTTTATGGGCTGGTGGCATCATTGGAACGTACTTCTTCAAAGATGCTGCGAATCGTAACGAAACTGTGAATGGTAAGGGCTACCGTGAGATGATATCCAACTTTTTTTTGACCAAAATGCAAGAGCTTGACTTGCATGACATATGGTTTCAACAAGACGGTGCCACTTGCCACAAAGCACACTTAACAATGGACTTATTGAGAGGCGAGTTCGGTGAACATTTTATTTCCCGTTCGGCATCGGTTAATTGGCCGCCTAGATCGTGCGATTTAACGCCTTTAGACTATTTTTTGTGGGGCTATGTTAAAGCTCATGTCTATATAGAAACATTGCAGTATTTATTGTGAGATACCGGCCGAAATGTTGGAAAGACTGCCAAAATTGGACTAAGCGAATGGACCATTAGAGGCCCAATCTCGGTCAACATTTCCATGAAATAGTTTTCAAACATTAAATTATATGGACCGTACTATCGATTCAATTAAAGTTTTCATGCATTTTTCTGAATTTTATATGTTTTATAGCTCTTAAAAAATCACCCTTTATTAAAAGGCTACTTCAATATTAAAAAAACTAAAATATTATATAAAAATGGTAGGAGAATTTTATAGTAAAAGATGGATTTTCAGATCCAGTACTAGTATATAAAAATCCTGAAGAATCCTATGGTTTATTATACTCAAAGGGGTTTTTATATAGAAATTAAGACTTAATAGGTAGTATTTGTTTTATTATTATTTCCAAAATAGCATTTCTTTGAAATGTAATTCACTTTTGTTTCTACAAACAATTCATTTATTATCTCAATTAAATTAAAAGTTATCTAAATTACGTTGAAGAAATGCTAACAATGGATTTCACTTTAATCTAATCGCTTTTTTTGTTTCTTATTTTATTACGTTAACAAAGAATATTTTTGTTTATTGCAAAACATGAACCCTTTTCAACTTATTTAGAAATATTCTTCATAAGCTCGAGACAATTCTTATTCTAAATGGGTGTACTCTGTGTGTACAGTGTTTTGTCATAATACGGGTTACTAACCTTAGGTTATTCCTATATTGTCTGAGGCATGACTCAGATCTTCTCTTAATCTAATTTTCTAACAAAAGTTTTTGATTGTTTTAAACCCACACTTTTTAACTCTCTTTGGCTTTCCCTGTTATTAATGGTGTTTTCTTTTCTACAAAGAAAATGTCACCCTCTTACAAGGTGCATTAAAAAATTTTTGACCAGCCCTGTTGTAATGTCATTTTTTATTTGAGAAGAACATAACACAAATATTTAAAAAAGGCGGCTGTTGACTATGTATGTAATTCAGTAATTATTCTTCATCAGATGACGAAAATGGATCTAATAACTGATTTAATTAAATTTTCGCAAATAAAATAGATGCAGCACTATCCATATTTATATTTTTTTATTTAGGTTGAAAAATATGTTGTATTTTTTGATTTGTTTTCAATAATAAATGTAAACATGAAAAAAGTGTTACCAGATCGCTAATTTTTCAACTTTATTTTTTGAGAGCTTTTTTTATAACAAAAAAATTTGAACACTGTTCTAACATTAAATGGAATTTTTATATTACGGACCGAGCGTCCTGGTAGTTTAGTGGGTAGTGTGCTAGACTATTAGCGTGAGGGTCGTGGGTTCGATTCCCACTAGAGGCTCTGGTCTGTGACACTACACCGGGCATATGGTCGAAGTTACTCAGCTCGTATATTATTATAATATAATTTGTAATTGTATTGTAATTCTTAAATAAAAAAATAAAAAATAAATATATTACGGACCATGTAGCTTTAATAATGTAATGTTTCCATAAGGTTACTTAACAAAACAATGAAAAAATTAACTTCAAATTGGATAACAATACCAGGCGACTTTTTTTAAATTTCATCTGGTAGCCCTATAAATTAACAAAAGTCATCTGCTTTACAGGGCATTATCACCACTCTCCGTTTATACAGGGCATAAAATGCAATGCCCTCCACCATTGAGAAGTGCGAATTATTTAGGATAAAACATACCGCCCTTTTAGAGGGCGAAACATTTTTAAGAAAAAAACGCAAAATTGCATTTTGCCTTAATAAAATGCACATTTTTTGGTAGAAAAGAAAACACCATAAGTATTTCTTTCCAAGGCTATACATAGTTCTTAAGTCACATTTCTACCTGCAAGCTTTGTGGGTTGTGTTTAATTTTATCAGTTAGTCAGACAACGAGCTCTTATTTATTTATACCGATTATCTCTTTGAATTTGTTTGCTTCAGTAACTTCCATTTTTTTATTTTTTAAATTATTTTATTTAAAAATGCACTTTAAAGTTCAAATATATTTAAATAATAATTAAAATTTTTAAAATAAAATCAGACTGAATGTAAGTCAAGCGCAACACTTTATACCGTATATACACACACGTCTATATACGATGTTAATTTATTTTTTTTATTTTTTTTGAAATCGCAGACGATTTGTAAATACATAAGTGTTATATGTAGTATATAGAGAGGTAAGATTGTAAATAATTTTACGTAATCATCAACCATTAAACCGCTGAAATACAAAAACACAATAATAAATTTCAGTTTAGCAGCCAATCCGTATTACTTACTCTACTACTACTACTCATAAAAACTACTTGTTGGTCGTCGGTCGTTGGTCGTGATGACTAATATTGTTTGGAAATGAATTTTATTTTTCAGTTAATTTAGTTCAGATGGCTAGATATGAATGTAAAGTACGTACCATACATACACGGTAAAAATTATCAAAAGAAAAGATATGAAATTAATGATACTAGCATACAGAAATACATACGTTTTTAAATTTAATCATAACAAGAATGTGTTATTTTTATCATAGTTATTCGAAAATTTTAAAAATTGAAATTGAATTATTTAAACTTTAAATTAAAATTTAGTTTTACCTTTACCTTTTTTTTTTCAAGTGTCGATACAATATTGGTATTGGAAATGTCGTTTAATTTCCATATTTTAAAACCTTATCTACCTACGAATATACAAAACAAATTAAAGCATTGTTATGCAAAAAGATTTCATTTGTAACGAATATAAATGTAAGCTATTTTAAAATGGGTTCTAAAGCTTATGCTGTTTTCTTTTCTACAAAGAAAATGTCACCCTTTTACAAGGTGCATTAAAAAACCCTGTTTTTGACCAACCCTGTTGTAATGTCATTTTTTATTTGAGAAGAACATAACACAAATATTTAAAAAAGGGTATGCCCTGTCTTTGCCACGGCGGCTGTTGACTATCGTATGTTGAAATAAATTCAGTAATTCTTCTTCATCAGGCAAGTGCGAATTATTTAGAATAAAACATGCCACCCTTTTAGAGGGCGAAACATTTTTAAGAAACAAATGCAAAATTGCATTAATAAAATGCACATTTCTTGGTAGAAAAGAAAACACCATTAATTATTCACTTATACGGGTTCTTAGGCTTTACTTGCCAGAAACAGAATGCAATGAAGCCTTTGTTGACTTTGGGTACTATAAGGCATATTAAATTTAATTCATGCGAATCCTAGGTCTTGACTCTTAGAATAGTTTAATGGTGGCCATTTAGTCGTTAGCTGTTTAGACCTTTGCTGATTCATAGCGCCAAGTACTACAGTGTAAATATAAAACATAAATTTAATTTAACAATGTTATTGACTTCATTTAAAATTTCAAATCCCTTTCCAAAAGATATTATTCGATCCTTTGATTTATTAATTCTGCAAGAGACATTTATAAAGAGGTCCCCTCTGGAGAGGCCTACGAATTGCTGTACCTTAGAAGATATGCCAAAATAATCTGCAGTGCTTTTCAAGAGATTATCTCCTACTAGTAAATTTCCGTAGAGTTTATATGCATCCATACATACACACATACATAATTTGTAATGACCAATGTAAATGACCCTTCAGTCAGGATTATTGCCTAGCTTCTCACACCACTTATGTTGTGTGCATTAATTTTATGAATGAGTGACGGGATCTACAGTTTAAAGTCGACTCCGAACGACAGATGTTAGAGATACCCTTTCAAGGCAGGTTTATTTATGGTGTTTTCTTTTCTACCAAAAAATGTGCAATTTATTAAGGTAAAATGCAATTTTGCGTTTTTTTTTTCTTAAAAATGTTTCGCCCTCTAAAAGGGTGGCATGTTTTATTCTAAATAATTCACCCTTGCCCTCTGACCTCTAGGTATTGTACTTGTCCCAATGAAAAGTACACGTTGTCAAACCTAACCTAACCAAAGGCTATTGAATAGAAATACATTGGCTTAACTTCATTTCTAAAAGATGAAAATTATATCTTTGTGGTCTTTTTTAAATAAATTAAAGATCTATTAAGGAATCTAATTCCTGATATGCTAAAAAACAGACTTAAGTTTTGGTGGGTATAGAGCACAGATTCAGCAAATGGTTGGAAAGTTCAAGTAGGTAAAATGTGAGTCTAACATCACAGTATATGTTATGAGCAAAAGTATTTTGCATTTAGCAGTATTCCAAGAAGCCAAACATAATTTAAATTACTCTAGTGCATACTACATCTGCTTCGGATATGACCTGAAATTGCAACAAAAATATTGAAATTTTCTTATCTCAACCCAAGAAATAAATTAAACGATTTTAAAACCATTTCTAGCATGAAGCAATTTAAAAACAATGCGGCGTTTGTTTCTTAAAATTTTTTTGTGTTTTTTTTTTTTATTTCCAATTTAAATTCTAATCTTTGTGATGTCGTCGTTTGTCATTTTACTGCTGAATAATTTGTTAAGTCTAATTGAAAAAAAATATTTCAAGATTATTGATCCGAACAATTTCATTTGACACTTTTTTTTAATTATTTTTCATTTTATAAGGCAAAAAACAAACAAAACATATGAAGGTGAATACCCTTGATACAGGGCATGATATGATATGAAATGTTTTCTTTTTTTATTTTTAATTTCACTCATTAAATGTGTGTCATCAAAAGTTAAAAAAAAAAAGAAAATGGTAAAGAGAATACGGAGGACATTGCATGTTTAATTATATAATTTAACCATGACTGTTAGGGATAACAAACTGTTTATGGTTAAAATATCATTTTATTAAGGCAAAATGCAATATTGCGTTTATTTCTTAAAAATGTTTCGCCCTCTAAAAGGGTGGCATGTTTTATTCTAAATAATTCGCGCTTGCCAATGGTGGAGGGCATTGCATTTTATGCCGTGTATAAATCGAGAGTGCTGATAATGCCCTGTAAAGCTGATGACTTTTGTTTATTTATAGAGCTACCGGATGATATTTAAAAAAAGTCGCCTGGTATTGTTATCCAATTTGAAGTTAAATTTTTTCGTTGTTTTGTTAAGTAACCTTATGGAAACATTACATTATTAAAGCTACATTTTCCGTAATATTAAAAATTGCATTCAATGTTAGAATAGTGTTAAAATGTTTTTTTTTTTTTGTTTAAAAAAAAAGCTCTCAAAAAATAAAGTTGGGAAATTAGCGATCTGGCAACACCTTTATCATATTTACATTTTTTATTGCAAAACAAATCAAAAAATACAAAATATTTCTAGATTTAAAACTTCTTTAATGAAAAAATATAAATATGGATAGTGCTGCATCTATTTTATTTGCAAAAATTGAAATAAATCAGTTATTAGATTCACTTTCGTCATCTGATGAAGAAGAATTACAGGGAATACCCTTTTTTAAATATTTATGTTATGTTCTTCTCAAATAAAAAATGGCATTACAACAGGGTTGGTCAAAAATTTTTTAAATGCACCTTGTAAGAGGGTGACATTTTCTTTGTAGAAAAGAAAACACCATTAGACTTGTAAGGAGGTAAGTTAATACAATACAGGGAAGGTACAAGTACTGTTCCTTTAATAATCCTTCACATATTTTACAATCAAAGCTAATCTGGATGGACTACTCACACGTTTCTTTGTCCTTAACTGGAAAATATATGTTCGAACTAAGTGTAGCCACATAGGAAACAGAATTCTATAGTAAATCATACAATTTTCCAAATTCTCTACAGGGGTTTTCAATAGTAATACAAATAATTTTTAAAAATCCTATTGTATTATCGAAAATTATTTTAAAATGTACTTTTAAATCAATGGAAAATGAAAATAGAAAAATACAATATTATTTAAGTGCTAATTGCTAAATATTCCCTTTAAATAAGTGTTAATTTTAATACCTACAAAAATATAACACAGATTAAATTGTTTTTTTTTTACTTTTTTCCCCTCAATTTATTTTGCAATTATCGTACTACTTAACTGCATAGTTTTTCTTATTTTGAAATTTCAGAACAAGCCACCGATGCAGCTTTAGCTTCAGAGAATTGGGCACTCAATATGGAAATATGCGATATGATAAATGAATCTTCCGATACGGCACGTGATGCCATGAAAGCCATACGCAAGCGTTTGCAACAGAATGCTGGCAAAAACAATCAAGTGATAATGTTTACATTGACCGTTTTGGAAACTTGTGTGAAAAATTGTGGCAAAGCATTTCATGTATTAGTGGCACAGAGAGATTTCATACAGGATTTGGTTAAGCTGATCGGTCCCAAAAATGATCCACCCATGGTGGTTCAAGAAAAAGTTCTTAGTTTAATACAGACATGGGCGGATGCTTTTAAAAATCAACCCGATCTAAATGGTGTCATACAAATGTATACTGAGCTTAAGAATAAAGGCATTGAATTTCCCCAACCCGATGCAGAGAATATGGCTCCCATATATACACCACAAAGGGTAAAAATATAAAAATTTTTCCATTTTATATGAACAACTAATATTCATGTTTTCTATTTTAAATTTTCATTGTAGAGTGTTCCAGAACAGCCACCACCTCAAGTTTTAAATCAACCAGCTGCTATATCACCCCAGCATCCCATAATGAATGCCGCTGGTATGCCGGTAATATTTTCTAGCAAAATTCTCTTTTTAAAAAAATTTTAATTATTTCTTTTATCCCGTTTCAAAGACTGCTGGTCCCACACAATTGTCGCCCGAACAAATTGCTAAATTACATTCTGAATTGGAAATTGTTTCCGTTAACATGTCGATTATGGGTGAAATGTTAACAGAACTTAAACCTGGCCAAGAAAATCCCGATGATTATCAATTACTTACTGATTTAACAGCTACATGCAAGTAAGTTTGTTATTACAATAGCGTACATTATTCCCTTATTGATATTGTTTTCTTTTTTTTCTATATATTTTATTAGAGAAATGCAATCCCGTATTGTGGATTTAATTGGTCGTGTTACTGATGATGAATTAACCGCTGAACTGTTACGCATCAATGATGAATTGAATAATTTATTTTTACGCCATCAACGTTATGAAAAGAATCGTGCCAGCCATACTGGTGTTACTTCCCCTTCGGCTGTTTTGGGTGCTGCTATTGGTATACCACCACCCACAAATTCAGTACCCTCAGCTGGTGTTGGTGCTGCTGCTGCTGCTGCCGAATCACCAAAATTATTAGATTTTCCCGATAGTAATAAAGATGATTTATTAAATAGTTTTAGTCGTTTAGGTAAGAATATATTGCTTGGAAAATTGAATTGCTTTTATTAAATAATTTGCTTTTTAGGTGTGAGTAATACAACGAAACCTACAGCCAAGGATGCCGATGAATTTGATATGTTAGCTCAGTCTCGCACCAATGGCACCAAGTAAGTTCCAATCTATTATTTGTTATTGTCTGTTTAGCTTTGTTAAAAAAAATTATTATTTTAATAGTCACTCTAGTAATTTAATTAAGTTTCTTTATATTTCAAACATATCTGCTAACATACTAGCACTTCTTCTATTTATGTTTTCGTTCCATAACGTCAATTTTATGCAAAATGTCTTTCAATGCATGAAATTTTAAAATATTAAATATTGCTCTCAAGGAAGTAGTTGGTAGAAATTAAATTTGGTGGTCAAGTTATTGTTTGAAGATTGGCATTTCGGACAGCGTTATTTCTATTATTGGTAATAGGCCAAAGCAAAATCCGCTATTGTAACCACTAGTTTAAAATGCCATCCAGTTAGACGTCGGTGAATTTGTCAGGACCTAAAAACAAGTAATTTGATTTGTTTACATCACCAGATCTCATCTAATTAAGTTACCTTTTCGGTACAATTATCCATACAATTAGGTTTCACTGTATGTCATTAGGACAAGCACAATATCCAGAGGTCAAAATGGCACACTGTAAATTCGTCTTAGAATAGAGAGAGAGAAAGAGAGGATAGTTAAGGAGATAGAGAAATTGCAAAAAGAGAAGTAGGAAAGGAGGATATAAATGATGGAGGCCACAAACACGCAAGAGAGCGCAACCAACTTTATGAATCCACGGAGAGTAGAGCGATAGTTGGCCCATTCGATAGTTTCGATAGTTCGGTATAAAACTATCGGTAGTATCGAATTTTTGAAGAGTTCTAAATTTCCCACTTTTAATTAAAAATTATACAGGCGTATGTATGTATATAAATAGATGTATATATGTATGTGTGATATAAACATACATACATAATTGGCCATTACAAACCTTCAGTCAGGATTGCGTGCGTTAATTTTATATATGAGTGGCGGGACCTACAGTTTAAAGTCGACTCCGAACGACAGATTTTTGAGAAGCTTTTCGTAGTAATTTTTACTCTCAGAGTCTTTGCCAGAAATCTGCTGAGAGGAAGTCGCCAAAGAAATATTTTTCGTTTTGATGCCTGACCTGGGATACGAACCCGGGCCTTTTGTCTAATAAGCCAACATATTACCCACTAGACCACGGCATGTGATATAATTAGTGGAAAAAATAATAGAAACGTACAAAAAAATGTATTCGAGTAGATATCCTACTATTTACATAACGAAATTTTCTATTTTGATTGTATATAACGGTTCATTTTACAGTTATTTTATAAGTTTATATTATTTTCTAATAGTTGAAGTCCTTAATAAACATTTTTGTTACCGATTTTTTTTTTACTTAACATTGAAAATTATGTTTTATACGGCGATATTATTTTTTTGGGCTGAAGCCGTTGAAATTAACGCTTAAATTTCGATACTATCGCTATCGAAAAAGAACTATCGATAGTCCATAGATAAAACTATCGATACTATCGATAGTACTATTGATGGTTTTGCAGCTTTAACGGAGAACCGTAATGTCAGCTCTCAATAGGAAGTCCAAACCTTCAAAAAAGCCCTTCCGGTTATTCTTCAATGGAATTATTGTTCACTTTGTGTCACTTTTGCGTCATCTGAACCTTGAGGGACTTAAGAACCAAGTTAATTAGCCGTGCCAAGTTTTAATTTTTCTCAAAGCTTCGCTTTTTATTGATACGTGGTTAAAATCCGAAAACGAATATAAAATAGTATGGGTACCCTGGTAGTCAGGTGTGAGAGTTGTGGGTTTATACATAACTCGTAATAATTAATGCCACTTTTCGTTGTCATTTTATAACTCAAGAACGGGCTTACGTATCCAAGCCAAATGTTTAGGCTTAGTTCGAACTATTTAGTAGATGGTTTATGTGAAGTTTGCCACAGTTTCCCACTTTTACGCCCACATTTTCTATTTATCTAAAATCAGAAAACGGTTTCCATCGATTTGACTAATTTTTCTTTCAAATGTTTGTATTTATCCATTTAAAGTTTTTATCAAGAGAAAATTTTGCTCCGCCCACTTTTGCGCCCACTTTTTTTTTTTTTGAAAATTACTTAAAATGAATTAAATCTTAAACTGTGCATTTGATTATGTTCTGATCTTTAGCAAAGTTGTTGGGCATGAGCCGATGAAGATTTCTTAGTTGGCATGACTAATATCCAATAGGTGGTGCCACTGAAAATTACTCAAAATGAATTAAATTTTAAACTAAGCATTCTTTAACAAAGTTGTAACGTATGACCCGACGAAGATTGGTGCGATTAATTTCCGATGTATCGCATCATTCAAATGGTTGAATTCAAAATGAATGACAAACAATTGGTCGACCTACACCTCAAGCACAAAAGAAAAGAGCATTACGAGCCTCAGAATCAGACGAGCACTGTGACTGGTAAATTTTCGAGTATATGCCGCAGAGACCCGTTCGCATGAACCACTTGAACAACGAGAAGTGAGATTAGAAACTCAGGCCCGTTCATCTGAATCATCAGGACAACGGGAAACAAAATCAATAAAATGGTTCAAAATTAATTGGACATTTGTGTAATGGCCTTTTCTTCAAATTTATTTCAGTTGGGGGCGCAGCAACACGTGCAGGATACTGACAGTTATAATATAATTTGTAATGATATTTTAAGCAATAAATTAACAAAAATGCATAAATTTTTTGTATATCTTGCATCAAACCTAACCTCAATTAAGCGAAATAAGAAATATACGGAGGAAGTAGAATAATTGGTAATTTAATAAGGATTACCACCTAGCTTGTACAATGGGTCAATTTCGACCTCTGGGTACTGTGCTTGTCTTAACCGACAGGTGCACGTCCTCTAACCTACCACCTAGCTTCTCACACCACCCATGTTGTGCGTATTAATTTAATCCCTATAGTTCAAAGTTGTAGCCGAATGCCGGATTTTTGAAAAACTTTTCATGGCAATTTTATTTACTCTCGAGAGTCTTTGCTAGAAAACTGCTGAAAAAATATTTTTTTCACATTTCGTTATGTTCGAAATATTTGAACAGGAGCCCCCAAGCCTTATAAGTCAATACGCTACCTACTAGACAACAATGACTACAGAAATAGAATAGTTATCTCAAGATTCAGAATTTTTTTTACTTGAATTTACAAATTTCTGGATATTTATCTATAAATTAATAAATTTTTCTTTTTTTTTTTTTAGCAAAAGTGATTTATTAAAAGACATTCCAACATTAGATGCTACCGCTGGCAGCTTAGGATCACCATTTAAACGTCCCGGCAACAATATGCCGGCGGTAAGTAAAGTGAGTATTGTCAGAAATCCAACAAGAAAAAACTAATATTTCTTTTAATTATTTTTCCTTTATATAACAAATATGATTTCTATTTATATTTTTGTTTTTCTTATAAATTGGCAATTGATTTTACCACGAAAAAAATTAAAATAATATTTATTTTTTTTTTTATTTATTTATTTATTTTTTTTCCTACTTGAATGGCTTTTTAAAAATTATTTTGTTGAAATGAATGGAAAAAAAATGTTTCTTTTCAATTTGGATTTTATGTTCATTTTGTTTAAATTACAAAATTTATTTGGTTAAACCTCAAAAAAAAAGCCTGCAAAAGAAAATGAGATCGATGAAATGGAAGAATGGTTAGGCAGCTCTGTAAGTAAAGTTTATTTTTATTTTTTTTCTTCTCCTGTTTTTCGTTTGTATTAATTTAGTTTTACTAATTTAGTTTAGTTACAGTATTTAGTACATTCATTTTGACACCTGCTCATAATATATTTCATTTCATTTCATTTAGTTCTTAGTTGTTCATAATATTTGTAGAATTTTATATTATTTGCTTATTTTTTTTTGTATATAAACATACCATAGGGAGTAATTTTTGCAAGATATTAAGAATGAAAATGAAAATTTGTTGATAATTTTTATTTTTGTATCTTAATTGCAGAAAGAAATTGAAGGTCTAGAGGAAACAGTAACCAGTTCAGAATTTGATAAGTTTCTTGAGGAAAGAGCAGCAGCAGCTGAAAATCTTCCTACTATACAAGCCACTAACAATTTAGATAATGCCCAACAGCAGCAGCAAAGTCAACAGCAGCAGGGCGATAAGAATAAATTAAAAAAAGCTGAAGAGGATCTTCTATTGCTTTGAGCTTACATTATAATATCATCATTTGTTGTTAAACCTTTACTTTATATTTTCAATGATAACCTCATCCAAGAAGAATCCCCAGACAAGAATCCAAACACATTATTAACATACATATTATTAAATTAAAAATATTCTATTGGCTTTAATTGTTTATTTACTAAATGTCTAATTCCATACAAAAATGGTAGATAAAACGATAACTCGATAACGATAAAAAAAGAAGAA
The DNA here is from genome assembly GCA_014635995.1 of Sarcophaga peregrina. Classification (NCBI taxonomy): domain Eukaryota; kingdom Metazoa; phylum Arthropoda; class Insecta; order Diptera; family Sarcophagidae; genus Sarcophaga; species Sarcophaga peregrina. The sequence continues at coordinate 87,430,314 of CM025792.1, read as the reverse complement.
GATTTATTTATACATATAAATATCAAATGATTATATAAAGAAATAAAAAAATAATAATAATAAAATAAAACTCTAACATTATTAAGACATAAAATAAAAAAAGAAATACTAACTAATAAAAAAAAGAAGAAGAAAAGTATTGCTCTTATATACACTAAACTTTAACTTATAAAATAACTTAAAAAATAAATAAAAAACAAAACAATGTATAACATACGTACATACATACATATTATATATAGTATATGAAACATTTTTATATGTTTAAACATATTTTTTGTTTTTGTTTATAATAATTTCTCTATTTGTTTATATTTTTGTTACTTTAAGAATGCATTACAATTTTCCATAATTATTTCCAATATTTTTTGCTCAATTGATTTTGTAAATCTGCTAAAGAGGTTTTATTTCGCATGTTTTTTTTTTAAGTTTTTAGTTTATATTTTCTTTCTTTTTAATTTAAGTTTTGTTGTTATTTGTAATTATTCCAAAAGTATGTATTTAAACTCTATATATATATTTTGTTTGATTGTATATAAAAAAAAAAATACTTTTTAAATTAAATTCAGTCTAATTATAGACTTTCAAATTATTACGCCGCCACATTCATAAAAATTGTTTTATTTATTATGCTTCTAATATATTGTGTTTCGTTTTTTTTTATCATTCTATTAATTTTCATTGCAATTTACAAATAATTTATTCGATTATCCATATGTATTGATAATATTTCTTACTTTTCTCTTTCTCACAAAAATTAAGTTAAACTATTTTTTAAAATATTTTTATTTTTAAATTGTTTTTCTTTAACACAAAAGAAAATATTATTAAAAATAAATTTAATAAAGAAAACTAATGTGGGTTTTTTTTTGTAAAATATCTGAAAGCAGTTCAAGTACAAATAAAGTGGATTCATAAAATCATCTAGTCGTAATTTGTGCCCTCATACACATACATAATTGGTCATTACAACCCTTCAGACAGGATTATTGATCTAGTTCCTCACACTACTTATGTTGTGTGTGTTAATTTTATACATAAGTGGCGGGACCTACAGTTTAAAGTCGTCTCCGAACGACAGATTGTTGAGAAACTTTTCATGGCAGTTTTATTTACTCTCAGAGTTTTTGCCTGAAATCTGCTGAGAGGAAATCACCGAAAAAATACTTTTTGTATTTTATTTTAATGTCTGGGCTGAGACTGGAACCCTGGCTTTACGTCTAATAAGCTAGCACACTACCTACTAGACCACGGCGACTTCAACTACATATAAAAAAGGAATAAATAAAAATAGAAGAAAACGTTGCATATGGACCTGAACGTTAATATTTAATAATCTGCAATTTAATAAGTTTATGGGTAACGAGATTTTCCCAAAAAATCTTTTGATTTCTTCTCACTATCAAGCTGAGTTTAAATCTGTAATGTAGGTCTCTTCCATAAAAGCCTCATTGGCAGCAAGAAGTTACGAATAAATAATTCTACACTTTGCTGGTCTCTGGGGCCTCAACTACGTATAAAAGGAATAAATAAAAATAGAAGAAAACGTTGCATATGGATCTGAACGAAGTCAATCCAAGTTAAGAAATTTATGGGTGACTAGATTTTCCCTAAAAATCTTTTGTTTTCTTCTAACTGCTCTGCTGAGATTAAATATGTAATGAAGGTCTCTTCCATGAAAGGCTCATTGGCACCAAAAAGTTTGAAGTATTAGTGCTAAATTTTGCTGGACTCATATGGAGAGCAGGAGGACTCACTTTCCTCCTTCAATTCTATAAGTATTGATCTCACAATAGAGTTTCCAATGTGGCCTAAATAAAAATAGAAGAAAACGTTGCATATGGATCTGAACGAAGTCAATCCAAGTTAAGTTTATGGGTGGCGATATTTTCCCTAAAAATCTTTTGTTTTCTTCTAACTGCCAGGCTGAGATTAAATCTGTAATGAAGGTCTCTTCCATAAAAGCCTCATTGGCAGCAAGAAGTTATGAGTATTATTGCTAGATTTTGCTGCACTCATATGCAGAATGGGAGGGCTCACTTTCCTCCTTAAATTCTATAGGTATTCATCGCACAATAGAGTTGCCAAAGTGCCACAGGCCTTTTGAAAGTCATGCTGAAAAACTTCATATTCCGTGGAATGATTTCTGCAAAAGCTATGGGTCTAAGGAGAAGCAAAAGTCTATCTTTTGTGAGTCAGAACTCTAGTTTTGCCATAAAGAAGCCGAGGTATTTGATCTTTCATCGTTTTTCCAATATAAAGATTGCTGCAATAGAAAGATATATTTTGAATTTAGAAAGGGTTTCCTTGCAGTCGCCGTAGTATAGTAGGTAGTGTGTTGGCTTATTAGACGTAAAGCCAGGGTTCGAGTCCCAGGTTAGACATCAAAACAAAATACAAAAAGTATTTCTGCGGCGATTTTCTCTCAGCAGATTTCTGGCAAAAACTCTGAGAGTAAATAAAATTGCCATGAAATGTTTCTCAAAAATCTGTTGTTCGGAATGGACTTTAAACTGCAGGACTTTAAACCCGCCCCACTCATGTATAAAATTATCACATACAACATATCGCTCCTTTATTGCAACATAGTCATATCTCAAAAAATTAAAAATTTGTAGTTACTTAAGCAAAACTGCTCTTTTAGATCTTCTGTACATGTTGGGGAAAAAAATCAGTTTTATATCCCAAGCTGAACCGAAGTTATAGCAAAAAGTGTTTGCGGTAATTAGATCATAGGACTTATGTCTTGAAAACTTAAATCGCATTTTGTCAAGTTCAAGTTTTTTTGAGATATGACTATGTTGCAATAAAGAATCGATATGTAAGTGGTGTGGAGAAACTAGATCAATAATCCTGACTGAATGGTTGTAATAACTAAATTATGTATGTGTGTATCTTCCTTTAGAGAATATTAGAGGGAAGAGCATAGGTATGGGGGGAATGGATCAGGGTTTTATGTTTCTAGATGTATGTGGCATGCTATAGACAGTGTAAGAACAGGTAAGCTGCTGGGCTTGGATAAGACCAGTTTATGTTGTGATGGTTTTAGACTGTCGAGCACCTCCTCTGTAACTGTCTAGTCTTTAGTAGGTTAAGGTTGAGAACCCTTGGCAGGGGCTTCATTGAGGGGTTTGAATTCAGTGTCGAAAGCTGACATCAAGGCTTTCCACAGATTCATTAATAGCATTATCTGGTTGAGAACTGCTACGGCTTCATCAATGTAGTCGCGCTCTTCCTTTTTCTTTTGTTTGGTCTGTGTAATTCCTCCGCCTCCCATTCCCCTTTCCTACTACCTTTCCTTTTTCCTATCCCCTCTATTATCCTTCCATTTTAAGGACGTTCAGTACAATGGATCAATTCGATTTCCGGGTACTGTATTTGTCTTAATCGACAAGTACACGTCCTCTAAACTAAACCTATTTCAGAACCCCGGGTTAGATATCAATTAAAGTTTTACAATGGATCTAAATGCTGGCCTAAATGGCAGCATATACTTCAAGGACTGTTAACTTATTATATTGGTTAATGCTGCTAGTGCTTTTTGTTTTAAGAATTATTGTAATTTAAATTGTTATAAATTATATACGTAAATGAATAATTAATAGAATTTAAAATTAAACAAACCACTTTAGTTTTGCATTGCCAACCACATTTTTTGTTAATACAAGACGTTGACTACTTGCTATACCGCCTTTATAAAGCATAACAGAAACACATGTTTTTGACATTTTGTAATAAGTGCGGTAAAATAAAGAAAAAAAAAAACGGTAAATTTCAGAAATTTTCATTTTATAAAATTAAAATTCACAGAATAGCAATAAAATTAACACAGAATATACAAAAATTAATGTGTTCTTAAAAATGTTAAGTTCGCGTTTATTTCGTTTAGTGCACGATAAAAGTTTAAGTGTTCCTATAATTAAATATTTTCATCATGAATTCTCACAACCCGAACCGAAAAGTGAAGCCAAAGAAAATGAAGCAAAAGAAAAGGATTCCCCAGGGAAAATTACAAGTGCATCGTCAAATAAATACATTTTAACAGGTGCCATGAGCCGAAAGTTCAAAGTATTTCGAGAAGAAGAATCTCCAGAAATATTGGATATTTACGAGGAAAAAGAACGCTATCAGATGCAAGATGAATCGGATGAAATTGTGGATGACACTTGTGTCGGTTTGAATTTGAAAAGTAAGTACACCTGCAATGTTATTAATTGTTCTACCATAATGGCCATTATGCTTTATTAACCTGCAAACATGTATCGTTTATTTATTTATTATCATTTTATCATACAAATTAAGGACTGGCGTTTTACTAATTATACAATTGCACGCATTTTGTTGTCTTCGTTTTGTAAAAATTTATGATTTCTTCTTATAGCCGATGCAGATGCTTATCATAACATTATTATTGTTGTAGTGTCCCTGCGATGTCTCCCTGCTACTCGTCCGAATACCTCTTTACATATTGCATACATACATAATTGGTCATTACAACCCTTTACATTACATTCATTAGCAGCTTAGGCTGGTTGAGAGGTTCTAGGGCTTCATAAGTGTAGTCGCACTCTCAACCTCTTTTGTTTTGTGTCTGTTTCTTTATGTGTGTTTCCTCCGTTTCCCATTCTCCCTTTCCTTACCTAAATTCCTATATCTTCTATTTCCTTCCTCCCCTAAGGACAATGTACAATGGGTCAATTTCGACCTCCGGGTATAGTGCTTGTCTTGACCAACAGGTGCACGTCCTCTAACCTAACCTAACCCTTTAGTAAGGATTACGACCTAGCCTCTCATACCTCTGATGTGTGTGTTAATATAATACATGAGTGGCGGAACCTACAGTTTAAAGTCTACTCTCAACGACAGAATTTTGAGAAACTTTTCAAGTTAATTTTATTTCACTCTGAGAGTTTTTGCCAGAAACCTCCTGAGAAGAAGTCGCCCATGAAATATGTTTTCATATTTTAGATTTGATGTTAAAGGAGAGGCCTCTCGTCGAGTAAGCGAACGCACTATTTAAAACGTCCGCCAAATAACTTTTTTTTTTTAGAAAATGCTTTAAAAAACTCTGCTGAATATTTTCTCAAATTTCTTTTTTTTTATTTGAAAGTACAATCCTTCCGACTAATAATGGAAAATAATTTCATTCAAATGGCTGCCTCGGCTGGCCATGCAGTAGCCACTTGATCGATCCAATTTTTAAGCACATTATTGATTGTGTGCAGCTGTATCTCACCAATGGCTTCATGAATATTGTCCTTTAAAGCGTCAATTGTCTCTGGCTTGTCGGCGTAACACTTATCTTTGACTGCACCCCACAAATAATAGTCCAACGGTAACAAATCTCAGCTCCAAGTTGGCCAAACGACAACAGCTCTAAGGTTGATAAAGCGATTTTCAAAAACAGGGCACAAAACATCGAGTGTAGCTTCGACTGTGTGGCACGTAGCGGCGTCCTGTTGAAACCAAATGTTGCCAATATCGTCCTCTTCAATTTTTGTGAACAAAAATTCGTCCAGCATGGCCCAATAACGATCGCCATTGACTGCAGCGGTCACTCCTTGCTCATTTTCAAAGAAAAATGGCCTAATTATGCCTCTGAACCAAAATCCGCACCAAACAGTTATTCGTTTTAGGTGCATTGGGTTTTCAATGTATGCCTGCGGGTTTTCTGTGCCCCAAATGCGACAATTTTGCTTGTTTACATACCCGCCAAGATCAAAATGAGCTTCATCTGAAAAGATGTTTTTTTTTTTGCTAAAATCGGCATCTTTTGTAAGTCAACCGCAGGCCTACTTAGCGATGTGAAATAGCGTATACACAACCATATTCGTTCAGCAGAAGGATTAAAACCAATTATCTGTTAAATCAGACATAAGCTAAGTGTTATCATTCACGAAATAAGCACTAGCTGAAAAAAAACGTTAGATGGCGAATCCGATAGTAGGCTACGGCTACTATCCTACCTTTCACTTGGTAGCTATCTCAATGTTTCCTTCTGAAATGCATTAGGTGTAAAGGTTTAAAAAGATCACTTTTTTTGAGTATGAATGTTCTGCCTAACGTTGTTTGTTTACTACGAGAACTATAAATACTTCAGAAAAAGGCCGATTCTTTGATGTAAGTGCTCTTATTGCATTAGCATATTTTATTGCTTACTTAATTGGCTATTGCAGTCTTTTAGTCAGGATTACAGTCTGATTTCTCACATCACCTATAACTAACAGCTTAAAGTCGACTCTGAATGACACTTCATAGCAATTTTATTTCACTCCTAGAGGTTTTGCCAGAAGACTGCTGAGAGTAAGTCACCGAGGATATATTTTTCCAGATTTCGTTTTCTTTGGGATGTCTAAACTATGATTTGATCTATTGGCTGGCTTTTAAAAAGGGAACCCATTAGCTACTAGACTACGGCGACTTCATTATCCTAAAGTTTTAAGAATATAACGAAACACACGCCGGTATCCTACTCTCAGAAGCCACAAAAAGTGTTCGTTATAAAAAAACCATGGCAATAAGAGTTCTTTCTTTATGGAAATAAGATGATGATCTAATCGATGCAAAATCAATTCAATACACAGCAAGCAAAGCAGTATAATATAATGGTTCCGGTCACATGAAGAGAGCTGTCACAACATAATTGTTATGTTAACAATTGTATAGTTAAAGTTGCGCAATGGTTTCCAAAATATTTTTATTAATTATTATTGAGAGATTTCGATTTAATGTTTGTGATGTATAGGGTAACATTCGTTAAGTCCTTTGTCCATCATATTAACATTTTTCAATTTGTTTTAAAATGTGCGTTTAAATACTTTAAAATTATGGATTTGATTTTATGTATACATTTTGAATCTTGTTTGAAATCGCCGTTGATTATTAATGATTTTTTTTATTAATTTTATTTTATTTATCTGGTGCTAAGGCATTCGATATAACTCCTTTCATTCGCATGCTTTAAATTCGCTGTTACTAATATTTTTTAAACTTAACATTCCGCTGTTTTTCTGCAATTAAAATTTATTTTCTGCCTTATTTATAGCTTTCCTTGCTTTATACAAAATATTTTGCAATTATTGCATGATTTAAAGCTTTTAATTTTAAAAATAATTTTAAGATAAGCCAACTTGCTTCATAATTTTCTCATTTATAAAAACTAATTGCATTAAATTCTCACCAATTCCATAAGAAAAGTTACACAAGCTCATAACAATTGCTAGTCTTAATTGACACGACAACATCCATGATTTAAATATTGGCAAATATCTTTAATTTCTTTTTAAGGAGGCCTTACTGGAGTATTCGATATTGAAGATTTAGTAGATGTCTTACGTCGAGAAAACGCTGAGGATATTTTTGTATGTTCTGTGCCAAAGGAATTGAAATATGTCGACTATCTGGCAGTATGCAGTGGACGCAGTTATCGCCATATGCTGGCCATGGCGGAGTTTGTTAGACGCATGTATAAAATTAAACGACGAAAAGGCGATATTCTACCCAAAATTGAAGGTGAAAAAAGTCGCGACTGGATGGCCATGGATTTGGGTAATATAGCCCTGCATATATTTTCACCAACCGCTAGAGAATCCTATGACTTGGAATCCCTATGGGCCATAGGTGTGGAATATGATCGTGAATACAATAAACCCCAAGATCCCTTAGTAGAACTTTTCGAAAAACATTCAACACTTTTGGCCGACATTAAACCCCAAAAGTAATTTCGTTATTTAGTTACATAGTTAAAAAGAATCGAACCATGTTCGTTTTATTTAAATTAGTTTTTATTTAAAAGTTATTTTAATATAACGTCATATTAAAAAACAAAAATTACATTAAATTGAATTTCTATTCGGAACACAAACACATACATTAATAAGTATTAAGCTTAACTACCAATATATAGAATTATTAGCTAATTTCTTATGAAAATCAAACAAGCTAGGATATATAAAATTCCTATCAATTCTATCTTCACCATATTTACCAATTAAATATTGGGAATTTCTTTCGTGCACCAATGCTGCATTCCAGCCTAAGGCTTTGGAGGCCATATAATCTGTAGTGGGTCCATCACCTATATGCAGACATTCTTCCGGCTTGAGATCCTTCATATCAGCTTGCTTAACGGCCATTTCGAAAATTTCCCTGCTGGGTTTCTCCACTTTACAATCGTATGAGTTTAAGATGAAATCAAAATAATGATCCATTTTTAGATTTTTCAATAGGACCGTAAGACGTGGATCGAAATTTGCAATAACACCCATTGCAAAAGGCGGCTGGCGATTTGGTGATTCATTTTTGCCCAATTGTTGTTGCATGCGTAAGTAGTTAAGCAAATCTATGCTGCCATTACAATGCTCCCAGACGGCTGTGGATTTGTAAAGATCCAATAGATGATTGCTAAAGTTTTCAATCTTTTCATCGGGTATTCTGGCACCGCATTCATCGAATGTGTCTAAAAGTAGGGAAAAAAAAGTAATTTTAATATGAGTAATGAAATTCTTAAAAAGAAAAATATTTTCTTAAAGGAAAAAGGCAAAAACATACAACAATTACTGATAATATTAAGTGTAGGGAAGATAAGGAGTCGCCGTGGTCTAGTGGATAGTGTGTTGGCTTATTAGACAAAAGGCCCGGGTTCGAATCCCAGGTCAGACATCAAAACGAAAAATATTTCTTCGGCGACTTCCTCTCAGCAGATTTCTGGCAAAGACTCTGAGAGTAAAAATTGCCATGAAAAGCTTCTCAAAAATCTGTCGTTCGGAGTCGACTTTAAACTGTAGGTCCCGCCACTCATGTATAAAATTAACGCACACAACATAAGTGGTGTGAGAAGCTAGGTCGTAATCCTGACTGAAGGGTTGTAATGGCCAATTATGTATGTATGAAGATAAGGAGTCCCCGTTGTTTAGTAGGTAATGTAGTGGCTTATAAAACGTGAGATTACACTTTAAACCTTAGGTCAGGCATCTCCAATAAAAAATATTTCTTCGGCGTTTTCTGCTCAGCAGATTAAATTGCCATGAGTTTTTTAAAATCTGTCGTTCGGAGTCGCGAAACTAGGTAGTAATCCTGGTTGAAGGCCTCGGTATTATGTAGCAAAAATATTTTTCCAAACCCATGGCAGTAGTAATCTATTATTTGCGTTACATAAATGCAATTGTTTTACCCTATGATATTGGCTAAATTGGAGGTCGCCGTGGTCTAGTAGGTAGTGTGCTGGCTTATTAGACGTAAAGCCAGGGTTCGAGTCCCCGGCCAGACATCAAAACAAAATACAAAAAGTTATCGAACCGAACAAAGTCCTGGTATTTTGAATATCTTTTCAGAAGAACAGTGAACTTTAGGTTTTTCTCTGAACTACTTATAAGAGGAGAGAGCTCCAAGCAGTAGAATCTAAACTAATTGATCGAAATATTTTCACTTTCGAATGAAAAATAGTGAGATTCCGTATAAAATATTTTCGGGTTTTTATTACTCGGGATGCCAAATAATAAAAATTCGGTAATCATATCGAATTTTTTATGTTTTAAAGAATTTTATGAAGTTGTATGTTTTAAAGGACAATTTAATTATGTTTCTTTTTTCAAATTTGTTTTTTGATATTGTAAGGATTGAAATTTAAATTTTTTCGGCGATTTTTTCTCAGCAGATTTCTGGCAAAAACTCAGAGAGTAAAAATAAAATTGCCATGAAAAGTTTTTCAAAAATCTGTCGTTCGGAGTCGACTTTAAACTGTAGGTCCCGCCACTTTTGTATAAAATTAACACACACACCGTAAATAGTGTGAGAAACTAGGTTAATAATCCTGACTGAAGGGTTGTAATGACCAATTATGTACTATGTTTGTATGTATTGGCTAAATAAGATTATCCAAGTTTTCTTCCTTTGGTAATAAGATTACGGTTTTAAACAAGCAACAAAATGGTGCAATATTGTATTTAAACGTATCCTTATGAACTATTCTACGTATATATACAATACGTACTTAAATTATATGATAAAACATTATTTTATTACTTCTTTTTGTACATTTTATATTTCGAATTAAGTTTATCAACGTATTCGAATATAGCGTTTACGTTTAATTATTATTTATTAAAGCAATAACGTTTAACAAAAGTATAAAAAAATATATTTTTTAAAATTAATTTAAAAAAGATCAAAGTCTAGCCAATGAACATGCAAACAACACGTCACGCGTCTACCGACACTTTTATTAAAACAGATTTTTTGTACGATCAGTTAAAAAAATTTAAAAGATTTAATTTATTTTTATCACTATTTATCTGACATTGTATGTTCTAATATAATTTGCCAAATATATTTGCTATTAATTATCTTTATTTATTGCTAATTAAGTTTTGACAAATTCTTTTTAATTAATCTGTGTCACTTGTTTTATGATATAAATCAACGAAATTATTCCATACAATATCTGATTACAAATTCTACTGTTTTCGCATTGAGATTTCCACAAAAGGAAAATAATAAAAAACATGTGTGATAATAAAATATTGTCGCCCAACCATCTGTAAATAGATATCGTTGATAAGATTTCATTCCATTAATAGTTCTTAGACATATTAGATTAAATAAAGCTGTTAATCAATGCCATAACCCGGTCTGCTTCAATGTCTTGATTATTGTTTGTCACAGTAAAATTAATTTGATGTTCATAATGTTTACATTTGCTAGTATTTTTTCAAGATCTGGCTTTGGTAATCGTGCGATTTGGAGAGAGATCAGATGTTGTACTTTAAAAAACTTCTTTGACTATTTTTTTGATCTTTCAAAATCACTTTTCACAGTTTTCCTTCCATGAAAGGGAAATCACCAGCCCAATATCTTGAAATATGTTTATTTTACCTGCTATCTTAAGTGTCGAGAGGTCGCCGTGGTCTAGTAGGTAATGTGTTGGCTTATTAGACGTAAAGCCAGGGCTCGAGTCCCAGGTTAGACATCAAAACAAAATACAAAAAGTATTTTTCCGGCGAGTTCTTCTCAGCAGATTTCTGGCAAAAACTCTGAGAGTAAAAATAAAATTCCATTAAAAGCTTCCTGACTGAAGGGTTATAATGACCGATTATGTATGTATCTTAAGTGTCGATTCTGCTCACATTTATTTGAATTTTGTTTCGACAAGTTTAAAGATTAAGATGCACTCCTTTCTGGCAAATCAATTGTCGAAAATGTTAACAATTTAATGAAAACCATTTCTTTCCTCAGATGATAAAACCCATAAAATCGCTTGATGAGTAATGAATTTGTGTACCAATCCCTGAAATTACGCAAGAAACAAGCAAGTTATGGACTGGGTTTCCATTTGCGTGTCATATCTGAATCGCTAGAAAATTAACTCACTTGTGAACCAGATAGTGACCGGTGGTGAAATGTTGATTACTTTGAGGAAAAACAGTTGTGTACGGTTCTCTGTAAGCTCACTTAAATGGAATCTAAAAGCCAGAATTGATAGTAAGACAGATTTTGCGGCTTAGTAATATTAACAGGGAATAATTTTCTGTCAGCAACTAGACCTTTTAAGGAAAGCCAGAGGACGAATTCTGTTCTCTTGGGAAAAGGCCAGGTGAGGCACAATTATAACTAAATTGGTCCGTTCGTCATATGGACCGAACATGACACTAAGTAATGCGTTGACATAATGCGTTGATGAAAAACTGTTTGCAATTGACATTTTTAAAAGTCATTTTTCTTACGTGAATGAAATTATCTTCAAAATGACAACGAGTAATCGAACAGAGCAAAGTCCTGGTATTTTGAACATCTTTTCAGAAGAACAGTACTTTAGAGTTTTCTCTGAAATACTTATAATAGGAGAGAGTTCCAAGCAGTAGAATCTAAACTAATTGATCGAAATATTTTCACATTCGAATAAAAGATAGTGAAATCGCGTATTAAATATTTTCGGTATGCCAAATAATAAAATCAGTAAACAGATCGAGGTCGCCGTGGTCTAGTAGGTAGCTTGAAAATATTAATTTTTCAATTTCTAATTATTTTTTGCCATTAGTGTTAGATATAAGCTTTAAAATGAAATATCGTTCAATAAATTTGATGCGGCGGTATAGGAGCAATTTGCAACCGACAAAAAAAAGTACTTTAGAAATAATATATATGATGTATATATGTATGTGTGATATATATAGTGAAGTCGCCGTGGTCTAGTGGGTAGTGTGTTGGCTTAATAGACGTAAAGCCAGGGTTCGAGTCCCAGCCAGACATCAAAATAAAATACAAAAAAAGTATTTTTTCGGCGATTTCTTCTCAGCAGATTTCTGGCAAAAACTCTGAGAGTAAATAAAATTGCTATGAAAAGTTTCTCAAAAATCTGTCGTTCGGAGTCGACTTTAAACTGTAGATCCCGCCACTTATGTATAAAATTAACACACACAACATAAGTAGTGTTGTAGTAGTTGACTGAAGGGTTGTAATGACCAATTATGTATGTATATATGTTATGTATGTAATCAGAATTATTATCGAATTAATGGTATAAAAAAATTTGTTTTTTTATGTTTAAAACAATTTTATGAAGTTTTATGTTTTAAAGGACAATCGGTAATTTAATTATTGTCCTTTTTTCAAATTTGTTTTTTGATATTGTAAGGATTGAAATTTAATTTCGAATTTTATTCGAATAGAATTATAAAAATTTAAATTCCAATTTCATTGAAAATAGTCGATATTTTTAAAATTTCCTTTGCATGCAAGGTTTAGTAATTTGTTTAATTAAATTTAATTTCTATTTTAAAATTTTTCTAATGATTTTAAATTGAGGCATTATTATAGACTTACGTGATATCAATTCACGCCACCATTTTTGCCAATCCATTAAAGCTGAGGTTCTGCCAAAATTTGGATATAAACGATTCATTTTATGCCTGGGATAATAATTTAATTTTTTGTTTGTTTTAAAACATTTTTAAAGTTTAATTTTTTTTTTATATTTAAAACACTTAAATACACACCAATTCGATTTGAAACTTTTTGCTAAATCATCATTATCACATAAGACACCAAAGAGGGCACCAATTTCTCCATATTGTTTGCCGGGACTGGTGCGAAACTTCAGCAGAGTATTGGTAACATCAAAGGTTATTAAACGCAATCGGGCTAAACTACTAGACATAATGCTTTATACTGGTTTTAAAATAGGAATTAAAAAAAAAATATTTAAATTTATTTTAATTTTATTCGTATTATAAAGATCTGTTTTATAAATTATTTCACTATTATGGACGGTTAAAGCGAGTGTTTGATGTTCAAGAGCACCCAATAACTGATTGACTAAATGTCCAATAGAGCACAATTCACTAGGCTACAGATTTTCATTTACTACTTGTTTGGCAGAGTAGTAGTAGAATCAAAAACACAATTGTAGAAATAAAAATAAAAACAATCTACTCTTAATTTGCTTGCTATACGCTCGTACAACAATCTAAATTATTTTATTTTATTTATTTATAATAAATAAAATTATTAACTCAACTCAAGTGAAACCGAAACTGAAACTGAGACAGAAACAGAAACCAAAAAACACAAACAACAATTTTGTTGTTTTTCTGTGATTAAGATTTGTGGATTCGGACTTTCTTTTCCTCCTTGTCTTTGTCTCTGTTTTGCCTGGGTCTGCTTTATTTTATATTTTTATTTCTGTTATTGTTTTTGTTGTATTTCTTCCTCAATCTTTTTTTTTTTTCGTGTATATGTTCTATTCGTTCGGTAGTGAATTGTGTTAAAATTTTATGGTAATTGTTGTAGTTGTTATTGTTCATTTTACTGATAATAAGCCGACTTTTTTGCCCTCTCTCCTTCTCTTATATTATTTTGGTTTATTAATGGAACGAACGTCATAATACTCCTTAAAATAATGTACACATGCCTGCCGTTTATAAATTGCTTGGATTGTAGCTTTAATGATTTTTTGTATTCGATCGTCATGTCAAAAATTGCACGTCTTCAGTATTTAATATGTGAATAACAATAACAAAAAGTAAATTGTCATATCATAGTAGAAGGCAAAAACATAAACAAGCCAAAAGAAATGCATGCATGGACGACTTAGAAGAGCTTTATAGTAGGAAATTTTAATTTATCGATTACTTGAACTAGTTTCTATTGATTATTAACATGAATAATTGTATTTTAATTTATCCTTTAGAGAATTAAATTGGAATTATCCATTTTCTATACATACATACTTAATAACAACCCGATTAACAGATTTCGGCCTGCCGCAACACTTCCTTCCAGTCACCTCTGCTTCTTGTGCGCCTACGCCAGTTCGTCACACCAATCAATGACAATGCTTCCTCAATTTGGTCCTTCCAACGGAAACAAGTTTGTCTTCTTCCGCAGATCTCCGCTTCAAATACCCATTCCGCCAAAGCATCCTCTTCCATACGAATGACATGGCCTAGCCAATGCAACCGCTGGATGTTAATACTCTACACAATGTCTACGTCATTGAGGAGCTCATACAGCTTACTGTTGGATCGAATATGGAAATTATCGCCAACTTGCATTGGACTGAACATCTTATGTAAGACTATTCTCTCGAATACTTTTAAAGCTTCTGCATCAGTGCTTAATAATGGCCGTGCCTCTTAAGGTTCAATTAGTCGTGACTTTACCATAACGCTGTAGTCGTAACATAATCCATAACCGTAAATTTACTATTAGCAGCAATCAGTGCTGCCATGACTATAAACAGCTGTTTACGTTAATTGCACATATGTATGTATTTTTCAAAAGTAAAAAAAAAAAAAAATGTGTAAACATGTAAGTAAATTCAGCAAACAGCTGTTTATGGTTATGGCAAAAAACCAAAATTCAATTGGTACATATGGTTATCGTTATGACTATGGCATTATGGTAAATCACCTATAATCGAAAACAGCGATGTCCATAAAGTTGGTTAAAACAGCTGATTTATATGGTTATGGTTAAGTCACGACTAATTGAACCTTTAAGCTATAAATAAGTACGGGGTAAGGGATGAACGTCTTGCAGAGTATTAGTTTTCTCGTACGAGAGAGGTCTCTGTTAATCAATTGCCCATTGAGACCATAGTAGCACCTACTGGCAAGAGTGATCCTGCGTTTGATCTCCAGACTTACATCATTTTTTTTTACAACAAATCGTGAAATTTCATACCGCAAGAAAGGTTATGCCTTCTTGGACTCGAATCATAAGTGGTAGAAGTGAAGTTAAATAGCTTTCACGGACTAATACGCATATTGAGTGTTTATCCTGTACGCTAGGAGCTTCGTAAGTAGGCAATTGATCTTTGCCCTGAAGCAGATGATATTTGAAAGTCTATTTGATAGCGTATTTGACAGTTAATATCATCATAGTCACCTAGTAATGATTTAAAGGAACCACAATGGCTTTATCTTACACATATTCGGGTTGAAGCTTGACTTTACAGAAGGTTCATCTATCACGTGAAACATTCAAGCAACTAATACTTTGAATATTAGTTAGGATAAGGCAACATCTCCCGAAAGAACTGTAAGAAATGATCTCAATATTCCTATAAGATAAAACTATCTGTCAATAATAGGTCGTCGAGCCGGTTTTAACATATCAACATAGATTTTTCAAGACATAACTTATCATACGCAGGTAGGAAAAGATCAGAAAAGATCAGTTTTAGGTCAATGAAATTGTACATCGGCCTTAATCTCGTTAAGAAACGGTACAACGGTGTAGACTGCTCCATTCCATTCTGCTACAATTTCTCATATTTTTATTTCTCCACAAAAAGTAGATGGAATATCGACGCTTTCGTTCTATAACATTCTAAGTCGAAAAAGTGTGTTTTGAGTTATGAGCTCTCAAAGTTTTCACGCGCCATATGGCTATATGTGTATAGGTTAGGTTAGGTTAGAGGACGTGTATTTGTCGATTCTGACAAGTACAGTACTCGGTGGTCGAATTGACCCATTGTACAACGTCCTAGTTTCTCACACCACTTATGTTGTGTGCGCTAATTTTATAAATGAATGACGGGGACCTACAGTTTAAAGTCGACTCCGAACGACACATTTTTTTGAGAAGCATTTCATTGCAATTTTTACTCTTAAAGTTTTTGCAAGAAATCTGCTGAGAGGAGGTCGCCGAAAAAGTATTTTCATATTTTCGTTTTGATGTCGAACTAGATAGGTTCTAAGTAGATTTTTTCCCCATAACTTTGGAACGGATTGGTGTATCTTCACTAAATTTTGACAGTATTTAAGTTAGAGAACGTAGAATTTAAAAATGCAATAACATTAAAAAAAAAGTTCTATGTACACCTAGAACGTTATAGAATGGAGGTGTCGATATGTAAAAAAAAAATCCTAACAAAAGATTTAAATAGTCGCCTATTAATATGTGAACTTGTGTAGGGTAAAATATTAAATAACAGAAGATTAAAAATAAAAAAATTTAAATATTCCAATTATAAATAAAATGACATTCTCGCTTATCGCTTAAAAAACTAGAACTTTGATATCAACAGAAATAAAAACAATACAAATGATAAAACCACTTTGTTTATATAAAAACTACCCGTGTACTAGCCAGATTATATTTTTCGGCTACTACACTAAATAACTAATCGATAAATTATAAACAAAACCACTAACAGAATTAACTTTTAAATGAAATATCATTAGGGACGACGTGACAGTAATAATTTTAGCGTCAAACGAAACAAATAATAAAAATTCTGCACGAGTTATCGATAGCTACAAAATTTAAAGTATTAATAAATTTTCCATAAAAACAAATTTTTATTTTTAAATGGCCAAAAGCTTTTCACAAGATAACAGTTTGTTTACGGTTTTAAAAATTTTGTATAAAGAAAAATTAATAAAACAAATGCTTAGAGTGCTATTTTATATAAACTTTATATCATCCCAGGTGCTGTGAGGGCATCTTTCACTATAACATACTTAAAATTATTGGCCAAGAAGTCTTGAATGTCACCTTTGATATTCAGCCTCATACCCTAATTTAATGATATATCGATTTAAATTCATTACATATTGTACTTCATTATGAATCTACATACACATATACATAATTGGTCATTAGAACCCATCAGTCAGGATTATTGACCTAGTTTCTCACACCACTTATGTTGTGTGTGTTAATTTTATACATGAGTAGCGGGACCTACAATTTAAAGTCGACTCTGAACGTCAGATTTTATTAGAAACTCTTCATGGCAATTTTATTTACTCTCAGAGTTTTTGCCAGAAATCTGCTGAGAGGAAATCGCCGACAAAATACTTTTTTTGTATTTTGTTTTGATGTCTGGCCTGGGACTCGAACCCTGGCTTTTATCGTCTAATAAGCCAACACACTACCTACTAGACCACGGCGACTTCATTATGAATCTAGCACTATTATATTAAGTTTATTTAGAATCGATTATAGATTTCGGATAACTCTACGGGAAATATTAATCCCCACAGAAAAAATGAAATCTATTTAATGAAAATTTGCAAAAATTTGTGTCTAAAGTCGATTTATTGAATTTGCCAGCCAATCATATATATTATTTCTAAAGCACTTTTTTTGTCGGTTGCAAATATTTCCCATACCACCGCATCAAATTTAATGAACGATATCTCATTTTAAAGCTTATATCGAACACTAATGACGAAAAATAATTAGAAATTGAAAAGTTAATATTTTCATTGATAAAAATTGTATTTTATATAGAACTGCATGATAATACTGTTGTCATTATGATTATATGTTTTTGTTCAAGTGTGATAATACAGGGTCGCTTAATAGTAATACAGTTCTACATAATATAGTATGTATTAAAATGCATTCTGGCAATACTGCTATTTACTATAATGCCGTTTATTACTAAGTCAGTTATATCTAATATGCATATTAAGTTGTAAAAAGCTATTTTGGCAATACTTTGCAATAGTTGTTAGATCAAGTGCGATAAACAGGGTCGCTTAATTGTAATGCTATTCCACATAATAATATATAAAGTTGTAAAAGCCATTTTGGTAATGTCGTTATTGTCATGGCATTGTTTGTTTTATGAAGTGTAGTAATACGGGTTAATAAATGGTACCAGGCTAATCGTAACAAACTTGGGAGAGCACATCATATCAGCAAAAATTATTCATAACAATAAAACTGTACTCATACCCCGAATCAACCTTACACCTTCTGATCCAACTGAGCCTTTTCGAAAGACACGAAAACAAAGTTGCTTTTGCTATGACGATAAATAAAGCACAAGGTCAAACCCTTCAAATGGTAGAATTGTATTTACCAGAACCGGTCTTTTCACATGGGCAGTTATACGTGGCTTTTTCTCGAGTGCGTATGTTTAAAGATATTTTTGTTTGTATTAAGAATTTATACTTTTAATAAAATTTCTATTAATTATTTTCATTTTATGTTACAAAAATGACAACTAATGGTGCGAAATATTCGCACGGGTCATCTAGTAAAAATATAATTTATTAAAAAATTCTATTTATGTTGAATTAATGTAAACTTTTCATCTATTTTTTGAAACTATAAAACATAGCCTTCAGTATTGAAGCTACCAAACTGTTGGGCAGTAGAGACCCCATTTTAAAGTATTCAAGAATACTACGTCATTCTATTGAAGTTATGATAAGCAAAAATAGACATCCTTTTCACATTAGTCCCTATTAGGATGAGCACTTACCAAAAACACCGCAGACATAAGATCTTTTCCATTTAAAAGTGGGGCAGATGTAGTTTTCAATTGCTAACTGGCTTTCAGTTAGTTTTCGAAGGTGTCGGCCATGTACTTGATAAAGTTTGAGCCAATCTGAAGGATACTGCATCTATTCTCTTCTTTTGGAAAATATCCTTTTAACTCTTTCACAATTTGAAAACCTCCCTCAATGCTAATCTTCAATTTAAATCCATTCATATGGTCTTTAGTATCATCATTCGTACAGTGAATCCTATTGACGAAAAACAGAGTATATCCACATCCTAATCCTAGTAATACTAAGATATTCAAACTACGCTCTCAGTATCAAGTCAATCAGCATCCTATTTAGTACCATTCACACATACATAATTGACCAGGATTACGATCTAGCTTCTCACCACTTATGTTTTGTGCGTTAATTTTATACATGAGTGGCGGGACCTACAGTTTAAAGTCGACTCCGAACGACAGATTTTTTGAGCAGCTTTTTCATGGCAATTTTATTTACTCTCAGAGTTTTTCCAAGAATCTGCTGAGAGGAATAACTCGGTCCTTACGTCTAATAAGTCAACACATTACCTACTAGACTACGGCAATTTCATTTAGTACCATTGGCTGTGTCAAAACTCTTAGAGAGGTTCAATTAAGGGAAATTTGATTACAAAAAGTATAGAAGATTTGCCAGAAATTTATTCCAATTCAATTTTATAGGATGTGTTATAAAGAATTGCTTGAATTACGACAGAAAACATTTAAGTTTTGTTACTTTTAAATTTTGCCGAAATTTTTAGGTAAACTATTGGCGTATCGACTAAAATCTGATGTTTTAATTCTGTTTACTTATATAATTTTGATGTTGTAACCCTATTTGAAGTCGAAAGGCCCGGGTTCGAATCCCAGGTCAGACATTAAAACGAAAAATATTTCTTCGGCGACTTCCTCTCAGCAGATTTCTGGCAAAGACTCTCTGAGAGTAAAAATTGCCATGAAAAGCTTCTCAAAAATCTGTCGTTCGGAATCGACTACAGTAAGGACTGTGTATAAATTCAGTAAATATTTATTTTAATAATCTTAATGGCCTCTAAAGCAAACGTACAAATAACGCACATTTGTGTTATACACGCTTTCATTATGTTTGTTGGGATATTTTTTTTAATCCCTAAGTTATGCTACATTTTTTGTAATACAAATTTTATACCAAGTAGCAGAGTTGCCAGAAAGTAACAAATTCAAAAAATTATTGTTAAAAAAACAGTTTTTTTTCGTTGTTTTCCAATCGTGTTTGTTGATAATTTAGAAAACATTTTACGAAAGTGAATTCCAGTTTTAGAGTATACTTTACTCCTGGGTAATGGAATAAGTTTGAGTGCAAGGTCGATAATCATAGTGGATTAAATACAATAGTTAAGATTAAGTTCTAGCCACTCCCTAAGAAGGGGTGTTGTGCTAATTTTTGTTTTTTTTTTACCGGAACGCGTATATATAATTACATAGACAGGGCCGATCCTGGGTAGGCGGCCGCTCTGTGCGGTCTCATGTCCCAAATTTAACGACGGGACTGATTTTCTATGATGATCCTGGCGGCGGCGTTCTTTTCTTT
The DNA here is from genome assembly GCA_014635995.1 of Sarcophaga peregrina. Classification (NCBI taxonomy): domain Eukaryota; kingdom Metazoa; phylum Arthropoda; class Insecta; order Diptera; family Sarcophagidae; genus Sarcophaga; species Sarcophaga peregrina. The sequence goes on along the minus strand of CM025792.1, from coordinate 87,409,978 downwards.
AGGTCTCATCTCCCAAATTTCGCGACGGGGCGGAGTGAGATTTCCCCAATTTTCGCCCGTCGCCAGGATGGGCCCTGTATATATCAATTCTCATTATCAGAAATGATCTTTGTTCAGGAATGCGTTCCTGTTCAAAAAGGATGTAGCGGAACGACGTTCCGGAGCGTTCAGGCTCGACAACACCATTCTCCCTAAGGTATTTAACCCATCAAAAGTAGTTTAGCAATAACAAATATCTTCGTTATTTGATCTTATTGCGTTCTTTATTCTCATACTCCGTTGTTAGAATTACGACGAGAAAATAAATAAGAGTAATACTCCTAAACTTTCTTTTAACTAATCCATACTCGAATTTATCACTAATTTGGTATAATTTGACTTTAGGTATGCGTGAAGACTTTTTTTCCCCAAATACAGTCGAACTTCTATAAGTTGAATCACCATTATCCAGAAGAAAACTTCATTTTATAGAAACTTCAAGCTGAAGAAGCACAACCTTAAAGAATTTCTCGTTAAGATGCTGTTGCTAGGCTTCAATTTATAGAAAATTCAAGTAATAGAAGTTCAAATTATAGAAGTTCCACTGTATTAATTAAAAAATGTAATAATGAGCACAACATCGTGATTTTTTTTTGTTCGGTACTGTACAACAGGGGAAACTTAGTTATTTTGTTATGTCCATTGTTATAGGGAAAATCCTTGCATACCATTTTATAAAGGCATCCGAATACATACGTTGAGGTCCAAAGCGAATTGTAGGATTGTAGTGGAGGTTACAGAGGCGTTAGAAAACAATTTATACTATGTTTAGACATGCACTTTTATTGAGTCAATATTCGGTTTATTGAGCATAATATTTTAAGTGTTCAGACATAATAATATACGCAGTTCAGCTGCTTATTCAATATTCAACAACAAAACAGCTGGTTGTTTTGTTTTTTTGTTTTTAGTTGTTGATATTTGAGTTGTCAAATATTAACAGGAAGTGTTTGGAAAATTGTAATATGCTTACTGAACGTACTTATGTATAATATATTATAATTTTCGTATTTATTGCGCAATAATTAATTGAAACTTTATACTATGTTCAGACATGCACTTTTATTAAATCAATATTCGGTTTATTGAGAACAATATTTTGACATTTGACTGCTAGTAACAAAACAGCTGATTGTTTCAACAACATTGCTTTTAATTTAATCGCGAAAATTAGTGCCTAAAATACTTTTTAGAAAAAATGGAAAACAATTTAACATTTGAAAAGATATTGCTAATGATTAACCGAAACGCCAAGCTGTTGCGGTTAATAGGGACTATTTGTGACTCCAAAGTGGCTTTCCTCAGAAGGATGAGAAATAAAAATTTGATAATATTGGAAAAGAAAGCTTTTGCTTATGACACTGTCGTTGTTTACATTTGAGTTTTCAAATATCAATAGAAAGTGTTCGGAAAAATGTAATATGCTTACTGAACGTACTTATGACAGTGTTGTATTTGAAGTTTTAATCAATATTATAACAATTTATGAATTTATTTATTGATCAATAATTAATTGAAATTTTATATAAGATATTGAGATCAATAATGCCGTTTATTGGGATTTTCTCAATATAAGTGCATGTCTGAACATAGTATTATATAAAATATTGAGCTCAATAATGGCGTTTATTGCGATTTACACAATAAAAGTTAATGTCTATTTCGAAAGAATGTTTCAAAAGTCAATTAACGACACTCGGAAGGGAACATATAAGGATAATACTATGTTCAGACATGCGCTTTTATTAAATCAATATACGGTTTATTGAGAACAATATTTTTAGCGTTCAGATATATAATATACGAAAATTTATTTGACAGCTGATAAACAAAACAGCTGATTGCTTCAACAACATAAATAAAATACAAAAATTTCTGCTGACCTTCCAGTTTTTGTTTGTCGCGTTGTTTACATTTGAGTTGTCAAATATCAATAGAAAGTGTTCGGAAAAATGTAATATGCTCACTGAATGTATTTATGACAGTGTTGTATTTAAAGTTTTAATCAATATTATAACAATTTATGAATTTATTGATCAATAATTAATTGAAATTTTATATGAAATATTGAGATCAATAATGCCGTTTATTGCAATTTACGCAATAAAGGTGCATGTCTGAACCCAGTATAAGGCATAAGGATAATACCGTACTTTTGGCTGATAATACGAGTATACTGGGGACCCAAGATGACAATTGTATTGGCCGTCAACGTTCTCTAAAAGTAGATAGGCTTTTAAATTAAAGAAAATTTGATGAAATATTTAAAATTTTTTTTATCGAAACGGTCATTTGGTAATGCAGTTTACATTTATGCAAAAATAAATCATTAAAAGCTTAAAAATTCGCCAAAATATTTACGCTGTTTAAGATTACAATCATTGTTAAGATTCTTACGTTAAAAAAAAGAAAGAAAATTTATTTAATTTTATGTATTCGTTAAACGTTTTCTGTTTTCTAATTTAAAATGTATAAATAAATACATTAAAATATATTTAAAAAGGAACTAAAATTTTATTTAAACTGATATACATACATACATACGTACGTACAACAATAAGTAATTTGAACAAAAATTTTTTGTCTGTAGAATGTTTCTTTTTTTTATATTTTTATGTAAAGAATTTGTTTCTGCTTTTTTGTCTTATTTGCGAGATCACAAAAAAAGATATGAACGAAGAACATATTTTGTCTGGACAAAAAACGTCTATTAAAAATCATAAATAAGCATAAATGCTATAATAAAAGAGGTGAATTCATAACGAATACAATGTCAGCTATCAAATGATGGAATTGGTGGCATACTTTTCTATGCACTTAAAACAAAGAGAGCCTATAAATCGAAACTTTCTTTTTTTTTTATTGAATTTTTTTTTATATAAACCAGTGCTCAGGGGATGACCCCTACTCATGCAGTGCATTGTGCAGGTTTCTGAAAGGTAGAAAGAGGGAAGAAGAGGCGAACAGTAAGGAAACAAGTTGGTGCTGGTGACTATAAAATGGCCAGTGCTACACCTTCACCATTAGACAGTCTACAGCAATCTTTTTTAAGAAGCCTGCAGTTTCGCACACCACTTATGTTGTGTGTGTTAATTTTATACAGAAGTGGCGCGACCTACAGTTTAAAGTCGACTCCGAACGACAGATTTTTGAGAAACAAGAAGAGAAAGAGAAGAAATCGCCGAAATAATACTTTTTGTATTTTTTTTTATTTTTGATGTCTGTCCTGGGACTAGAACCCTGGCTTTACGTCTAATAGGCCACCACACTGGCTACTAGACCACGGCGACCCCTCAACTTAAGTATAAGGTTGTTTGCATCAACGTATTTGCATTTCTGTTTAAACTTTTTGCCATAGTTTTTCAATGTAAAAGATTCAAAATCCTTATAATAGGAGGCGTAGGGTCTATGGCATGTGGATAACATTAAGCTGCCCTATAGTTTCCCTGATTAGAGCACGATATTCCAGGCTAAAGTGTTTGCAATTAGCAAGTCAGCAGAGCTGTTCCAAGAATGAATTACGGCAGGAGATACGGCAGTTATTCAATGTAAAAGATTTCATATTTAGGTAGAGCCTTCGTTGGTAATCAAACATTGTATCCTTATAATCAGAGGCAGTAGTCCATGGCATGTGAGTAGCATTAAGCTGTCCTATAGTTTCCCTGTTGAATACACTATATTCCAGACTGAAGTGTTTGCAATCACCAAGACAGCACAGTTGGTTCGAGAATGGATTGTGCCAAGAGATATGGAGGCTATACATATAAGTGTATTGGTTTCAGTTGGCAGTATGATCCCTCACGGTGTTTCTATAAGAAGACAGTGTAGTATTGTGCTGGGTTTCGTAACTTTGTGACGTGTGGAATTCTAAAGTTACAGATGAACGAGGAAGAGAACTCAATCCGTCAGACTTCTTCTGGGATAGTTTTGTTTTTTTTAATAGATCCGGTGATAAAGTGTTCCTAAAACGGAATGAGTTGTAAAACAGAGGAGGTCTTGAGATCTTGGCAACTTTTTTGGAAGAACATTTTACCTAAGAAGCAAAGATCGCTTCGGAACGACCCAAATTGTACTCGTGCAAGGATAGCCAATCTAGAAACAAGAAAAACCTATATATTCGCCGGCCATGTATTCTAACTGTAAGAGCTGATTTGTGTTATCCTTTGTCCAAAGTGAGAGTTGCTATTGTCGTAAAATATTTACACTCATCATCGCGGAATTTCCGAGAGTTGCTATTGTGGTCTAATAGGTACTGTGCTGGCTTATTAGACATAAAGCCAGGGTTCGAGTCCCAGGCCAGAGAACAAAATAAAATCAAAAAAAGGTATTTTTTCAGCGATTTCCTCTCAGCAGATTTCTGGCAAAAACTCTGAGAGTAAATAAAATTGCCATGAAAAGTTTGTCAAAAATCCGTCGTTCGGAGTCGACTTTAAACTGTAGGTCCCGCCACTTATGTATAAAATTAACGCACACCACATAAGTGGTGTGAGAAGCTAGCTCATAATCCTGACTGAAGGGTTGTAATGGCCAATTATGTATGTATGTATGTATGTATGTTGTTGAAACAATCAGCTGTTTTGTTACCAGCTGTCAAATAAATTTTCGTATATTATATGTCTGAACGCTAAAAATATTGTTCTCAATAAACCGAATATTGATTTAATAAAAATGCATGCCTGAATGTAGCACAATGCTCTGACAAAATAAAATTAAAAAAAGAGTATTTGCTTCTGGGATCACCTCTTCGATGTCTTTTGGTAAAAGGTCCCGTATATTAAGGAAATACTTCCATTTATTTCGTCGTATTGCAAACATATTTACTACTGTTGTATCGCATATCTAGTGTCCCTAATACTATGTTCAGACATGCACTATTATTAAATCAATATTCGATTTATTGAGAATAATATTTTCAGCGTTCAGACATATAATATACGACAATTTATTTGACAGCTGATAAACAAAACAGCTGATTGCTTCAACAACATTGATTTTAATTTAATCGCGAAAAATAGTGCCAAAAAATTTTTTTTAGAAAAAAATGGAAAACAATTTAACATTGGTAAAGGAATTTTCTAATCATTAACCGAAACGCCGAGCTGTTGCGGTTAATAGGGACTACTTATGACTCCAAAATGGCTTTCCTCAGAAAGGTGAGAAATAAAAATTTGATAATATTGAATAGCTAGCAGAAAAGAAAGCTTTTGTTTATGGCACTGTCGTTGTTTACATTTGAGTTGTCAAATATCAATAGAAAATGTTCGGAAAAATGTAATATGCGCACTGAACGTACTTATGACAGTGTTGTATTTGAAGTTTTAATCAATATTATAACAATTTATGAATTTATTGATCAATAATTAATTGAAATTTTATATGAAATATTGAGATCAATAATGTCGTTTATTACGATTTTCTCAATATAAATGCATGTCTGAACATAATATAACGAAGATGAAGGGTACCTTTAGACAATAATTCTTTTCTAGACGTCTGTATAAAAATATACAAAAACTCAATATATTCTTTAACCGAAAATACAAAAAAAAAAATGAAACCAACAATAAGAACAATAATAAATAACACAGACAAAAATATGAAAAAAAATTAAAATTAAAAATTAAAAATAAAAATTAAAAACAAAAACAAAACTGTATACAATCGTTTATTGACGTGGATCCATCAAGGTGGCGCTGATATTTCCACGTTTTTCGTTGCCATCGTCGTCGTTGTCTTCGTCGTTAAGGGCGTTTTTGAAAGAGGGATGATGAATAAAAAATAAAAAAATAAAAAGAAATAAAATAAAAAATAAATAAATAAATAAGAAATGTGTGGGCATTTGAAAAATTTATCGTTTTAAAAATAGACATCTACGTAATTTATCATCAATATAATACTACTCTACTCTACTCTACTGTATGTGGTATTAAAGAGATGTTTGTCCAAATGAAAGAAAAAGAAAATAAATTTATTAAAAAAAAATTTTTTTGGTCTTTCTGTGTTGGTAACAACAGAATTTTATTTTTTATTTTTGTTTGTATTCTTTTGTCCCCCAAAATGAATTTTGTTTGATGGGGGAATGAATGACACCACGATTCTTTATTTGAAAACATATGCACATACATACCTATTGTACATATTTTGAAATGATATTTCAAAAAAACAACAAGAAAACAAGAAAAGATATAGGGGGAGGACATAGGTGTTATTTTTGTGCACTTAGGTGATACCGAAAAAGCTAATAAATTGAAGGTTCTCATATTGGATTAAACATTTGATTTCAAAATAAATTTGCTTAAGATAGTTGTGACATTCGCTGAAGTATTTTTATACGTTCTACGTACATATCTCTGCTTGTTTGTATGTTGCATACAATGAAAATAAATTCTATTTTTTATAGCCATAATTTCGGGGGGAAAAAAATAGATTTCTTCGTGTTTAAATAAATTCCATTCAAAATCTTTTTTGTCTTCAACAATAGAGGATCAGATCTTAAGCAAACATATTGGCTGCTAAATGACACATATTTGGTGTCTGCTTCTCTTAAATTGCATACTTTGGTAGGAATTTCAAGGGATATATGAAGTAAAGTAATCGCTTATATAGGTTTAGTTTATTTTTGTATTTTACGTAATGACTTTTCCAAATTTTGTGGCTTAATTTACTTTTTAATTAAAGAAGATTTCAATATATTTTAGCTATTCGCTGCCAAGCCTAAATTATATGAAGTCATTCCCATTGCCGTTTATATTTTGAGTGTTAAGGTTCAATTAGTCGTGACTTAACCATAACCATATAAATCATCTGTTTTAACCAACTTTATGGACATCACTGCTTTCGATTATAGGTGACTTATATAGTCATAACGATAACCATATGTACCAATTGAATTTTGGTTTTTTGCCATAACCATAAACAGCTGTTTGCTGAATTTACTTACATGTATACACATTTTTTTTGTTTACTTTTGTACTTTTGAAAAATACATATGTGCAATTAACGTAAACAGCTGTTTATGGCCATGGCAGCACTGATTGCTACTAATAGTAAATTTACGGTTATGGATTATGTTACGACTATAGCGTTATGGTAAAGTCACGACTAATTGAACCTTTATCGTTTACAAAAACCCTGTTATTTCTTGGTAAGAGCACATACATATAGTGATCACCAGAAGTTGGCCAATATTTGCGCAAAGGGAAATAATAATATTTGCAAAAACACAAATATAAGCCGACTTCTGGAAGTCGTGCAAACTTGAAATTGACATATTTTCTGATAAACAATGAAGATCTATTAAAAATTCTGAAAATTTTTCAACTAAAAGTTCATTTGATGAGATGACATATATAAAGAAATATCACTCAACTGTTAGACTCTATATAATAACTTCGGTAATTCTTGTCCGATTTTATCAAATGATTTTATCAAATGATTTTATCAAATGAGAAAATCGGAATAAACGGCATTATTGATCTCAATAATTCATATAAAATTTCAAATAATTATTGCTCAATAAATTCATAAATTGTTATAATATTGATTAAAACTTCAAATACAACACTGTCATAAGTACGTTCAGTGAGCATATTATATTTTTCCGAACACTTTCTATTGATATTTGACAACTCAAATGTAAACAACGATAGGGTCATAAGCAAAAGCTTTCTTTTCTGTAAGCTACCCAAAATGATAAAATTTTTATTTCTCATCCTTCTGAGGAAAGCCATTTTAGAGCCATTTTCACAAGTACTCCCTATTAACCGCAACAGCTCGGCGTTTTGGTTAATCATTAGCAATACCTTCTCCAATGATAAATGTTTTCCATTTTTTCTAAAAAAACTTTTTTAGGCACTAATTTTCGCGATTAAATTAAAAGCAATGTTGTTGAAGAAATCAGCTGTTTTGCTGTCAAATAAATTTTCGTATATTATATGTCTGAACGCTAAAAATATTGTTCTCAATAAACCGAATATTGATTTAATAAAAGCGCATGTCTGAACATAGTATAAGAATATTATCACTTATCCTATATTTTTTTTTTATTGTAGTTTGCTCCTATGCATAGACAAACTTGAAAAAATATGAAAAAAATTTTGAATTTTCAAAGTTTACTTCATCAAATCTCATAGCATATTATGTTGAATAATAGATATATGTATACCGTTTTAAAGATCCATTTCACACCTTTCCAACAAGATTTAAGTTGTGGAAATCGGTTCAGAAATGTTTGAGTAATCCAGAAATTTGTACGTAAAGTAAAAAAAAAAATCAGTTCGAGAAATATAAAAAAGGTAGTGGTCTAGTGGGTAGTGCGTTGGCTTATTAGACAAAAGGCCCGGGCTCGAATCCCAGGTCAGACATCAAAACGAAAAAATATTTCTTCGGCGACTTCCTCTCAGCAGATTTCTGGCAAAGACTCTGAGAGTAAAAATTGCCATTAAAAGCTTCTCAAAAAATCTGTCGTTCTGAGTCGACTTTAAACTGTAGGGGTCGCCACGTATGTATAAAATTAACGCACACAACATAAGTGTTGTGTGAAGCTAGGTCGTAATCCTGACTGAAGGGTTGTAATGGCCAATTATGTATGTAAGACGAGTATACTCGTCTTTGCTAGTGTATCACGCGTTGCCAAGACGAGTATACTCGTCTTTGCTAGGGTATCACGCATTGCTAGTGTACCACGCATTGCCAAAACGAGTGTACTCGTCATACTTTAAAAATATTATAACATGCAGGCTTTTAAATTGGCAAATTGTTTTTAAAACAAGTATACTCGTCCGTGGCAGCAAATGTATTAAAGGCCCTCAACAGAAGTAAGTTTTTGGATATAGATAATATACCAGCAGTACTGGTCTCAAGGAAATTGTCTCCAGTACATTGACTGGATGCAAATATGTTGCATTCGCTCTGTTACAAATACATAATATAACCCTTCAGTCAGGGTTACGACCTAGCATCTCTTACCACTGATGTTGTGTGTGAGTTAATCTAAAGTCGACTCCGAACGGCAATTTTTTAAGAAACTTTTTCATGGCAATTGTATTTACTTTCAAGAGTTTTTGTCAGAAGCAAAGTCTGTTGATTCGGAACGATAGATTTTTGAGAAACTTATTCATGACCTGCTCAGAGTCAGTCGTTAAATTTCGTTTTATTCGAGATATCTAACCTGTAGTTTGAATAGTGGCCTCACATCTAATACCGGCAGCATTATCTCCTTCAGTTTATTTTAGGGCTAAAGGTTTAATGTATTCTCTTCATCCAGTGAGAGATGGCTACTCTAAATTTCGTTCTGCTGGAGTTGTCTAACCTATGGTTTGAACCCTGGTCTCATGTCTAATTAGCTAATATAATACCCACTAGACTATGGTGACGCTCTATTAATCAATACAGAAACATGTTGAGCACGCTTTCATAGTTTGCCTTTAGACAACAACATCTCTATCAGTTCTTTTCAGGGCTTAAGGTTTAATGTATTCTCTACATCTAGTGAGAGGTGGCTACTCTAAAGTATTCGATTTCAAACCTTAGAAGTCCAGTATCAAACCCCGTAGGAGGGTAACTAATTTAAGTTATGGTTTTCGAATTTTATTCAAATTAAGATACTTGATTACCCTTGCTCAAAACCAATGCACCTCGCATGCATACCCATAATACAATGCCCCATAATGACACTGACAACTACACTTAGACAGCCGTTCTACCCTTGTCCGAGGCCACCCACCTGTCGTTGACGGAATCGACGATCTCATTATAAAGTATGAGCTTGCAGGTCTTCAAAGGTATGCCCAGATTCAAGAACTTACCGAAAAGTTCGATGGTCGTGCCCCGCCTGCAGGGAAAGTGAAACAAAACAAAGAAAATAAGCAATAAATAATGGGGTCGCCGTGGTCATGCGACCTCTTCAACTTCGTCACGGAGAGTGTTCTACGAAAGACGGGAGTGCATCGCAATCGGACTATTTTTCTAAAAAGTGTCCAGTTGCTTGCGTACGCTGACGACATTGACATCATAGGGCGTACCAAACGAGATGTCACTGCTGCCTTTAGTGCTATTGAACGGGAGTCTAAGAAGATGGGTCCGGCAGTAAATGAGGGCAAAACGAAGTATATGTTATCGACAAGTAGAGCCGTGCGGCGTATTGATTCTCAAATTACGGCCGATAACTATACTTTTGATACAGTCAAGGAATTTATTTACCTTGGCTCCGCCGTTACCACCGAAAATGATGTCAGTTTGGAGATCAAGCGCAGGATTACTCTTGCCAACAGGTGCTATTATGGTCTCAATAGGCAATTGAGTAGCAGAGACCTCTCTCGTAAGACGAAACTAATACTCTACAAGAGATGTTCATCCTCCCCGTGTTGCTTTATGGCTTAGAGGCATGGACCCTATTAAGAACTGATGCAGCTGCCTTGAGAGTATTCGAGAGAAAAGTCCTACGTAAGATCTTCGGTCCAGTGCGAGTTGGCAATGATTTTCGCATCCGATTCAACAGTGAGCTGTATGAGCTCCTCAACGACATGGACGTTGTACAGCGTATTAATATCCAGCGGCTGCGCTGGCTCGGCCATGTCGTTCGAATGGAGGAGGATGCTCCGGCGAGACGAGTATTTGATGCGGGGATCTGCGGAAGTCGGCGAAGAGGACGACCTTGTATCCGTTGGAAGGACCAAATCGAGGAAGCCCTGTCATCGATTGGTGTGACCAATTGGCGTAGGCGCGCAAGAAGCAGAGGCGCCTGGAAGGATGTGTTGCAGCAGGCCGAAATCCGTTAATCGGATTGTTATGGCCAATTAAGTAAGTAAGTAAGTGGTCTACTAGGTAGTGTACTGGCTTAGCCAGGGCTCGAGTCCCAGGCCAGATATGAAAAATAAACAAAAATATACAAAAACTATTTTTTCGACGATTTCTTCTCTTTATTTTCTTCTTTCTCAAAAATCTGTCGTTCGGAGTCGACTTGAAACTGTAGGTCCTGCCACTTCTGTATAAAATTAACACACACAACATAAGTGGTGTGAGAAACTGCGGTCGTCTTGGGGACAATTGATGTAGACTGTCTAATGGTGAAGGTGGAATAGCACTGGCAATTTTATAGTTACCAGCAGCAACTCGTTTCCTTACCGTTCGCATTTTCCCTCTTTCCACCTTTCCTAAAACCTGCACAATGCACTGCATGAGTAGGGGTCATCCCCTGAGTGCTGGTTTTATAAAAAAAAAAAAAAGCAATAGGATGGACCTAGTAAGTAACGGTAAAGTAATCATAAAAATAACTTTTCAATCACCATATTTGTATCACATTTTTTTAATGGTTTGAAGAAATGAAAGATCAAAATGAAACATGGCCACCTTAATTCATACAAAAATATTCATCAATGTGTGAATATGTGTTGCTGCTGTTGCTGCTGCCGTTTCTGCCACAGTTTGCTGGTTCGTTTAATGATTCTTGGTAAAGGAAAAAGTTTTTTGGGTTTGGTTAGGTTATAGTCGTCGTTTTATTATTGCTATTTGCTGCTGTTGCTTTTAGTGATTTTATTATTATTTTTTCTTGTTGTTGTTGTTTTTGCTGTTGTTTTGTGTTTTTTTTTATTCGATTTAAAGTGAAGAAGAACGCAGAAACAGAAGAAGCAGAAGGAACGTGCTTTGTGCGTGCGTTTAGACGCAAGTCGCATTCCCTTCCCACGATCATTAATAAAACTGACACGTACCTATATGTGGATTGACTTTTAGTAAACGAGTTACCGAAAAATGTATCGTATTATATATGAGAGAAAAATATGTCCGAAAACAGTAACACATACATACATACATACATACATACACACATACAGATAATACTAACATGCCATTCCAATCAACAATCCAAACGAAAATCGCCGGCCAATTCTCAGCTCAGCTCAGTTCAGCTCTCCACCACTATACAGACATAAACTTTCAACTTTTGTTATCACAAAATACTTCTTTTTCTGTTTTTAAAAAGTCGTTTTCTTTTCGTTTTTGTTTTCCTTTCATTCCATTGCCTTTGGTAATATAATATAAGAATGTGGCAGAAGTCTAAAGGAATGTAATCGTTCGGTCATATACAAGGATTGTTAAGAATTTCACTGGAATAATAAGAAATTTAATGAATTATTGAAAATGCTGTGAAGTAGAAGTTTTTAGAAGAGCTCTTTGAGAATGTTTTTTTTATTTTTTATAAAACCACCACTCAGGGGATGACCCCTACTCATGCAGTGCATTGTTCAGGTTTTAGGAAAGGTAGAAAGAGGGAAGATGCGAACGGTAAGGAAACGAGTTGCTGCTGATGACTATAAAATGGCCAGTGCTATACCTTCACCATTAGCCAGTCTACAGCAATCGTCCCCAAGAAGCCCGCAGTTTCTCACACCACTTATGTTGTGTGTGTTAATTTTATACAGAAGAGTAGCAGATTATTTATGACAAAAAGTTAATCAAAAATCGACTTTAGCATAAGGAAATCATAAAATCATAGATGCCATGGTCTAGTAGGTAGTGTGTTGGCATATTAGACGTAAGGCCCGAGTTCTAATCCCAGGTCAGATATCAAAACGAAAATATGAAAATATTTCTTCGGCGACTTCCTCTCAGCAGATTTCTAACAAAGACTCTGAGAGTAAATATAATTGCCATGAAAAGCTTGTCAAAAATATGGCGTTCGGACTCGGCTTTAAACTGTAGGTCCCGCCACTCATGTGTTATGTTATGTTATACAATAAAGTCGTCGATAGTAGAAGCCAATTGGCCATCTAATGCGCTTTCGCTTCGCTAAGTGGGCCTGCGATCGACTTATAGAAGATGCCGATTTTGGCAAAAAAAAAATCATCTTTTCAGATGAAGCCCATCTTGATCTTGGCGGGTATGTAAATAAGCAAAATTGTCGCATTTGGGGTGCAGAAAACCCGCACGCATTCATAGAAAAGCCGACGTACCTATAACGAGTCACTGTTTGGTGCGGATTTTGGTTAAAAGGCATAATTGGACCATTTCTCTTCGACAATGTTCAAGGTGTAGCCGTTACAGTCAATGGCGATCGTTCTCCGGCCATGTTGAACGAATTTTTGTTCACAAAAATAGAAAAGGAAGATATTGGCAACATTTGGTTTCAACAGGACGGCGCTACGTGCCACACAGCCGAAGCTACACTCGATGTTTTGCGCCCTGTTTTTGAAGATCGCAATATGATTCGAAGAGCTGTTGTAGTTTGGCCACCTCGGGGCTGCGATTGGACACCGTTGGACTATTATTTGTGGGGTGACGTCAAAGATAAGTGTTACGCCGACAAGCCAAAGACAATTAACGCTTTAAAGGACAATATTCGTGAAGCCAGGGGTGAAATACACCTGCACACAATCGATAATGTGCTTAAAAATTGGACCGATCGTGTAGGCTACTGCATGGCCAGCCGAAGCAGCTATTTGAATGAAATTATTTTCCATTATTAATCGGAAGGATGAAGTCGCCGTGGTCTAGTGGGTAGTGTGTTGGCTTATTAGACAAAAGGTGCGGGTTCGAATCCCAGGTCAGACATCAAAACGAAAAATATTTCTTCGGCGACTTCCTCTCAGCAGATTTCTGGCATAGACTCTGAGAGTAAATAAAATTGCCATGGAAAGTTTCTCAAAAATCTGTTGTTCGGATTCGACGTTAAACTGTAGGTCCCGCCACTCGCGTATAAAATTAACGCACACAACATAAGTGGTGTCAGGAGCTAGGTCGTAATCCTGACTGAAGGGTTGTAATGGCTAATTATGTATGTAAGCGGAAGGATTGTGCTTTCAAAAAAAAAAAAGAAATTTGAGAAAATATTCAGTAGATCTTTTTTTAAGCATTTTCAAAAAAAAAGTTATTTGGCGGACCCTTTAGGTTGCCAACTACGAGTTATCTCGTACCCACTAAACTTAAACTAAATCAAATGATAATTTTTGGCCAGTTTTCTGAAAATTGCTGATCCGGTCAACGTCTTAATGTCTCTACAGAGTAACGGTATTTGGAGGGACCTAAAGAAAAATGTAGTGTTGCCAATACGGTTTTCCTCTAAATACTTTTGTAGTGTGGCCGGCTTTTGTAAGCAGGATATTAAGGTTTTTCTTTGTTCGATTTCTTGGAAAATATTAAAAAGGTCCGTGGGAAACATTTACAGTTTGAAACATAAAAAATTGTTCATTTCAAATGTTTTGTGGAAAATGTTAAGTTTCCAAGAAAAATTTTTCATATGCTTTACACTTTCCACCATTCAATCCAATTGCTTTAATCGTGCGGCGGTAGGTTACACAAAAAGGTGTAGGTCTAGAAGGGATAATGATATTTTCATGGAAATATTGAAAACAGGCTAATAGGCTTAGAAGTTTTCCTGGAAAGGACAACACTTATACAATAAAGGACACATTTTCATAATTTTTCAAAATACTTTCTTCGACTTTTTACAGTTTTATTGTCTTTATTTCCGGTGCTTTGATCTTTCGCCAAACCAAACAACACCATTTCATCTATCATTATCAGACCAAAACAATAAATAACTGGTTGTGTAAATAATAAAAATGATTCTATTTATTAGGAAAGTATCCAGCAATGAAATAAAATAAACACTTAAACACTAAAAAGGACGAAAAAGGACATGAACATGAAGCAGCAAAAGGAAATTTTTTACTATATTTGAGCATTGCGGCCACAGTCTCTTCTGTGTATTGAGGATATTTTAAAGACAGGCACCCTCAACACTTTTATTATCGATCGATATGCAATAAATAGAGTCAGAGTCAGTGCACGCACCACTTAAGCTTTAAAACAAACTGTGATTTTCTTAATAAATTTTCATTTTTAAGGTTTTTTCTTTTCCTTTTTTCTCTGTTCCCTTTTTGGAAGATTTTCTAGGAAATTTAATTGATGATTTTGCCGACAATCCAATTGCAATGTAGGTACGTATGTATGCATTGCATTATGTGTGTACAATATTCCCAAGAATCCTTAGGATATATTTAAAACTGTGAGAACTAAACTAAACCAATACGATTAGGCAAATAATCGTAAAAGAAAAAAAAAAAAATCTTTGAAAATCTTTTGTTTCCCTTATACATACTTAAGTATTATTTAGTTTCGTATTGAACAGTTAATCAAGGTAAAGAACAGAAGAAAAAAAAACTAAAAATTCCCATCATGTGAACAAACACAAACAAACGTACAAATTACTGTTTTACCTAGTTTTTCAAGTCTATTGAGGAATTTTGCACTTCCTATAGCGATTATTGGTTGCATTCCACATCCATTCGATCGATCAATACACACGTAAACTGTTTGTTTGTCCCACTATCTCTATCTATCTATCTATCTGTCTGGCTATCTATCAATCGAAGTATCTTTCTCTTTACCACTGAGTTTCAACATTTCTACGAACGTACATACAACATATGTACACTGTGTGTGAGTGACGTTCATTTCTTTACTTCTTATCACATTGCTACAATCGTTGTATGTCATAAAACAACAACAAAAACAAAACCCAAAACACTTGTTATTCAAGTGTTGCATGTATCGTGAGAGTGTGAGAACGTGTTCGTTCGTTCGTATATCTGAAATTAGTCGTTAGATATCGGTTAAACAGTCATTGGATGCATGATATCGTTTGAAATTGAAATGCCAAATCATCAAATCATTAAAGGTCAAAATTATTCCCATGGTCATGATTAAATTGAATGCATTCTTTTAAAATGTTAGCGGTATGCGTTAACACATTCGCTGCCACTGACGAGTATACTCGTCTTGGCAATGCGAGATACCCTAGCAAAGACGAGTATACTCGTCTTACTTTAAATGTATATTATAACATGTAGGCTTTTGAATTAGCAAATTTTTTTTTGCCAATCGACAATAGCGACATTCTAAGTGTTGCCAATTTTCGCAATGTTGCCAAGACGATTATACTCGTCCTACTTTAAATGTATATTATAACATGCAGGCTTTTGAATTAGCAAATTCTTTTTTTGCCAATCGACAATAGTGACATTCTAAGTATACTCGTCATTGCCAAGGAAGGCCGAAGGAGTCGATATCCTTTTTCGTATTTGCGTAAGTTTTTGATAGAAAAACAAATAATAAATCACGCAGATAGATATAATAAAGAAAATGGAACGAAACGAGACTCATTGCGAAAATTGGCAACATTTAGGAATTCAAAAGCCTGCATGTTCTAATATATTTAAAGTAGGACGAGTATACTCGTATTGGCAATGAGGAATACCCAGTCACAGACGAATATACTCGTGCTTGGCAGATAATGTGTTAATTTTAGATTCCGCCACTTCTGGATAAAATTAACACACTGAACATATCGCTCCTTTATTGCAACATAGTCATATCTTAAAAACTTGGCAAAATTCGATTTAAGTTTTCAAGGCATAAGTCCTATGATCTAATTGCCGCAAACACTTTTTGCTATAACTTCGGTTCAGCTTGGGATATAAAACTGATTTTTTTTTCAACATGTGCAGAGCAGTTTTGCTTAAGTATGTTGCAATAAAGGAGCGATATGTATGTGGTGTGAGTAGCTAGGTTGTAGTCTTGAGTAAAGGATTGTAATGACCCATTAGGCACGGCAGTAAGTATATAATCGTCTCCAGAGATCTATATGTCTTAGTACGTACTATGAACCTCACAGTGATACTGGAGATAGCGTATGTACGAATAGGACTTCACAATTCGGCAAGATTGAAAGTGAGTATCGTAGCAAGCATAATACTATTTTCAGACTTGCGCTAATATTGAGAAAATTGCAATAAACGGCTTTATTGATCTCAATATTTCATATAAAATTTCAATTAATTATTGGTCAATAAATTCGTAAATTGTTATAATATTGATTAAAAGTTCAAATACAACACTGTCATAAGTACGTCCAGTGAGCATATTACATTTTTCCGAACACTTTCTATTGATATTTGACAACTCAAATGTAAATAACGACAGTGTCATAAGCAAAAGCTTTCTTTTGTGCTAGCTATCCAATATTATCACATTTTTATTTATTTTATTCTAAAAAATATTTTAGGCACTAATTTTCGCGATTAAATTAAAAGCAATTTTGTTGAAACAAAATTAATTTTCGCTAAAAATATTGTTCTCAATAAACCGAATATTGATTTAATAAAAGTGCATGTCTGAACATAGTATAAGCGGTAAATAAATACACGGCGTTTGTACTTAGAGTAGCTATAATTGTCGTATGATTTCTAGGTTAGAGGCTAAAGTATAAATACCGCCACTCCTAGATACAATTAACATATAGAGTGCCAAGAGGAAAAACGAAAACCTTTCCTGGAGGCCAAAATTTTATTTTTTTTTTGGTTAACTGAATGATGAACACCAATTCCTGACGTATCCCTAATCCATTCTGCCCCTTGATTTTTATTTTATATAGGCTTTCTTGTGTCGTACACGGATAGGTGTTGCACGAACACGTATGATGTGGCAACCAATGTGTTAAGACATGTAACGTGGGTGGTGTAAGAAGCTAGGTTGTAATCCTGACTAAGGGATTGTAATGATTGATTAAGGGAGTGAGTAAATAAGTATTTCAATTGGCAAAGAAGCTTTCTTTCTTAAAATTTTTATATCTCTAACGCCACCTAACGTGCATAGCATAGCATTAGCATATACTGGCTATTATTGAGACACTCAACATGGGTGGTGTAAGATGCTAGGTTGTAAGCATGACTAAGGAATTGTAATGAATAATTGAATAAGTGAGTAAATAAGTTGAAGTCGCCGTGGTCTAGTGGGTAGTGTGTTGGCTTATTAGACAAAAGGCCCGGGTTCGAATCCCAGGTCAGACATCAAAACGAAAAAATATTTCTTTGGCGACTTCCTCTCAGCAGATTTCTGGCAAAGACTCTGAGAGTAAAAATTGCCATGAAAAGCTTCTCAAAAAATCTGTCGTTCGGAGTTGACTTTAAACTGTAGGTCCCGCCGCTCATGTATAAAATTAACGCACACAACATTTGTGGTGTGAGAAGCTAGGTCGTAATCCTGACTGAAGGGTTGTAATGGCCAATTATGTATGTATGAGTAAATAAGTATTCCAACTGGCAAAGAAGCTTACTTTATTCAAAATTTTATATCTCTAACGCCACCTAGCGTGCATAGCATAGCATTAGCTATTAT
This sequence comes from Sarcophaga peregrina, assembly GCA_014635995.1. Lineage (NCBI taxonomy): Eukaryota > Metazoa > Arthropoda > Insecta > Diptera > Sarcophagidae > Sarcophaga > Sarcophaga peregrina. The sequence goes on along the minus strand of CM025792.1, from coordinate 87,391,765 downwards.
TAGACACACGACGTGGGTGGTGTAAGAAGCTAGGTTGTAAGCCTGACTAAGGGATTGTAATGATTGATTAAGGGAGTGAGTAAATAAGTATTCCAATTGGCAAAGAAGCTTTCTTTATTAAAATTTTATATCTCTAACGCCACCGTGCATAGCATAGCATTACCATATACTGGGTATATGTAGGCAGTTCAATAAGTGGCTACAGTAAATCAGATAATTTAGTGATAAACGTGTTCCATGCATATTTTCCCCCCCCTCCTCTCTTTAAAAACGATTTTTGTATAAATTATGTGCTTAAATTAAATAATAGAATAACAAATATGACAGCATCTTATCATATGAAATCTTTATTTAGTGAGATGATCTTATCGCTTCATATTAGCTACGTAAAGATCCTAAATTAAATGCATTTTTTTTTTGTTTTTTTTTCATTCATAATTCCACTTTTATTTATGCATACACGATGAATACGAATGAATTCCACTGATTATATGAAAGAAAGAAGGGGAAAGAGAAAAAAATCTTGAAACTTATTGAATTCAAAAAAAACCTATTAATTGTCAATGTTCTATAATTAATGGCAACTAGGCCGACAATAGACTAGGTTAATACACAATCAAGCCAGTCTTAAAATTGAAGAAGAAGAAGAAGAAAACAGAGAAAACACCGTTCATTTCATTTATGCATTTATTGTGTTAATGACGATGATGATCATGATCATGATCATTATCATAATAATGAGAATGCTGTTGATGTTGTTTAAGTGGCGTCAGAATTTAACTCTTTAGCATATACCGGCAGTTTACAAAACCCAACCCGACCATTTAACCAGCCGTCCTCGTCTTCATTCCCTTCTCTATCTCTATAATATACCCGGCATAATAATTTCATTCGATTCGTTTCAACTTGACTCGAATCGACTTGATTCCATTCAATTTTGATTCTTCCATTGAATGAAAGTTAAACTTGAAAGTTATGCACCCAACCACAGACAACACTACACAACACAACACAACAAACATTTAAAAAGGGTTTTAGGGCTTTAGGTCTTCTCATTAGTAATACTCTTATTTAGTTGGTTGGTTAACTCCATTAGTGGTTGCTCCGTCCGTCCATCCGTCCGTCCGTCTATCTGTCTGTCTGTATGCCTCATTTTCTTTATGTTCCGTCTTTGGCTATGCTTTCAGAAGATGTAAAAAAAAACCGAGAAAAAAAAACTTGTAGTCGACATACTTTATCATTTAACACTTTGGTTTTATTTTTTTTTTGTTGTTTTGTTTTCTTTTGATTATTTTCGATTTTCTTTTTGAAATTTATTTTAAAGGTCTCAACATATCGTGTTGCATTCTTTCTTTTTGTTGCCTGATAATTATTAAAAAGTCTTGTGAAGTTATGCGACAATGATTTCGAACAACTTTTTCGAACATTCCATGCTGATCAACGAACATTTTAGTATTGATTGTTGTAAGCAGTTATTCAAAGGTATTGTTTATTTATGCATACCCCAACTATCTTATCAATTCAGTTATGGTGTTTTCTTTTCTACCAAAAAAAATGTGCATTTTATTAAGGCAAAATGCAATTTTGCATTTGTTTCTTAAAAATGTTTCGCCCTCTAAAAGGGCGTTAATTTTATGAATGACTGACGGGACCTACAGTTTAAAGTCGACTCCGAACGACAGATTTTAGCGACACGCTTTCAAGGCAGGTTTATTTATGGAGTTTTCTTTTCTACAAAAAAATGTGCATTTTATTAAAGCAAAATGCAATTTTGCGTTTGTTTCTTAAAAATGTTTTGCTCTCTAAAAGGGCGGTATGTTTTATTCTAAATAATTCGCCCTCGCCAATGGTGGAGGGCATTGCATTTTATGCCCTGTATAAATCGAGGGTGCTGATAATGCCCTGTAAAGCAGATGACTTTTGTTTATTCATACGGCTACCAGATGATATTTAAAAAAATACAAAATATTTTTAGATCTAAAACCGTTTTTATGCAAAAAAAATATAAATATGGATAGGGCTGGATCTATTTTCTTGCGAAAATTGAATTAAATCAGTTATTAGATTCATTTCCGTCTTTTGATAAAGAATAATTTCTGAATTTATTACAGACCTAATCAACAGCCGCTGTGGCAAACACAGGGCATACCCTTTTTTAAATATTTGTGTTATGTTCTCTCACATAAAAAATAGCATTACAACAGGGTTGGTCAAAAATTTTTTAATGCACCTTGAAGAGGGTGACATTTTCTTTGTAGAAAAGAAAACACAATTAGATTCAGTTAGATTGGACATTTGCGCGGAAATTCTATCGGGACTTCAACCTATCCTAGGTCAATGAGGAGTCCTGCACCACTGCTAGACTCACCTGCCCCTTGATGAATAGAAGTTGTACCAGTCAATTATTTAGTCTCTCGACTACAGTAGCCGTACTTACGGGTCACTGCGTCATGGGTACCAACTCGGAAAAAAGAGGCTCCCTTTTAACGACTTCTGCCGTAGGTGGAGGTCCGCTAAGGAGGAGGAGACTGTTGTCTATTATCTTTGTCAGTACCCGTCTCTTGCTAAGTGTACATATAGGTTATCTGGCTCCTCATTCCTTGTCAGCTTGACGGAGTTAGCATCTATTGATATCAAGGATATAGCTTCGTTCATCAGACTTTCTGGCTGGTTTTCCAATGCGAGGCAGTCATGCTTTTGTTGTACAGCCCCTGTGCTGACTAACTTCTTCCTCTTCCCTGATTTTGGTGGAACTTGGTGAGTACAAGGACTGCGTTCATTCGTGGCATCACAACGGGCCGCTATGTGTGCTCAAGTGAGTTTTGTGATATCAAAGCTACCACTCCGACCTATGCCTAAATCTAAATTCGATATAAAAAAGGTCTTATTTATGCAAGCTAAACTGTTTTCTTCTGTTACACAGAGACGATATGGATATTAGAATTATATTCACTAAGCCTTCTTAATGGTTCTTGCCGGCTCTTAACTAAAAGACAGTGCTATTTCCGAGAATAGTTATCTTTTAGTATAGTCCTATCGAAATTTTAACACTCTTTATTTTATTTGACAGCTATTGAATACAATCTCCTGGTTATAAAATGGTTTTAAACATGACAAGTACCCTTGAATCAGGGTACAATTTGCCTTCTGTTCGAATAAAGCCTATACTTTGTTTCCAAACCTTTAGAAATGGCTCAGCTATTGATTTGATTTCACTCCTCCCTTTCCTTATCCACCTTTTCCGACTTTTTCTCCTTTTCCCTATATCCCCTCTCCTTTAGGACGTAGTACAATGGGTCAACTTGACCCCCGAATACTGTACTTATCTCAATAGCAAGTGCGCGTTATCTAACCCAAATCCCCTCAAAACTTGTTATAATCTTGTTAATAATCTCGTCAAATTTCTTCAAAAGGTAGAATAAACCTGGATGCTCTTGATGTTCTGGGCACGAGAATTAGTTGTGATGCTCGTTGGAAAGATCACATTTTCGAGTGTCGACGGAAGCATTCAAGTGCCTTGGTTTTTTGAAACGTTGCAAAAAATACTTCACTTCATCCGACCTTCTTACTATTTACAGGACCTTTATCCGACCCCGGATGGAGTGCAACTCTCATGTATGGGCCGGTGCGTCAAAGTCTAGTTTGAAGCTTCTCTACCGCGTACAGGAGAGGGCTGAGGCGATTATTAATGACAGTAGGGTATCCAACTCTATTGTGGCAATGTGGCGTGTGCTTCATTGTTCTATCGGTACTATAATGAGAGGTGTTCTCGAGAGATAAGGAACTTGGTTCCCGATAATCACATATTTTTACGTGGTACTCAAGCTTCCCGCAGAGCACATCCTTTTGTGGTTGATTATCCAATGAACCGAACAATGCATAACAGGGAGTAATGCAGTGCTCGCTTGTGGAATGATCTTCCTGCGAAGGTTTTTCCTGTCAATTACGATGTTGGTAAGTTTAAATCGAATGTCCACAAACACTACTCCCTCTTCCCACCTTCCTATAACCTATTTTCCGAAACCTGCACATTTGCACTGCATGAGTAGGGGCCATCCCCTGAGTGTTGGTTTTTATAAAAAAAAAAAAAGGTCACGGATTTATTGATCTACCCTCATAATATCACGCTATTACTCGCTGCCTGCAATGAATAATAGTTGTACAGTGTCCGCTACATACATACATACATAATTGGCCAGTACAACCCTTCAGTAAGGATTACGACCTAGCTTCTCGCACCACTTATGTTATACATGAGTGGCGGGACCTACAGTTTAAAGTCGACTCCGAACGACAGATTTTTTGAGAAGCTTTTCATGGCAATTTTTACTCTCAGAGTCTTTGCCAGAAATCTGCTGAGAGGAAGTCGCCGAAGAAATATTTTTTCGTTTTGATGTCTGACCTGGGATATAATAATAAAATATTCCGGCTTTAAAAAGCTTTTCATTCTATAACGCACCCTCTATTATATTCCGGAAATAAGCTACTTTCTCCTAATCCTATAAGATGCATCTTGACGAGTGCATGCGAAATAATTTGGACATATTTCTAGGCGTATATCTTCTACTGTAAATCAAAAAAATAATAACCGTTACTTCGCTATTTTTTGTTGCTTAATTATCTCAGTAAACAGTCCTGGAAGAAAAGTTGCTCAAAAAGTGAAATGATGCGAGTGTTTTGTTAGAAAAATTCAAAAAGAAGCTGACCTTGGGACATTTAAACTTCATAGAATGTTTGGAGAGTAAAGGACAGCGAGAAGTTTACAAAAATATGGTATTTTTGAAGCTCATATTTCATTACTAACCGATTTATTAATGTCTGCAAAGATATGTCTACATTTTTCTGTCTAGATCTTGTCACTCGGGACTAAAGTAAAATTAATTCCTTAAACTGCCTAGAACTCTTTGATATTTAAAAAACACATAAAACTTACTCAAAAATACAAACTAAGAACAAAAACCCCCCTATAAGAAAAAATCCAGAAAAGAAATTGTTAGAACCTATTAAAGACTGAAAACGTTAGATTGATAAGAATCTGAACTTGCTACATAATCTTAACACTATTTTCTTTAATTTTAATAAATATGGAATTAATTTTACCATAAGGTTTAGTTTTTATAACGAAAAGTAAAGCACCAAATTTATTTGTGAGCACTCCTTACGTCCATAACAGCCGTTAGCAACTTGCTACATAATCTTAACACTAGTTTCTTTAATTTGAATAGATGCAGAATGAATTTTACCATCGGGTTTAGTTTTTATAACGAAAAGTAAAGCACCAAACTTATTTGCCAGCACTCCTTACTCCTATATAGTAGCAGTCAGCAACTTACTACATAGTCTTAACACTAGTTTCTTTAATTTGAATAGATGCAGAATGAATTTTACCATCGGGTTTAGTTTTTATAACGAAAAGTAAAGCACCAAATTTATTTGTGAGCACTCCTTACCTCCATAGTAGCAGTCAGCAACTTGCTACATAATCTTAACACTAGTTTCTTTAATTTGAATGGATGCAGAATGAATTTTACCATCGGGTTTAGTTTTTATAACGAAAAGTAAAGCACCAAATTTATTTGTGAGCACTCCTTACCTATTTAGTAGCAGTCAGCAAATTACTTATAATAATAAATAAATAATAAATATGGAATTAATTTTACCACAAGGTTTAGTTTTTATAACGAAATGTAAAGAGCCAAATTTATTTGTGAGCACTCCTTACCTCCATAGCAGCAGTCAGCAACATGCCACATAATCTTAACACTATTCAATTTTATACTCGCTCAAGTTTTTTAATGAATTTCAATAGAGATTCCATTCTTTAAAGGTCTGTTTATGTATATTAGATGTTTCTTTTTTAGTGTTGCTGTTGTTTGTTTAATTTTGTTTATTTGTTTGTTGTTTATTTAAGAGAATGAAAAAAAACACAAAAAAAAAAAAAAATTGAAAACTTTTGAATTGTTTGGTGAAATGGACAGACAAACAGTTGACGTTTCAATGGTTGCCTGGACTGTAAACGACGTGGATGGATGGAATGTTTTTCTTTCTGCATCAATATCTGCGTTTCTGAAAGGTAAATTATTTGGTCTTTCTTTCTTTTTTTTTTTGTTTTGTTTTGTTTTCCAATACATTGTATGTAATTCTTCTGTTTTTCTTCTGTGAACACTTTTTATGATGGAATCTATTGTTAGTTTCTTTACAACAATTTGTTTGTTTGCATTAAGACGCAAGGAGATGAAGTTGCAACGTCATTATCAATAATATCTTCAACGCCATTGCCAATACAGTATACAGTATTGAGACTTCGGAAAATACAGTCGGAATCTTTTTTCTGGACAGATTAACAAAAGAGCGTCGAAAAAGATAGTATAAACCGTTGGTATGTAGTGCACCGTTTTAGGTTAGTGCATGGCCGTTTCATCATAATGTAAGGTAAAATCTTTACACAATCTACGAAAAGGTAAATTACATCCATAGTTCGTTCTATAGAAATCTAAAGCGACAGGACGATAGTGCCGTGAAAATCTTGCTGGAATGCAAAATTCAGGTTACAAAGCAAAATCTCCTAATCGATATCACATTTAATCAGATTAAAAACAAAACAAACCTCTAAAACAGCCCTTCTACGTTCCAAAGTTGGAAGTTTTATCAAAGCTAATCTATCCTCATATGACGGAAGCCCATTGGCGTAATCCCATCCTAAGCCATGTAAACAGAATAATAAAAACTGCTTATGCGCAGGCTCAATTGAATCACTATGACAACGATAGTATGGATTCCAAATAACAGACGCATACTCCAAAATAGGTCTAACAAATGAAATGTACAGTATTCTTGTTATATAAGGATCAATGAATTCCCTAGCCTATCATCAAACTAATATGATCAATAAAACACAATTTCATATCCAATAATACTCCCAAATCAAGAAATGTAGTCACAGTTTCCAAACGGCAAGAATCACATAAGTGGACGAGAGAGAAAACCATGCATTTACATTTTCTCAAGTTAAGATCCATTAAATTAATCCTGCACCAAGTTACAAACAAATCCATATTTCGCTGAAGAACAGCCTGATGATGATTATCATCAAAAGTAGAAAATAATTTAACGTCGTCAGCATACATCAGAATATTACAATCAGAAACAGCACAAGGAAGTTTTATACAGAAACAATAAAAACAGTAAAAGACCTTAAAGGCTACCCTGCGGAACACCAGAAGTAACATATACAGTCTTAGGCAATACATTCCTAAACAATACCCTCTGAGTCCTAAGGAGGAGGTAGGAGTCTAGCCAACGATGCATAATATCAGGAATACCGATTAGTGAAAGTTCTAAATTCTATGATCAACCCTATCAAAAGCTTTACTGAAAACAGTATAAATTACATCAGTCCGAGTAGCGACAAGAAAACCCCTAAAAACATGTGTAGTAAATTCAAGAAGATTAGTGACAGTCGACTGGAAAGGAGATATTAAAGATCTCGTATTAAAAAAGAGATAATCCATCAATAGTTTCTCCATTAACTTGGGAATAGCACTGAGCTTGGCAATACTCCTATAATTGGAAATTAATTAAATAAATTAATCAATACAAAAACATGTTGAGCGATCTTTCATAGTTTGTCTTCGACATCAACACACATCCCTTTCAGTTCATTTTCGACCTTAAGGCTTAAAGGTTCAATTAGTCGTGACTTAACCATAACCACATAAATCAGCTGTTTTAACAAACTTTATGGACAACACTGTTTTCGATTATAGGTGACTTACCATAATGCCATAGTCATAACGATAACCAAATATACCAATTGATTTTTGGTTTTTTGCCATAACCATAAACAGCTGTTTGCTGAATTTACTTACATGTATACACATTTTTTTTTTGTTTACTTTTGAACTTTTGAAAAATACATATTTGCAATTAACGTAAACAGCTGTTTATGGCAATGGCAGCACTGATTGCTGCTAATAGTAAATTTACGGTTATGGATTATGTTACGGTAAAGTCACGACTAATTGAACCTTAATATTTTAACTGTAACTATGACTTGCATATTGCCAATCGTTTTATTGTAAAAGTATGTAGTTTGAAATTCTAGACAACATTATGGCAACATTGTTTCTCAAAGCAACTTTGTTGCATAGCAAATAATTTGAAATATTTTTTATGTGTTGACAATTATTTCCTTTTTCCCTTTTCTTTTAAATGCTTTTAACATACACTATGCATGTATGTATGTATGTATAAACACATACAATATTTATTCCAAATATTTGGAATTGAATTCCTTAATTTTTTTGTTTTTGTTCTCGTATTATTTTAAAATATTGTTGATCATACAACAACAGCAGTCTAAGTCTAATGTTTGCAGCATTAGCATAAGCAGTAAAGAATGTAGTTGTGCATGCAACATAAATATGTATGTATGTATGTGTGTATGCATGTATGTAAATGATACACTGCTACAACCAAATCACAAATAGTAGATAAAACAACTTTAAGTAGCTGTTGCTGGCTGCATCCAAAACATCCACAGACGCAGAGAACAAAAACAAAAACAAAAAAAAAACTATAAAATTCCTTTTGGGGTCACTTTTCTAAAGAATGCGGAAATTTTGAAAAGAAATGCAAAAAAAAAAACACAACACAACACGAAAAAAATAGAACCACAATCGTTTGTTATTGTTGTTGTTGCATTTCTTTTTTACAGGAAAAATAACAAGAGTCTGTATATGCTATAGACAATGAAAGAAAGAAAGAAAAAGAAAAGACGAAAACAAAAAGCAACAACTACGTCAGCAACTTTTAAACGGAGCATCAATGGCAGCAATAGAGGTATCCAGTTACTATAGATAGGCACGAGTTTTAAAGCTAAAATTTGTCTGCAAATTTAAGTGATTATAATGGCTGCTAAGGAATGTTTAGTTTCCATTAAAACGTCTTTATAAAAATCATTTTTATTTGCTTACAAATGGTAAAGGATATGACAATCGGTACAGTATCATATCGATTAGCCGTTTCTTTAAGACCTCTACGACAGCGATACACCGATTCATCATATTAGAATCCAATGTCCTGTTATCCGTTTGGCTATCTATCGGAAAGTATGGTCATTTTCCGGTTGAAGGTATGAAATAATTTACAGTGTCCTAGAATTGTGAGTGGCTTTAAATGCTTCTGCAACATTTTAGCCAATGAGAGACTAAAATACATACAAGGGCGGTTCGGAAACTGCTTAGCCTAGCACAAAAAGCGCGGTATAAACAGTAAAAAGTTAAAGCCGGAGGTCCACACCACGCGTTCTACGCGTTTTCGCATTCTACGTGGTTGTCAAAAAAGTAGAATTAATGTATTTATATGGTGCAACTTACACGCACAAAAGCGTAGGATGCCATGACGCATAGAACGCGTAAAGTAAACCTACTTTCTACTTTTGTAAGCATCATAAGCGGCGCAGGCACAAAACAGCTGACTTTGACAAGTCGTTTTGTTTTAATTTATTTAAATTTTTCAAAGAACAATGGAGGAAAAATTAATCGAAGCTGTGAAAAAACATGAAGTCCTATATAAAAAAAGCTCGCTTGTTTATAGGAATAATTTTTTTTTTTAAATATTATATTCACAAACTCAATTAATTCTATAAATTCTTTAAAAATTTCAATTTCATTTGCCATTTTTGTAGGAAATGTTTTATTCAAGTATTTTCAATCAAAACAAACATTGGCACGTAAAAAGCGTTGCATGTAACTTGAAGCGTAGAACGCGAACAACGTATGAAACGCACGCAACGCTTTGACGCAAAAACGCGTGGTGTGGACCTGCAGCTTAAGTGTTTTGGAAACTTTCATCTCTGTTATGAACACATATTAAATTTTGTTTCGATCTGGCAACTCCGGACATATAGAAACAGGTGTTCAAAAAAAACGCATTCGATATTTTTTTTACAATGGAAAAATTATTAATGCGTGCTGTCATTAAATATTTACATAAAAAAGGTTTATCGGGTCAAGAAATTCCTAATGATATGGTGAATGTATTAGGTGAAAGTGTTCCTTCCTAGGCAACAGTAAAAAATTGGGTTGCTGAATTTAAATGTGGTCGTACAAGCATTGAGATGAACCACATAGTGGACGTCCAAAAACAACAACAACAACAGAAATTGTAGCCAAAGTGCATGATAATGGTATTAAATGATCGACGAATAAAAGTGCGTGAAATTGCTAATATCATGAGCATCCCAAAAGATCGATTCCATTTGATTTTGCATGAAGAACTACAGATGAAAAAGCTTTCTGTCGACCATAAACGCATAAGAATGAACACTTCTCAAGCTTGGTTGGTTTGTTTTAAGCAAAATAAAATGGATTTTAAGCATCGTTCCATAACTGTTGATGAGACATTGATCCACCACTATACTCCAGAGACAAAAGAACAATTCAAATAATGTACTGAAGCTGGAGGAAGTGGCCCAAAGAAGGCAAAAACAATTCAATCGGCTGGTAAGGTTATGGCAACGGCTTTTGGGACTTCAAAAGTATTTTATTGACTGACTATCTGCAAAAGGGTAAAACAATAAATTCAAAGTACCATTGCAACCTTTTGGATCAATTGAATGTACAAATTCGAGAAGAACGGTCATGACTTACAACACAAAAAAATAATTTTTCATCAAGACAACACACCAGCACACAAGAGTGTTTTACATACATACTTACACAATTGGCCATTACAACCCTTCAGTCAGGATTACGACCTACCTTCTCACACCGCTTATGTTGTGTGCGGTAATTTTATACACGAGTGGCGGGACCTACAGTTTAAAGTCGACTCCGAACGACAGATTTTTGAGAAGCTTTTCATGGCAATTTTTACTCTCAGAGTCTTTGCCAGAAATCTGCTGAGAGGAAGTCGCCGAAGAAATATTTTTCGTTTTGATGTCTGACCTGGGATACGAACCCTGGCTTTTTGTCTAATAAGCCAACACACTACCCACTAGACCACGACGACTTCCAAGAGTGTTTTAACAATGGCTAAAATCAACGAATTTAAATACGAGTTGCTTGACCACCCACCTTATTCTCCGAATTTAGCTCCCAGTGACTTTTGCCTGTTCCCAAATTTAAAAAAAATTCCTTGCTGGCAAGCGTTTTACCTCAAATGAAAATGCATTTACAGTTGTAAACCACTATTTTGAAGACCTTGAGGAAAACTGTTTTAATCAAGGGATAGAATTGCTAGAAAAGTGTTGGACTAAGTGTATTGAAATTTCAGGAGATTATATTGAAAAATAAAAATATTTTTCAAAAACAAACTATTCTCTTTCATTGATAGGCTAAGAAGAAGTTTCCGAACCGCCCTCGTACATATATTTTGTTTTCGGTCTAATGAGTAAAGTTTAAATTGATCTCATTTGATGAATTGCTTCTTTACAAAACTTCATAACTTAAATCTGGGGCCTAACTCTGGCAGTCGTGATCGAAATGGCTTTCGAGTTGATAGAAATTTCGAAAGTGGGCTTATTTCTAATTCTGTTCGATAGTTAACAAATCGATATTATTTTTCCAGTGTTGTGAAATGTTTTCCAACACTGAACACTTTTGTAAACAAAAACATATGTTTTGTGAAGTCGTAAGCAATTCAGAGAACGAAAAACTAATTTTTGCTAATTAAAAAGGTATTGTATTTTTGAATGAATTTATATATTCTGCCCTTATTTCAATTTTTAAATTCTTTGTTTTATTATAAATGTGTTCGCTATGAACTTCTTCATTATCAAGCAGTGTACAGGCAGAAATAAACAAATCTTTGGCTTCTGCCCAATCTTTCCCTTTTCTTTATTTACATAACTGATCCAAAAGCTTGAATGTTCTTCAGACCTTCAAAGTTACTGTGGAATGCCATGCTATGACAGCAGCATAGTTTGGCATCCTTTATTGGTGGCCTAGAAGCATTAAATTTGGTAGTAAGCAGCTCCCAAAGTAGCTTGCCTTCGCCTTTTCTTGTGCAGTATTCGGCAATATACTTTTTGCCAAATTTGTATATTTAGCCATAAAGTCTCCCATAATCTATTTTTGGGCACCATTTACTTTTGTTAATTTTAACCTAAAATGCTAAAATTTTAACTATTTTCTTTAGTTTTAAAAAAATTCTTACTAACATTTTCTTTTTTTTTTTCATATTTTGTTAACAAAAAAAGCTTTACTCGATAGGTATTTTGCTTACGATTAAAAACTTTCAAGATTGCATTCGAACAGTTGCACGCTATCGACTACTGTCATTAGAAATGTCGACACATATTAATCGATATCGATTGAAAGAATCCAAAACCAAAAAAAATCGAACGTACGAGTAAGTATTCGATCGTATACGATTGCCAGAATTAGCCCCCTGATTCGAAGAATAATTACGGGAGCTTAGTTTGAGTTCAATTCTTTCCTTAGCATGCTATGGAAAAGATTTCCTGCTGCTAATCCGTTGAAGAAAAGTGTTTTAATTTTGTTATAGAGAGAGAAAGAGAAACCAAATCGTAAAGTTTTAGATCGAGGTAAAAGGCTCACTTGAGCACGCGTAGTAGCGTTAAATAAAGGATTGTAATGGCCAATTCATTAAAAAACTAGTTTAAGGGTTATAAGTACGATGCCTTAGCCAAAGGCTAGACAAAAATTGAATTCCTTAATTAAAAGAATTTAATTTTTTTTTTGCGAAATTTAATTAAATTTGCTTCATAAAGATTCTTTTTAAAAATATAATAAAAACAAGAAAAACAAAATTCTATGTTATATGGGAACTCATTTAAAGACACTTTTGAGACGATTTTCAATTTAATTTCTCCTCTATAGAATAATAAAAAAAAACAAAAAAATAAATGAAAATAAAACGTTTTAGAATTTTCCTTAATTTTTATTTTTGTTTTTTTTTGTATTGTTGTATAGTTGTTGTTGTATTTATTTATACAATATTTTTCTTGTTTTTTATTTTTTTTATTTGTTTTCTCGTTTCTTAGACGGTGTGTTGTTGTGTACATTTGTTTGTCATTGCTTTTTAGGCATTTAAATTTAAATTTAAAATTATTATTATTTTTGTTGTTGTTGTTGTTATTGTTATTGTTTTATTTTTATTGTTTTCTAGTTGATTTTTTTTTTCTTTGCTTTGCTTTTTTGTTTTTTTTTTTTGTGTTTGATTTTGATAGACGTCCCGCCGTAGTGCGGTGTGGTCGGCAGTGATTTTTCCGACTGGGCTCCCTGTGGCCAGACGATATTTCATTTGAAATGTTCTATAAAAAGACACACACACACATACATACGATTATGCATAGAAAAACAGACAAATTGTATACATCTATGTATGTATGTATGGGTAAGTGCGTATTTATGTGTTGTTGTTGTTGTTGTATTTGACTATCTAAATCTAATTGTAGATGTAAATATAGTCTACACATATGTATTTATGTATGTGTGTATGTATGTGTATAAGATTTTTTTATATAGAATTGTCATATGAGAAATGGCGAAAACGTCAACTGAATTAAAACAACAACAACAATAATAGCAACAAGCAACAACAGCAACATCAACAAAATATCATTGCGACATCATCCACTGAAAAGAAAAGAAAGAAAGAAAAACAAAAAAAAACAATTAATGAAAGAAGACAATTTTTTGTTGTTGATGTTGTTGTTTTTGTTGCTTTCTAAAAACACGAGCAATGAACAGCAACAACAACAACAACAGTAACAACATAGCCACAGCAACATCATCACGTTAATGTCTACAACAGAATCAGAAAGTCAGAAGCAAAAAAACGAAAAACGAAAAAAAGCAAAGAAGAAATTTTCAAAAATTACAAACTATTTTTAAATTGTCTCAAATCCAAATCTATTTTTGCCAATTCATTTTAGACTCGCAAGAAGGAAGTGAACAAAATATCTTAAAAAAGAAAAAACATTAACATGAACAACAACAACAGCAACAACATATTTGTTGTATTTTTTTTTGTTACAATAGATTTACAAAATGATGTCACATTTTCCCCAAAAGAATCTCAATTAAGGGGCGTTAAAGCAACGCTTTCTTTTAAGGAACTAATACGTTAGAGGTTTATAGGCCTAAGTAGCCAATTCCTATTACGGAGCTCTAGTCATTTATGTGAATCCGATAATTTTGATTCTAATAATTCTTTTACATTTCTAGAGATTGCTCTATCAAAAATACTCTAAGAATTATTGTGGAGAATATGGCGTTTATTTTATAGTTTTAACCCTTTTACGCACACATAACTTTTATGATTCTGGGGGCCATTATTACAACTTGCCGTTAAAATTGGATTTAGTTAAAGGTACCTTCACAACTTATAGATAAAATTAAAATATGGCAGTGCCGGAACAATGTCAATAACACTGCTCAATTAAACAAGTTGTATTTATTTTTATTTATTATTAACGTAGTGGCAACACCGGACTACGTTTTTTTGTTGTAATGGGTGATTAAAAAAAAAAAACACATAAAATTCAGAAAAATGCATGAAATCTGTATTTGAATCGATAGTACGGTCCATATAATTTAATGTTTAAAGATTATTTCATGCAAATGTTGACCGCGACTGCGCCTCAAACGGTCAATCCGATTAGTACAATTTTGGCATACTTTTTCCAACATTTCGGCCGGAATCTCACGAATAAATGCTTCTATGCGTCAATTGGAGCAGGCTTGTCTGTATAGTCATTAACTTTAATATAGCCCCACAAAAAATAGTTTAAAGGTGTTAAATCTTAAGATCTAGGCTGTCAATTAACCGGTCCCGAACGTGAATTGAAGTGTTCACCGAACTTGCCTCTCAATAAGTCCATTGTTACGCGTGCTGTGTGTGTGGCATGTGGCACCGTCTTGTTGAAATCACTTGTCATGCAAGTCAAGCTCGGTAGCACTCACCATCCATAGTTACGCAACGATTTGCAGCACCCTTGAAGAAGTACGGTCCAATCATGCCACCAGCCCAGATACCTCATCAAACTGTGACTTTTTCTGGATGCATTGGTAGCCTTTCCAATGCTTCTGGCTGATCTTCACTTCAAAATTGGCAATTCTGCTTATTTACATATCCATTGAGCCAAAAATGAGCTTCGTTGCTGAACACAATTTTTCGATAAAGAAGAGGATCTTCGGCCAACTTTCCAGAGCACACGTTTTGAAAACAAAATTCAATGATTTGCAAGCATTGTTCGTTTGTCAGACGATTCATTGATAAATTATAGACCAAACTGAAGATGTTTGGCAGTGAAACACAACACAAAACATGCATGAGCTGTGTAAACCAATTTTGCCAAAAAGATAATAGCTAAACAATCACCCGATATATGTTCATTTCATTCATTGGCCAGGCGACTGCTGAAAAACTATCCTTGAAAGATGTCCTGAGCTAAGATTCGAATTTACAGAGTAGTAAGTCAACAACTTACAGACTAAAGTCTGCATATATAAACACCAGAGATCAGCAATGAGTATTCAAAACGATGATTAGATTCGAGTCCTACTTAGAATTTCAGACACTTATATGTATTCATACTTATTTTGATATCATACTCATACAAGAAATACTCATCATACTCATACCTCACAATACACGCGATGTTGTTGATTTCCTATCTCCATGACTCCATGACACGGAACACGATTCGAGTACAAGCACCGAAATATCACAATAGAAGGTTGTGTGCTTGATTTGCTTGCTGTCTTTGTCTTTTTTCTTTGTTTGTAAATGAAACAACAACTAAGACTGTAAATTTTGATGAATGCTGCGAATCAATTGAGTCATTTTAAGTCTTATAAGAGTATTTTTCTAAATTTATGAATCTAAATGAGTAGTGGTATGAATCAAACATATTTCGACCGTGGTATGAGTTTGATGTCAACGTTATACTCATACTTATTGCAACCTGTACTTATAAATCAAATGAATCAGAGTAGTTAAATTTCAATACTATTGAGTTACTTATGGAAGACGCCGTGGTCTAGTAGGTAGTGTGCTGGCTTATTAGACGTAAAGCCAGGCCAGACACCAAAATAAAACACAAAATATTTTTTTTCGGTGATTCTTCAGCAAATTTCTGGCAAAACTTTAAGAGTAAATAAAATTGTCATGAAAAGTTGCTCAAAAATCTGTTGTTCGGAGTCGACTTTAAATTGCACGTCCCGCCACTTATGTATAAAATTTACACACACAACATAAGTAGTGTGAGAAAATAGGTCAATAATCCTGATTGAAGGGTTGTAATGACCAATTATGTATGTATGTGCGTCACTCATACATAAAATTGCATGAGTACTTATGAGTAGCGGCGATACGATTCATTGCTGATCTCTGATAAACACTAAGGCTTTAAAGTTCTATCTATGGGTGCGAAATTTGGGCCGAAACGCTAGAGGTTGGAAAACGGGCGAACTTACTTCTATCTGTACAGAGAACGGCTGCACTACGTATTGCGTCGGCATATCGTACAGTGTCCGCCCCAGCCGTACTTGTGATAGCATGTACAATCCCTGTCGATCTGCTGGCAGCAGAGCGGATGAAGATTTATAAGGCGAAATCGGCTGGAAATCACATAACCGGCCACTTCAGGGAAAACACCATTTCAGAATGGCAACGACGATGAGGAACGATGTGGACGACGAGACTTATTCCGGACATAAAGCCATGGATTGGTCGGAAATTTGGAGAAGTAAATTATTATGTTAACCAGATGCTATCGAGTCAGGGACATTTTAGGAAATATCTGAACAGAATGGGAAAGACCACCTCCCTTTATTGACTTTACGAGGAAGGGGAGGTAATAGATGATGCAGAACACACTGTTTTCGAATGTGCACGCTGGCAGAGCTATTGCTCTGTACTGACATCGATGATTGGAACGATCACGACCTCTAAACATTGTCGGGGTTATGATTGCGAGCAGGGAGAATTGGGCCTCAGTGGCGAATTACGTGGAGCGCATTCTGAGACTGAAGAAGAGAGATCTGGAGGCTGCGGAGGATATAGGCACGCCGGCATAAATGACACAAGGTCACGTGTCAAACGAGGTCCCAGTCGGGAGCATGGACGAAAGGAATAGTGGAGACACTTAGAAGTCTCTCTAACCCTCAATACGCAATTCGGACGCGGATGTGAGCATGAAGGCGGCCAAAGGGCCAAAAGGACTCCACTGCGAAGTAATACCACCGTAGTTCCGGAGTGGTCACAACAGTCCACGAGACGAGGGGGGAATTTGGTGGGTAAGGGCCCCACACAGGGAGGACGTAACGACTTCCTCTGGTGCGGTTAGGTACATTTGCCCCTCCTCGGCGTAAAAAAAAATTTAATTATTTTTAATTACAACGTATGATATAAAAGCAGACTATCGTTTTGACTAGAAATTCGATTCCATACAACCCTTCAGTCAGGATTACAACCTAGCTTCTCACACCACTTATGTTGTACATGAGTGGCGGGACCTACAGTTTAAAGTCGACACCGAACGGCAGATTTTTGAGAAGTTTTTCATGGCAATTTTTACTCTCAGAGACTTTGCCAGAAATCTGCTGAGAGGAAGTCGCCGAAGAAATATTTTCCAGTTTTTGATGTCTGACCTGTGATACGAACCCGGCGATTACGAATTTAAAAATTCCATTTCCAGACATCCTGTACGATATTATTATTCAATTGAAAACGTCGGTATGTAGTTATGCATGTATGTACCTGCAGTTTTCTTTGGAAATCATTTCATAAATCCTAATGATCACATACACAGGACATTATTATTAAACGATGAAGAGAGAAGAAGGGGGGAGGTGTAAACAAAAAAAATTTTTTTTTGGTATTCTTTTTAATCTTTTCATACTTAAGAAATTTTTTCAAAAAAATGCACATTCACATGGAATAAACATCTCCCACAGAATTGAAAGAAAAAAAAGTGAAGAAAAAAACGACAACAACTTTCGTCGTTATTATATGGGCAAACGAGACGACGACGACGACGACTTGCAAAACAAAACAAAACAAAACAAAATAAGAGTGCTTTTCCAAGAAAAATTCGAAGTCATTGTCTTTTTTGGAATGCCTCTGATTTTTTTCTGCTTTTTTTTTTTGGTTTTTATTTGACAGAGCCTGAAGCCGAGGCTATTGCGCTGTTCCGACTCTTGTTAATGGTCTGGTTTTGGTTTTTTTTTTTGGTTAATGCTGCTGCTGCTGGTGGTGCTAGTGCTTCACTAAAACTCCTTTTCCATTTCGTTGATTTTATTTTTCGGTTTACCATTCTTGTTATTTTTTTTTTTTATTTATTTGTTGTTGCTGTTGGTCCTTCGTTTAAGTTCCTTATTATTGTTGTTGTTGTTGGTGGTAGTAGTGGTAGTGTTGTGGTTCATTTTAAGCCAGAAAATCCATTATGCTGGCAATATTCTCATTGCTAACGTTATAGTTGGTGTTGTTGTTGTTGTTCTTACCGCTACTGCTATGGAGAGAGAGATATTTTTAACCTGTTTTGTTGAATTGAATACAACACAACGTCCAACTAACCAACCAACGTACCCACGAACCATACATCCCATCCATCCATCCATTTTTGTCTGTCTGTCTGCCTGTCTGTGCAATTTCTTCGTTCACGTTCTTACGTTCGTTTCGTCCATCCATCCATCCAGCCATTCGGCCTAAACAGCAACGTTAATAAATAATTTTTACGAATCCTGAAATGGGAATGGGTTACAAACAAAAATTCAATAACAGAAGCTTTATTGGTGAGACCAGACGCCGACAATTTGGACAATGATCATGATCATGATCATGATCATGATCATGATCATCATTGCCAACATCACCCATCACCATTATGTTCTTATGATTATCAGAATTAAAAGAGAGACAAAGAGAGAGAGAATACGAACAATAATGATGATGATGATGATCATGATAATGATGATGTTCGTGTTTTTCTTGCATTTTTAACAAGAACAAAAAAAAAACAAAAAAAAGTCCTGAATTCTTAATCTAAAAAGTGTAGAAAAACAAAATAATCGGGAAATAACCACCAAAAAAAAAAAAAATAAACCCTGCATACCATTGCATTAAAATCTATGTTGCTATGTAAAGGGTCCGCCAAATAACTATTTTTTTTGAAAATGCTTTAAAGAAAAAACTACGGAATATTTTCTCAAATTTCTTTTTTTATTTAAAAGTACAAATCCTTTCGGTTAATAATGGAAAATAATTTCATTGAAATGATTGCCTCAGCTGGCCATGCAATAGCTTACACGATTGGTCCAATTCTTAAGCACATTATCTATTAGGTGCAGCTCTATTTCACCAATACATACATACATAATTGGTCATTACAACCCTTCAGTCAGGATTATTAACCTAGTTTCTCACACTACTTATGTTGTGTGTGTTAATTTTCATACATAAGTGGCGGGACCTATAGTTTAAAGTCGATTCCAAACGACAGATTTTTGAGAAACTTTTCATGGCAATTTTATTTTTACTCTCAGAGTTTTTTTCTATTTTATTTTGATGTCTGGCCGGGGACTCGAACCCTGGCTTTAAGTCTAATAAGCCAGCACACTACCTACTAGACCACGGCGACCTCATATTTCACCAATGGCTTCACGAATATTGTCCTTTAAAGCGTCAATTGTCTCTGGCTTGTCGGCATAACACTTATCTTTGACGGCACCCCACAAAAAAAATAGTCCAACGGTGTCAAATCGCAGCTTCGAGGTAGCCAAACGACATCAGCTCTGCGGCTGATAATGCGATCTTCAGAAACAGGAGGCAAAACATCGAGTGTAGCTTCGGCTGTGGGGCACGTAGAGCCGCCCTATCAAAACCAAATGTTGCAAATATCCTCCTCTTCAATTTTTGTGAACAAAAATTCATTCCGCATAGCCCAATAACGATCGCCATTGACTGTAACGGCCACTCCTTGCAATTTGAGAGTTTTTTCTTTAAAGCATTTTCAAAAAAAAAAAGTTATTTGGCGGACCCGATAGTGTGTTATTGCAGCAGTTCTAGACAAAATCACACTTCATTTCGATAAAATTCCTAATACGGTGGCGCTATTGCCGTTTAAATTTAAAATTTTAACCTTCAATTCTCCATAAATTCTTAATGAAAGTTCAGTTTCAGGGTTCGGAATTATACGTTGAGTCCATAAAATTGAAAACACTTTTGAGGTTATACTGTGCATGCGCTTTCGCCACGAATAATAAAAGACAAGGAAGAACAGGAATGGTCAAACTTAAATTGATGGTAGCGCAGCGAGACCGATAAAATAGATACCTAGAAGCGTAAAGATGTTAAAGACCTAGTCAACGAGATGACAGATGGTCCATGGAGCTCACCTGTAGTCCTAGTCAAGAAGAAAGATGGCAGTACAAGATTCTGCATAGACTACAGGAAGCTGAATGATATCACTAAAAAGGATAATTACCCGCTACCGAGAATTGATGACACACTCGACACGCTAGCAGGGACGAAGTGGTTCTTCACACTCGATTTACAAAGCGGGTATTGGCAGGTGGAGATTGCAGACATGGACAAAGAGAAAACCGCATTCAGTGCGAACGGTAGCTTATTGCAATTTAATGTTATGCCATTTGGCCCATGTAATGCCACGGGCACATTCGAGCGGCTTATAGAACCTATGCTAAAGGGATTGCATTGGAAGTCTTGCCTGGTGTAGCTCGACGACATAATAGTTATGGGCAGACTCCAAGAGTCTGGGAGAAGTTCTGCGATGAATATCGGATGTCTAGACTCAAACTATTCATTGCGTAAATCGCAATAAACGCCATTATTGAACTCAATTTCATATAAAGTTTCAATTAATTATTGCGCAATAAATACGTAAATTGGAATTGTTATAATATTGAGTAAAACTTAAAATACAACACTGTAGTTGATATTTGACAACTCAAGTGTCAACAACTAAAGGGTGATTTTTTTAGCTATTATCTTTTTGGCAACACTGGTTTAAATAGCTCATGCACGTTTCGTGTTTTGTTTCAGTGTCAAACATATTCAGTTTGGTCTATAATTTAACCAGAAATCGTCTTACAAACAAACAACGCTTGCAAATCATTGAATTTTATTATTAAAATGTGTGCTCTGGAAACTTGGCCGAAGATCCACCTCTTTATCGAAAAATTACGTTCAGCGACGAAGCTCATTTTTGGTTCAATTGATACGTAAATAAGCAGAATTGTCGATTTTGAAGTGAAGTGAAGATTAGTCAGAAGCATTTCAAAGGCTACCAATGCATTCAGAAAAAGTCACAGTCTGGTACGGTTTATGAGCTGGGGGCATCATTGGACCGTACTTCTTCAAAGGTGCTGCAAATCGTAGCGTAACTGTGAATGGTGAGCACTACCGTGAGATGATATCCAACTTTTTTTTTGACCAAAATGCAAGAGCTTGACTTGCAGGACATGTGGTTTCATCAAGACGGTGCCACATGCCACACAGCATGCGTAACAATGGACTTATTGAGAGGCGAGTTCGGTGAATATTTTATTTTACGTTCGGGACCGCTCAATTTGCCGCATAGATCGTGTGATTTAACGCCTTTAGACTATTTTTTGTGGTATTATGTTAAAGTTCATGTCTATACAGACAAGCCCGCTTCAATTGACTCATTGAAGCATTTATTCGTGAGATACTGGCCGAAATGTTGGAATGAGTATGCCAAAATTGCACTAAGCGGCTGAACCATTTGAGGAGCAGTCGCAGTTAATATTTGCATGAAATAATCTTCAAATATTAAATTATGTGGACCGTACTATCGATTCAAATAAAGATTTCATGCATTTTTTTGAATTTTATGTGTTTTTTTTTGAAAAATTTTCCTATAGTTCTTAAAAACTCACCCATTAGGTTAGGTTAGGTTAGGTTAAGGACGTGCACCTGTCGGTCAAGACAAGCACAGTACCCGGAGATCGAAATTGACCCATTGTACATTGTCCTTAGGTTAGGAAGGAAATAGATGATATAGGAATATAGGGAAGGGGAGAGAGAATGGGAAACGAAATCACCCATTACAAGAAAAAAAAAAACACCCATCAATTTTGTTTACCACTGTCAAATAAATATTGCGTATATTTTGTGTCTGAACACTTAAAATATTGTACTCAAATAAATGAATATTGACTCAATAAAACTGTCTGTCTGAACATTGTATTAAATTTTACAACTTTTGTGTCACACTGTTCGTTTGTTATTTTTGAAATCTGTTTTGATTTGGCAAAATTGTTTTTCATTTCGTTTTCTTTTATTATTATTGTTGCTGTTGTTGTAGATGGTTTTTTTTATGATGATGATGATGATGTTGTTATTGTTATTGTCGTCGTTGTATTTGAATTTATTTTTATTAAGAGAATTTCCAGGAATTTCAAAATGTAGAAAGATGATAATGAAAGAAAAAACAACAAAACAAAAACAAAAACACCAAACATAAACAGCAAAGGAAGCTGTGTGTGCGTGTGTGTGTGTGTGTTGATTACGTCTCGGCAATATGAGTTGATTACGTCGCCTTACGTAAATGTTGTTTGTTGGCCCGTTGCAAACGAAATACGCACGTAAAAAATGCATTTACAATGCAGGCGTCAAGCGATTTGTGATATTCGAAAGTAAACATTCTTTAAAAGGTCCTTTTAAGAGATCAGAAGCAATGTTATTTGTATTGTTTGGCTAGAAAAAGGGTTTCTTTACACTTTCTATAGAACATAAGCTACTTAAGGACTTAAGTAAATTGAAAAATCTGTCATTTATAGTATAGAATCAAATATCTTGCAATTGAAAAGCCGCTTTAATCTAGTTGATAGTGTGTTGGCTCGTTAGACGTAAGGCCCGAGTTCAAAACCTAGGTCTTAGATAGCGAAATATGAAAAAATATACTCGCCTACTTAGGTTAGGTTAGGTTAGTGGTAGCTCTGATATCACAAAGCTCACTTGAGCACGCATGGCGGCCCGTTGTGATGCCACGGGTGCAACGCAGTCCCTGTACTAACCAAGTTCCGCCAAATCAGGGAAAGGAAGAAGTTGATCAGCGCAAGGGCTGCACACTCGCCTACTTGCTCTCAGCAAATTTCTGGAAAAAATTCTGAGAAGAGGGAGAAGAAGTTTCTCAAAAATCTGGCGTTTGGAATCCGCTTGAATCTTTAGCTCTTGTTACTTACGTTACGTAAGGCCCGACTTCAAATCCCAGGTCAAACATCAAAACGAAAATATGAAAATAATTTGTTCGGCGAGTTCCTCTCAACAGATTTCTGGTAAAAACTCTGAGAGTAAATAAAATTGCCATGTAAAGCTTCTCTAAAAATCTATTGTTCGGAGGCGACTTTAAACTGTAAGTCTCGCCACTCATAGATAAAATTGTCACACACAAAGCATGGGTGGAGTGTGAGTAACTAGGTTGTAATCCTGGCTAAAGGGTTGTAATGACCAATTATGAATATATGTAGTAGGCAGTGTGTGGTCTTATTAAACGAAAGACCACAGTTCAAATCCCAGCCCAAAACAAAACAAAATTGAAAAATCATTTCTTACTCGTCTTCCTCTCTGCAAATTTCTCGCAAAAACTCTGAGAGTAAATAGAACTTTTCAGGAAAAGTTTCTTATAAATCTGGCGCTCAAAGGTCACTTTAAACTGTAGGTCCCGCCACTCAAAGATAAAATTGACACACACAACATGGGTGGTGTGAGAAACTAAGTTGTAGTCTTGAATAAAGGGTTGCAATCATAGATGGCAGGTAAATAAAGCATCAAATCGTCAAATTTCAGAAAAAAATCGTCAAAATCGTCAAAGGCGTTCATGGAAATCGTAAAAAATTTAAATTTTTGACACACCGGCGTGAAGATGGCTCTGGTGTTCTGTCATCTGTATTTATGGATAATGTAAATATTGAGGAGACGGATGCTCTTGATGTTCTGGGCATGAGAATTAGTTGTGATGCTCGTTGGAACGATCACATTTTTCAAGTGTCGACGGAAGCATTCAAGTGCCTTGGTTTTTTGAAACAACGGTGCAGGAAATACTTCACTCCATCCGACCTTCTTACTATTTACAGGACCTTTATCCGACCCCGTATGGAGTACAACTCTCATGTATGGGCCGGTGCTCCAAAATCTATTTTGAAGCTTCTCGACCGCGTACAGGAGAGGGCGAAGATGCTTATTAATGACAGTAGGGTATCCAACTCTATTGATTCGTTGGAGCATTGTCGCAATGTGGCGTGTGTTTCATTGTTCTATCGGTACTATAATGGGAGGTGTTCTCGAGAGATAAGAGGCTTGGTTCCCGATAATCACATATTTTTACGCGGTACTCGAGCTTCTCGCAGAGCACATCCTTTTATGGCTGATTGTCCAGTGAACCGCACAATGCATTTCAAGGAGAATTCATTTTTTGCCCGCACTGCTCGCATGTGGAATGATCTTCCTGCGAGAGTTTTTCCCGTCAATTACGTCAACTACTCCCTCTTTCCTATAATCTATTTTACTAAACCTGCACAATACACTGCATGAATAGGGGCCATCCCCTGAGTGTTGGCTTTTATTAAAAAAAAAAAAAATTCAATAAGTCAGAAGCTCTTAACGTTCTGAGCATCATGAAAATTCAGTGTGATGTTAACTGGATCCGACACATTTTTCAGTACCTTAGCTTCTTAACAGTTTCTTCCTATTTGCATCACCTATATCCGAAAGAGAATGAAGTACAGTTCATGTAAAGGCTGGTCCCTCAACGTCTATTTTGAGACTTCTAGACTACGTAAGGTAAGGGCGAAGTTGCTTGTTAATGACGGCAGACTATCGAGCTCTATTCATTCATTGGAGCATCGTTGCAATGTAGCTTGTAAGGGAATTGTTTCCTAGAATCATGTATTCCTACTAACACTAGCCTTTTTCACCAACCACCTCTGTATGTGGTCGATTGGCCAGTGGATCGCACACTGCATTACAGACAAAATTCGTTCTTTAGTCGGGTTATTCGTATGTGGAACTTCTTCACATTAAGCACGGCAATAAGTATATAATCGTGTCTAGAGGTTTGCCTTATTATATGCTATGAATCTCACAATGGTGCTGGTGATAACGTAGCTACTGATAGGATTTCACAATGGGGCCATATTGAAAGTGATCACCAAAGCCAAAAGCAGTCTATAACTTCACTGCATCTGCAGTGAGTGAGATATAATTGACATATGTTTTCTAGGTTAGAAGCTGCTAATGCGCCTTTTCATTTCTTGATAGGTGTTCTAATGGGTAGGCTTTGAACTTTAGGCTAATAACACATTGTCCTCCAAGTCGAAATTTATTGCTAAAACCATAGGAATATTATGGCAGTATACGCCACCTAATAAATAGATCCAGCTTGGCCGTTTATCGTATATGCTATGGCAATAGCAGCATATATTTAGAGAAACCAGCTTTCATAGCTGGTTGCCCATCTTACATACATACAAAATTGGACATTACAACCCTTCAGTCAGGATTACGACCTAGCTTCTCACACCACTTATGTTGTGTGCGTTAATTTTATGCATGAGTGGCGGGACCTACAGTTTAAAGTCAACTCCGAACGACAGATTTTTTGAGAAGCTTTTCATGGCAATTTTTTTACTCTCAGAGTCTTTGCCACAAATCTGCTGAGAGGAAGTCACCGAAGAAATATTTTTCGTTTTGATGTCTGACCTGGGATACGAACCCGGGCCTTTTGTCTAATAAGCCAACACACTACCCACTGGACCACGGCGACTTCAATCCCATCTTGGGATTCGGAATCTTACATGATCTTCGTTGACAGTCAGACTGCCCTTAGGGCCATTGCGTCGGTCTGGTGCAAATCACGGTTCGTTCGCGAGTGCAAAGAGTCGTTGAAGAGTTTTGGACCAGACCGTATCCGTCTGTGCTGGGTTCCGGGTCACAGAGCGGAATACTGGGCAATGAGACGACGGATGCCCTCGCTAGGTTAGGCTCGCTTTCAGGTGGCGATTTGACAGTTGGTCATGACCCCCCCAGTCTGCCACCTCTATAGCCTCATCGATGGATGGGTCAGGAGGGAAGAGCAGAGACGTTGGGGGAACGGATCGGGTTGTCATGCTTCTAAGACAGCGTAAGAACAGCTTGGTTGCTGGGTATAGATAAGGCCAGCTAAAGCTTAGTTATTGGGTTTATTACGGGGCACTGTAAGTTTAGGTCACTGAAAAGGATTTGGCACAAATCACAGTCGTATCGATTACAAAGTATTTTGCGTTAAAAAGGAGTTTGAGACCATTGAACATCTCCTCTGTAACTATCGAACCTTTATTAGGTTGAGCTTAAAGAGCCTTGTCAAAGTGTTATTTGAGGGTTTAAATTGTGAGTCGGTAGCCGACATAAAGACTCTCCATAGATTCTTTATAAGTTTGAGCGGGTTGATGGATGGATCCAAGCGGGGAAGAACTGTTGGTGTTGTTCTGTTTCTAGGCGTCTATGGCCTGCTGTGGATAGCAAGAGGACAGAGTGGCTGCTGGGCTTGGTTAAGGCCAGCTTAAGGTTGGTTGTTGGTTTTATCATGGGGCACTGCGAGATTAGGTCGCTGACAGGGATCCTACCAAGGTAGGTTGAGGTTAAGGACCCTTGACAGGACTTTCTTTGAGAGCTTGAGTTCTGTGTCGAGAGCCGACATCAAGGCTCTCCACAGATTCATTAGCAGCTTGGGCTTCGTAAGTGTAGTCGCACTCTCACCCTCTTTTGTTTTGTGTCTGTTTCTTTATGTGTGTTATTCTTCCGTTTTCCATTCTCCCTGCCCTTACCTACATTCCTATATCCTCTATTTCCCTCCTCCTCTAAAGACAATGTACAATGGGTCAATTTCGACCTCCGGGTATAGTGCTTTTTTTTTTAATAAAAACCAACACTCAAGGGATGGCCCCTATTCATGCAGTTTTAGGAAAATAGGTTATAGGAAGGAGGAAAGAGGGAGTAGTGTTTGTGGACATTCGATTTAAACTCACCAATATCGTATTTGACGGGAAAAACACTCGCAGGAAGATCATTCCACAAGCGAGCGGAGCGGGCAAAAAATGAATTCTCCTTGTAATGCATTGTGCGGTTCACTGGACAATCAACCACAAAAGGATGTGCTCTGTGAGAAGCTCGAGTACCACTTAAAAATATGTGGTTATCGGGAACTATCTTGTCTTGACCGACAGGTGCACGTCCTCTAACCTAACCTAGCTTTGAAACTGTTTATGCCTAACCATTCCTTGGCTGGGCCTCTTTCCATCTTGAATAATTATTCAGTTGGTCAAGGTAATTAATGGAATTTCCGATTCTTCTTCTTTATACGCCTTGAAGTTTGTCGCTTTTAATGCAATTGTTATTGCTTCGGCCACTGTCGCCATTGGATTTTCATTATTTTTCATTTATTCGCAGTGAGTTGTTAGCCCTGGCCTGTGGATCATCATCATACCATCGTTTGGTTTTGTTTGGACGACCTTTTGTCGTATCGCTTGAGTCCATTTACTTGTTGTTGGTGTTTTCAATCTTTTCAATAAATTACGTTACTTTTGTTATTCTGTGTTCTGTGTTGTTGTGCTTTCAAGATTAAAAACAAAAAACAACAAAAAATGGAAGCTTAACCTGGTCAAATGCAGTTCTTTTCACTTTTCTGATGGTATTGTGCTGCTGTATTAGTCCATCCTGATTGGGTATTATTGACCACATGGGTGTGAGCCAAAGTATGCGTATTAATGCGTGTGATTCTCTTGATTTTTATATGAGTTTTCTTCGTTTTTTTGTTTTTGTTTTCTTTTATTAAAGTATTGAACATGTTTGAAATGCCGAAAGGAAATTATAATCAGAGACACAAAATTGGTTCTTTATGTCGGTTAATAACGAGTTGCAACAACACCAGAAACAACATTAAGATTTCAGAAAAGAGTTTATAAAACTATACAAAACACTGCATTACCATTAATGCTAAAAAGGGATCAAGGGGTCTAAAGATTGTAAATGAAATTTGTTTGATTGAATTTACATTTCATAAGAAATCACAGATACACCGTCTAGTTAGAAGAAGTTTCCCCTAACTGCAAAAGATTCAAAGCTTTTTGAATCATTGAGATTGATCTGCAATGTTTTAATAGCATAGGAATGCCGTGGTCTAGTGGGTAATGTGTTGGCTTATTAGACGAAAGGCCCGGGTTCGAATTCCAGGTCAGACAACAAAACGAAAGTTATTTCTTCGGCGACTTCCTCTCCGCAGATTTCTGGCAAAGACTCTGAGAGTAAATAAAATTGCCATGAAAAAGTTTATCAAAAAATCTGTCGTTCGAAGTCGACTTTAAACTGTAGGTCCCGCCACTCATGTATAAAATTAACGCACACAACATAAGTGGTGTGAGAAGCTAGGTCGTAATCCTGACTGAAGGGTTGTAATGGCCAATTATGTATGTATTCAACCATTTGCATTATAACACGGAAAGTAAGTAAATGAAACACACAACAGACAACAACAAAATACACACATTGTACGGTACATAGAATTTTAATAAAAAAAAATACCTATAAGAACGGAACAAAAAAAAATATAAAAAAAATGCAAAACTCCATAGGAAAATAGTGAATTTATCAGATGCCAGTGGAAAATAAAACCGCATATACATTTTGTATAACCCAATACGAAAAAAAAAATTTAAATTTCTATTCATTGTGACTAAAAAAAAAAAGACAAGTTTCGTTACATCTTATGATTTAACAGACATAGCGACTAGACAAGCCGACATTCAAATCAAGTTTTAATGCCATTCAAAATAGAAAACGAAAAAACGAAAAAACATTTAAAGAAGTCGCTTAAGACACCTGTGCTGGATTAAAAAAATGTTGTTGAAATCATCATAATTTATAAATTTAAGAAAAAAAGAGACATAATTTAACATTGAATTACAACTTTATTTAACAGACTAAATAGTTTTATTGTGTATGTTTTTTTTTTCGTTTTTAATTTAATAATCGAATTTAAATTTTTTTAATAAAAAATTTGTATTGCCTGCCGCCACCCAGAAAGCAGTTCTTTTTTATCAGCATAAAAATCAAAAAATTTTTTTGAAAATATTTTAACAATTTACGAAACTTGTTTGTTATACTTCAACGACGATATTGTTTAGAAAAAACGAAAAAAATAAAAATTAATCACAAAAACAATATTTTTTTTAGTTTTTTTATTTTTCATTTGATGTGATTGTAATCTTAAAGGAATGCAAGGTCTTTTACATAAAATTTTTTAAATTTTACATTTACTTACATATCTACATACATATGTATCTGTACATACATACAAACTTATTATCGCGTATTGGAATTTGTTCGAATTCATTGAAATTTATTGTCTAATAAAGTAAATTTTTTTTTAAAAGAAAAATCGAAAATAAATCTTTTAAACTCTGCAATCAATCAAATTTTTTTGTTTTCAATTATTTCGACCATTTCCTATTACAGAAATTGAACATTTGTAGTCGGGTCCAGCCCAAATATATTACCAGTACCATTTAGAGTTTTTGGTTAAAAGTGTTTTAGCTGCCTTAAATGCCTATATTCAAACTCCAGTCCAGACATACATACATACAACCCTTCAGTCAGGATTACGACCTAGCTTCTCACACCACTTATGTTGTGTGTGTTAATTTTATACATGAGTGTGGCGGGAGCTACAGTTTAAAGTCGACTCCGAACGACAGATTTGTTGAGAAGCTTTTCATAGCAATTTTTACTCTCAGAGTCTTTGCCAGAAATCTGCTGAGAGGAAGTCGCGGAAGAAATATTTTTCGTTTTGATGTCTGACCTGGCATTCGAACCCGTTCCTTTTGTCTAATAAGCCAACACACTACCCACTAGACCACGGCGACTTGAAATCGTTGAATGGTGTTGTTATTTATACATCGGGCCAACATGTGTTTGAATAGTGCCCGGTTTTGGTTGGACTTACTTATATAAATTGCATAAGCGGTTTTCTTATACCACTTGCCTACAGCTCTCTTTAATTTTCCATCTAATAAGTTCACTGTTTTTCTATAGAGTTCTGCATTTTTTTTTTATCTTTTTGTGCCCTCCTCATACGTATTTTTAATGTAAAATTCTGTGTACCGTACAATGTGTATATTTTGTTGTTGACTGTTGTATGTCTTAGGTTGGACTTATACAAAATCCATAAGCGGTTTTCTAATACCACTTGCCTACAGCTCTATTCAATTTCACATCTAATAAGTTCAATATTTTTCTATAGAGTTCTAGCATCTTTTTTTGCGTTTTCATAGGTATTTTTATTAAAATTCTATGTACCGTACAATGTGTGTATTTTGTTGTTATCAGTTATGTGTCTTATTTAATTATTTTCCGCGTTATAATGCAAATGGTGTTGGTATTTATACATCGGGCCAACATGTATTTGAATAGTGCCCGGTTTTGGTTGGACTTACTTATACAAAATCCATAAGCAGTTTTCTTATACCACTTGCATACGGCTCTATTCATTTTTACATCTAATAAGTTCAATATTCTCTATTTCTATAGAGTTCTTGCATTTTTTATCTTTTTTGTTCCGTTTTCATAGGTATTTTTTTTTATTAAAATTCTATGTACCGTACAATGTGTGTATTTTGTTGTTATCAGTTATGTGTCTTATTTAATTATTTTCCGCGTTATAATGCAAATGCTTGATTAGTGTTATTATTTATACATCGTGCAAGACTTGTTAAAATATTTCAACACTAATTCCAACAATTGTTTAGTGCCCAGTTTGGGTTACATTTCCGGCAAAGTCAGTTTGTTTTATTCTTAACCCTTCTAAAAAGTTACATTGATTTAAAAATAAGCTGGATAATGCTATGGGCCGAAATATTTGTAATTCGAAAACTACATGCATAAATACTTAATTGGTCATTACAACTCTTTAGTCAGGATTACGACCTAGCTTTTCACTGAAGTTATGTGTGTTAATTTTAAACAGGAATGGTGGGACCTGCAGTTTAAAATCGGGTTTTCCGTATACTTGCTCCAGTGAATAAAGTGAAAATATTGTAAATAAATGGCAGACTTAAGGGAGGTTTGTTCGAATCGATTTTGAAAATTAAACGTTAAAGATGGTACCACGTTTTGGTCGGCCAACCAAAACGAAAAAAATTTTAACTGGTGGAGCTAGCGATAACCGATCATATTGCATGAAATACAGTCGAACTTCTATAAATTGTTTCACCATTATCCAGAAAAAAACTTCTTTTGTGTATAGACTTCAATAAGCCAGAAGTCTATGGCGATAATTTATAGGCTCCTGAAACCCCCTTAGGGATAATATAGTTAGAAGTGGTTGTAAGAGTACACCTCCAACCAAATAAAGTTCAACACGCACAAATATTAAAGCCGATTAGGTTTTCAATGTTAATTATTCAAAAAAAAAATATTTTCTGCAGCAATGCAGCTATTTTTTGTCCAACAAAGTCAGAGTTTCTGTGCTGGCTTATTAGACGTAAAGCCAGGGTTCGAGTCCCAGGCCAGACATCAAAATAAAAAAAAAAACAAAAATATTTTTCGGCGATTTCTTCTCTTTCTCTTCTTGAAAAGTTTCTCAAAAAAAAAAAATCTATCGTTCGGAGTCGACTTTAAACACACACAACATAAGTGGTGTGAGAAACTGCGGGCTTCTTGGAGGCGATTGCTATAGACTGTCTAATGGCGAAGCAACTCGTTTCCTTACCTGCCCTCTTTCCACCTTTCCTAAACCTGCACAATGCACTGCATGAGTAGGGGTCATCCCCTGAGTACAGGTTTAATAAAAAAAAATTTTTTTTTTTTGGAAAGTTTTTTGTGACTAAATATTTTCCCACAACTGTATTAAAGTTGTCAGTTGTGTGGTAGAGTTGAGTAGAGTTTTCATTTTAATTTGTACGATACGTATTCGAATGTGTTCTAAATTTCTCAATGAAATCTATTCTTTGGAGTTATTCGTATCGAATAAAAACAATCTGATCGACGATAGGCATTATTAAACCACAATACAAAAACAACAAAAAAAATAATAAAAACAATACAACAACAACAAAAATCAGTACGTAATAATAATCAAAACTCAATAAATCAAATGTTGGCTGCAATTTTGAAAGGTTCGTCGAAAGTGGAGTAGAAGTGAGAAGTGAAGCAGAGAGAGAGAATTGTTGCAGTTAACTAATGAAGCATATTTCATATTTCGTTATTCAATTGGAACTTAAAAATCTGAATGGAATAAAAAATTTATTAAAAAAAAATCATTTAAATTAAATAAAATAACGAGTGACAAATGGTTCAACACTTTAAGCCATGCCAATAACAGGGGGCTGCCATCAAACACAGAACAATACAGTACAGACTTTTAAATTATTTTCGAATGTTCGCCAGCATTTGGATACGAATTATTTTTCGTTTAATATTCACATACAGTGGAACTTCTATAATTTGAACTTCTATTACTTGAATTTTCAATAAGTTGAAGCACAGCAACAGCATCTTGGAGAGAAATTCTATCAGGTTTTACTGCTTTAACTAGAAATTTCTATAAGTTGAAGTTTTTTTCCGGATAATGGCGATTCAATTTATCGAAGTTCAACTGTATTATGTCCAAATCTGTGTAGGTTCTTCCTGTGGCATCCATAAACAGCCAGAAACTGGGTTACGTAGAAATTCAGCCTATTCTCCATTCATGGGATTATATCAGGGACAAGTTTAAATGTCCATCGTCCCTTTAACTGTTCTCCCATCGTGGAAGTCCTTCACTACCCTGACTTTATACGTACGTAATTGGCCATTACAACCCTTCAGTCAGGATTACGACCTAGCTTCTTATGTTGTGTGCGTTAATTTTATACATGAGTGGCGGGACCTACAGTTTAAAGTCGACTTCGAACGACAGATTTTTGATAAGCTTGTTCATGGCAATTTTTACTCTCAGAGTCTTTGTCAGAAATCTGCTGAGAAGAAGTCGCCGAAGAAATATTTTTTGTTTTGATGTCTGTCCTGGGATTCGAACCCGGGCCTCTTGTCTAATAAACCAACACACTACCCACTAGACCACGGCGACTATAACCTGACTTTATAGTAGCCGTTTATCGTGGGTCCTCGTGACGGCGAAAGCATATCCTCCTCATCTCGTCTGCCAATATGTTTATCGGTATTGTTTTCGCCAATACCATTTCCGCTTCATCAGACATTGTCTTGAAACTGCTTATCTGTCTATCGCGCTAAAGGCGATACACCGAGGACAGTTTTATCGTTGTGGTCCCCACGGAAAGTGTTTCCGGTCATAGTTGGCAAGCGAGACAAAGCTCGTTATTATCGTCCTCTTAAATGTATTTGGTCCGCCTAAACCACAGATGACTTTTCGATGTTGCATTTCACATGCTCCTTGAAGTTCAATCTGTCGTCGATAATCACTCCCCAAGTATTTTATGGCCCTCTTCGATTCGATCTTAGTGTCTCCAAAGATCACTTCCATCTTCTCCACTATCTTCCGGCCACTTATCAAGACGGCCTCCGTTTTATGTGCAGCAAGTGTCAAATCTGCCGCATCAAGCCACGCTCCAACTTTGCGAATCGTTATGTTCGTCTTCTCCTCTATCTCCTTTACTGTCTTAGCGACTGAGACTATGACAATGTCATCTGCAAAGCCCACAATTGTAGTCCCGTTTAACAATTGCAGTCGAAGTACTCCATCGTACATAATGTTCCATAGTAGTGGGCCAAGTACAAAGCCATGCGGGACACCTGCCGTCACTACATATTCCTGCTCTAAGAATCTCCATTGCAAAGAATCTCTATTAAGTACGGCGGTGTAGCTATGTTATAAAGAGCTCTCATAATCCGCCTCCAATTTCGCTGAGTTGAACGCGTTTCTAACGTCAAGTGTGGCAATCGCGCAGTATTCCATGGTGCCAAATGTCCATCTTTCGCCCTCTATTGCATCTCTTGCAATGTCGACTATCCTCCTTACGCGTTAAGAGTGGACCGTTCTTTCCTAAATCCATATTGCAGGTCCGTGAGAGCTCCTCCTGCCTCGGCACGCGTCAGTAGTCGATTGTATATTATCCTCTCCAGTATTTTTCCCATTGTGTCAAGTAGACATATGGCAGGATACGACGATGGTTACCCTGGTGGTTTGCCAGATTTCGGAATGAGAATCAATTTCTGCTTTTTTCGTCTACGTGGAAACACACCCTCGACGAAGCACTTGTGGAACACCTTGGCGAACATATCAGGTCTGAACCTCAGGTCTTAAGTGCCCAATTCGGGGGGTTTTCTTTTATAGCTTTACGAGCTAAAGGTTGGAAAATTTTCAAAAGACACTGGTAGCCCGGCATACCAATGTGCACGATTCGCCGCAATACTTACTCTCGGCTTGCTAAACGCATACCTACTAAAATCAACCTAGTTCGTCACACTTTCAACCATTTCATTACGGCATTCTGGGCATGCCTCATCCATGCCATGACCAAACTTATAGAGATAAGCCCTATAATATCCATGGCCCGTTAGCAACTGTGTCAGGTGGAAGTTTACCTGACCGTGTCTTTTTTTAGTCCATACGCCTATGCTCGGTTTGAGTCTGTGGGTTCATCTTCTCTTGGTGGAATTGGACCACTCCTGCTGCCATCTAGTCATAGCATTATCAGTTAGTTGAACAGGGTTCGAAATTTCCTCCTCTCTGCATCCCCTACTAGCTTCAGGGGCATTATCCCCGCAATCACTAACACTGCATCAGTAGAGACTGTTCGGAAGGCAGAAATCACCCTGAGAGCTGATCTCTTGTAGGCCGCTTCTATTCCTGCTCTGTAGGTCCTCTTCTCCATAGCCCCAGCCCATACAGGGGCTGCATATATAGCAATCGCTGACTTTACCGTTCATCAGTCTCCTCCCCTGTTTTGGGCCTCCTAGGTTAGACATTAATGGGGCAAGTGCACATGCAATCGCCGCACATTTTTGGCCGATGAACGGGCCCTGAAAGTGAGCCTATTGTCAATTATCACTCCCAGATATTTAATTGCCTGCTTTGATGATACTTACCTATTGTTATGGTAATAAATTCAATCCTCTTCCTGCTGCTTACAAGGAGTACATCCGTTTTGTGATCAGCTAGTTTGAGACCTATTTCCGTGTTAAAATTCTATGTACCGTACAATGTGTGTAGTTTGTTGTTGTCTGTTGTGTGTTTCATTTACTTACTTTCCGTGTTATAATGCAAATGGTTGAATAGTGTTGTTATTTATACATTGGGCCAACATGTGTTTGAATAGTGCCCGGTTTTGGTTGGACTTAGTTATACAAATTGCATAAGCGGTTTTCTTATACCACTTGCCTATAGCTCTATTCAATTTTACATCTACTAAGTTCACTATTTTTCTATAGAGCTCTGCATTTTTTTTTTTATCTTTTTGTTCCCTCCTCATATGTATTTTTATTGTAAAATTCTGTGTACCGTACAATGTGTGTATTTTGTTGTTGCCTACTGAATGTCTTATTTACTTATTTTTCGCATTATAATGCAAACAGTTGGATAGTGTTGTTATTTATACATCGGACATCACTTATTTGAATATTTCAACACTAAAACTAACATGAATAGTGCCCGGTTTTGGTTGGACTTAGTTATACAAAATCCATAAGCGGTTTTCTTATACCACTTGCCTACAGCTCTATTCAATTTGACATCCGATAAATTCACTATTTTTCTATGGAGTTCTTGCATTTTATTTTATCTCTTTTGTTCCCTCTTCTTACGTGTTTTTATTGTAACATTCTGTGTACCGTACAGTGTGTGTATTTTGTTTTTATCAGTTATGTGTCTTATTTAATTACAAATTTTACAAATTTCTGAACCAATGCAAAAGGCGGTTTTAAAATCGAGGAAAGTTGCCAGACACTTATAAAGATTGTAACGTTTCTGAAATTTGTTAACCGTATGGCATACCTTTTGTGGCTGAGTGTATTTGTAAAGAAGTGTTTACATTGATATGAATTGATATGATAAGTTTCATTATTTTTTATTAAAAAATTTTGTTTTTTATGAATGAACAAATAAAGTACCCGACATTTTCTGGTATATTTGGGCATATTTTTTTGAGTTTTTTTTATTTATGCTTTTAATGCATTTTTTTGTAAAGTGCTTAAGAATTTTTATTAATTTTTTTTTTGTAATGAAAATACTGAAAGACAGGCAGACAGATAGAGAGATATGTATGTACTCTTGATATGTAAGTTGGATTAGTTGAGTTGGTTGATCGTTTGCTTGGTTGACTGTCTGGTATTTAGTGGGTTTCATTGGAATGCATATGCAAGGCTTTTAACAGTACGTACATACATACATACATACAAATGGATGTAAATAAAATTATAAATAATTTAAAAAGTGTTAATAGTTAGAAAAAGTATGTAAAAAATAAATATTTGTAAGGTGGCATTAAAGAGATTATTATTATGATGATGATGATGATGATGATGATGATTATTTATTTTATTATAACTTCTTAAACAGCAGATACTGCACATGTACTATGTACATAAATAATAATATTAATAAAAACATACGTACAGTGATGGCCATAAAGTTAGCGTACATGATACTGCCTAGGTTAGGTCAGGTTAGGTCGTAGTGGTAGCTCTGATATCACAAAGCTCACTTGAGCACGCATGGCGGCTCGTTGTGATGCCACGGGTAAAACGCAGTCCCTGTACTAACCAAGTTCCGCCAAACCAGGGAAGGAAGAAGTTGATCAGCGCAAGGGCTGCACAACAAAAGCTACTGTCTATCTTTAAAAGCAAATATTTCATGGATTTCTTTATTGTTTTTCAAATTTCTTTTCTATACGTGCGATATATCTTGCAAAGATCACGATACAATACTTTCATTGTCATGTCTATATATATCTTTGCTGTTTTTCGGTTCAGAATAGAATAACCGTTAGAAAACACTGGACTGGAGAACTATTGTTTTTTATTACAACTGCCAATCTCCTTGGCATACTTTCTACAAGTCCTATACAGCGCTCCACTGAAATAGCATACCAAGTTTTTCCTATTTCTATCCATAAATCGGTTAAATTTTTAGGTTTTCCTCTCATTACCATCTGCTTCATATCATTCCAAAGGTTCTCAATAGGATTGAGGTCCGGAGTTTGGGATATTGTTCCAAGTAACTCCTCACTAAGCAGGTTGAGTGTTTTGGGTCATTGTCGTGCATAAAACTCCACCTAAGTGGCGTTTTGTCCTCTGCATAATACTATGTTCAGACATTTACTTATATTGAGAAAATCGCAATAAACGGCATTATTGATCTCAATATTTCATATAAAATTTCAATTAATTATTGATCAATAAATTCATAAACGGCCCACACCATTACCAACGGCGGCGCTTGAGTTCTGGTAGCCAATCGCAAGTGTAAATTTTCATCTGACCTCTTTGGCAAGTAAACCCGATAATTTTGTTTGTTCACAAACTGATCAATTTGGAATGGCTTCTCATCGCAGTAAACCAAATTCGGTAACTGGCCACTTTCGTGCAAGCGAAGTAACTCCTTGGCTCTTGGTGAGCTCTTGCAGTTTTTGGAACTTGAATGGCTTTAGTCCAAGCTCATTTTTCAATATGTGTTGCATCCGTTCTTGCGATATGTTCAGCTCACGAGCAATTTTTCTACCACTGCGGCGTGGATTTCGATCAAATCTGGCCTTTACTTTTCGGATCATTTCTGGTGTTTTTTCCGTTTTTTTTCGTCCACTTTTTGGACGCATTGCAACACTGCCAGTATCACGGTAACGAGCAATGGTACGAGAAGCAAAAGATTTATTCACATTTAAATGCTGGAGGGCTCTAACGATAGTTATCTGTGGTTTTCCAGCCAAATATCAGGCAATCACACTATCACGCTTGAATTCCATTACGAATAACTTTTTTTTTTCTGAATGCAATAGATCAAAATGCTTTTGTAAGCTTGTAAATAATAAAATGAACTGTCACTGGAATAAATCTGTCAGCTGTTAGACGAGCGGTTTACAAATGATAACAACCTGAAGTTGGTTGCAATACATATCAGCCACCCTGTATATTCATTAATATTCTTCAAATCAGGAATTTTTTCCTGTTCTCGAAAATCTGACTACAAAATATTTCTCCACTTATGCATTACAACCCTTCAGTCAGGATTATTGACCTTGCTTCTCACACCAGTTATGTTGTGTGTCTTAAATTTTATACATAAGTAGTGGGACCTACAGTTTAAAGTCGACTTCGAACGACAGATTTTTTTGAGAAACTTTTCATGACAATTTTATTTACTCTTAGAGTTTTTGCCACCTAGACTACGGCACCTTCAATTTGACAAACAAAAATCAATTTCTATTAAAATACGAAGAAACTTTCGAAATCAACTGAAGATAGTATTGTAGCTTTGACTGGATGTGGCTATTCTACCAGGGAAATTTCAAAAAAAATTCGGAGTTAATCAGTCAGTGGTCATCAAGTTCCAAAAACCTCGTTCTGTCTCAAGTCAGATGTCGTAAAAATCTTTTAACTAGTGCAGATGCTCGTCTAATGGCAACAAAAATTAAATGCGACAAATTTTTAACACCAAAAGGACCTTCTTTGGCAATCAGGAACATTACACCCACATTATCGATTGTGTGCGTTTGTATTTCACCAATGGCTTCACGAATATTGTCTTTTAAAGCGTAAATTGTCTTTGGCTTGTCGACGTAACACTTATCTTTGATGGCACCCCACAAATAATGGTTCAACGTTGTCAAATCGCAGCTCCGAGGTGGCCAAACAACATTAGCTCTGCGGCTAATAATGCGATCTTCAAAAACAGGACGCAAAACATAGTGTAGCTACGGCTGTGGGGCACGTAGAGCCGCCCTATTAAAACCAAATGTTGCCAATATCCTCCTCTTCAATTTTTGCGAACAAAAATTCCTTCCGCATAGCCCGATAACTATCGCCATTGACTGTAACGGCCACTCCTTGCTTATTTTCAAACAAAAATGGTCCAATTATACCTCTGGATCAAAATCCGCACCAAACAGTGACTCGTTTTGGGTGCATTGGCTTTTCAATGTATTCGTGCGGGTTTTCTGTTCCCCTAAATGCGACAATTTTGCTTGTTTGCATACCCGCCAAGATTAAAATGAGCTTCATCTGAAAAGATGATATTTTTTTGCCAAAATCGCCATTTTCTGTAAGTCGATCGTAGGCCCACTTAGCGAGGCAGCCATTTGAATGAAATTATTTTCCATTATTAACTGGAAGTTGCCGCGGTCTAGTGGGTAGTGTGTTGGCTTATTAGACAAAAGGCCCGGGTTTGAATCCCATGTCAGACATCAAAACGAAAAAATATTTCTTCGGCGACTTCCTCTCAGCAGATTACTGGCAAAGACTCTGAAAGTAAAAATTGCCATGAAAAGCTTCTCAAAAATCAGTCGTTCGGAGTCGACTTTAAACTGTAGGTCCCGCCACTCATGTATAAAATTAACGCACACAACATAAGTGGTGTGAGAAGCTAGGTCGTAATCCTGTCTGAAGGGTTGTAATGGCTAATTATGTATGTATGTAACTGGAAGGTTTGTATTTTCAAATAAAAAAAAGAAATTTCAGAAAATATTCAGTAGTTTTTTCTTTAAAGCATTTTCAATAAAAAAAAGTTATTTGGCGGACTCTTTAATGTTGTTTAATACTAAGTGTTAGAATAAAAAAACGAAAAAAAAAATTTTTTTTTTAATTTTTTTTATCAATTAAAATTTTATGCAATTAAAAATGCTTAGAGTACAAACATGTACTCATTTATGCACCCCACTGTATATGTACCGAACAAATAACCAAAAATCATAAACAGATTTTATGACCTGAAATACAAT
The DNA here is from genome assembly GCA_014635995.1 of Sarcophaga peregrina. Taxonomy (NCBI): domain Eukaryota; kingdom Metazoa; phylum Arthropoda; class Insecta; order Diptera; family Sarcophagidae; genus Sarcophaga; species Sarcophaga peregrina. The sequence goes on along the minus strand of CM025792.1, from coordinate 87,351,833 downwards.
TCATAATAGAATGAATGAATTGAATTGAAATGGAATGGAATATGGAATGCAATGCAATGGAATGCAGTGTAATGAACCCCCTTCCCCCCCTCTAGTAATGAAATCTAATGTAAATGCTACGTTATTTTTTTTTTAATTTTCATTGACGAAAAAGTGTTTTGTAATCAAAATTCCATGTCTTTCCTTCATTTTTTTTTCATTTCTTTTCTTGTCTATTTCTTTAAATAAATACGTAGCTTTTGTAATACAATTTTTTTGTTGTTGTTGTTGTTTTATTTTTATTATTTATTTTTGTTTAATTTTATGTTTTTTTTTTGTTTTTTGTTTTTATTTCGGTATTTATTAGTTTAATTTATGATAAGAAAAATGATATGGGAATTGTAATGGTATTTACTAACCTGAAAACATTTATAAACAAAACAAAACAAAAAAAAATAATAATAAACAGATATGAGGTTATTTATTATCATATCATATCAGATCATATCATATCGTATCATATTATTATGATTTCAATACAATTCTTATATCATTCTTGATAACTTTCATTCATTCATTCATTCATATTAAAATTATTCTCATAAATTGAAAATACATTCCGGATTATTTATAAAAAGGCAATAAAGAGAATATTTTCATTTTGTTCGCTTCTTTTTTAACACATTCGCTACCAAGGACGAGTATACTCGTCTTTGACAGGGTATTACGCACTGTCAAGACGAGTATACTCGTCTTTGACTAGGTATTACGCACTGCCAAGACGAGTATACTCGTCTTTGACAGGGTATTACGCACTGCCAAGACGAGTATACTCGTCTTTGACAGGGTATTACGCACTGCCAAGACGAGTATACTCGTCTTTGCCTAGGTATTACGCACTGCCAAGACGAGTATACTCGTCTTTGACAGGGTATTCCGGCCTGCCAAGACGAGTATACTCGTCTTTGACAGGGTATTTCGCACTGCCAAGACGAGTATACTCGTCTTTGACAGGGTATTACGCACTGCCAAGACGAGTATACTCGTCTTTGACAGGGTATTCCGCACTGCCAAGACGACTATACTCGTCTTTGACAGGGTATTCCACACTGCCAAGACGAGTATACTCGTCCCAGTTTGAATATATTATAACATGCAGGCGTTTCAATTAGCAAATTTTTTTTTTGCTTGAATTTTTTTTTTTTAAAGGGTTTTCGACAAAGTCCAATACATAATGGAGGTTTATCAGGATAGCTCGGACGTAATAACAGGGTTTTGGTAAACAATAACATACATACATACATAATTGGCCATTAAAACCCTTCAGTCAGGATTACGACCTAGCTTCTCACACCACTTATGTTGTGTGCGTTAATTTTATACATGAGTGGCGGGACCTACAGTTTAAAGTCGACTCCGAACGACAGATTTTTGAGAAGCTTTTCATGGCAATTTTTACTCTCAGAGTCTTTGCCAGAAATCTGCTGAGAGGAAGTCGCCGAAGAAATATTTTTTTTTTTGATGTCTGACTTGGGATTCGAACCCGGGCCTTTCGTCTAATAAGCCAACACACTACCTACTGGACCACGGCGACAATAACACTCAAAATATAAATGGCAATGGGAATGACTTCATATAATTTAGGCTTGGCAGCGAATGTGTTAAGCAAATCGTGCCTCTGTGTCTCTTTCTGCTTAAACTCTCAATTTTTTCAATATTATAGTCTGGCTCATGCGTACTAGCCATAAGCTATTAAGCTGAAGTCACCGTATTCTAACCGGTAGTGTTTTGGATTATAAGACGGGAGTCCATAGTTCAAACCTCAGCTCATATGTAATTTCCAACAAAACGAAATAAGTCAGCTAGACTCCCTCCTGAGCAGTGACTAACATGAGATCACGGTACGACTTCACGAGGAGATTCAAGACATCGTTTCGGGACAACGGTGGTGTCTGGAAGGGTGGTGTGACCCACCCGGTGATAAGGGACTCCGTACAAATGTACACCGACGTTTTGAAGCTGAACGGAGCTGTTGACAGTAGAATTGGAATCGATTGGAATAGCCCAGTCTATAAGACTGCCAGACCACTGTAGTGTGTCTTTCAGGCGGAGGTATTGGCAATACAGGCTGCGGCGAGAATTATTCGGCACGGAAGGGTCTTCAAGCGGAACGTCACCATATTATCGATAGCCAGGCGGCTATCAAGGCTTTAATTTCTAACGTGATGAACTCCAAGACGGTGTAAGGCTGTCTCAGATATCTCTGCGAGATAGCGGAATGATACGATATCCATATCGTATGGCTACCGGGGCATAGAGGTATTCCGGTAATGTACATATCTACACCGACGGTTCGATGCTGAACAGAGCTGTTGACAGTAGAATTTTTTCGGAATCGATTGGAATAGCCCAGTCTATAAGACTGCCAGACCACTGTAGTGTAGTGTAGTGGGTACCGGGGCACAGTGATATTCCGGGTAACTACAGAGCTGAGGAACTTGCCAGGCGGGGCACGACCAACGAACTTTCCGATGAATTCTCGAATCTGGGCATCCCTATGATGACCTGCAAGCTTATAATTGATAATGCAACCATTGATTCCATCAACGACAGGTGGGTGGCCTCGGGCGCGGGTATAACGGCTCGTAAAATCTGGCCAAGGCTGGATGAGGGGCTTGCAATGAGTCTACTTAAACTCCAAAGAGCTGTCATTATGGGACATTGCATTATGGGTACGCATGCGAGACACATTTAACGTCATTGCAATGCCCTTACGTCTTCGGCAATACACTCTACATGATGAATAATAAGAAATCGCATTATTTGTGTCACTTTGTACGGAAGTCTCCGTGGTCTAGTGAGTAGTGTGTTAGCTTATTAGACGAAGGGCCCGGGTTCGAGCCCCAGGTCAGACATCAAAACGAAAAATATTTCTTCGGCGACTTCCTCTCAGCAGATTTCTGGCAAAGACTCTGAGAGTAAAAATTGCCATGAAAAGCTTCTCAAAAATCTATCGTTCGGAGTGGACTTTAAACTGTAGGTCCCGCCACTCATGTATAAAATTAACGCACACAACATAAGTGGTGTGAGAAGCTAGGTCGTGATCCTGCGAGACACATTGGTCTTGGACACCTTGCTAACGACTTCTGCAGAAACTACAGAGATGAGGAGGCTGTCCCTCATAAGCTAGGTACATGCCCGGCTCTTTGCCAAAGGAGAAAGATACTTCCTACATGGATGATCTGAAGAAACTGTCAAGGATTGGTATTTGCAGCCTAAATCCCTTCACCAGGAGCTCCGTGTGATTTCGAGACTAAGGGGATAGCGGATAACTAAGGTAGCACAATGGGCCCCAAGTAAGCCTAAGTAAGCTCATCCAAATTTTTCTTGGATGGGCAGCCATCTCTACCTACCTAGCTGACTTCCTCTCAGCAGTCTTCTGGCAAAAACTCTGCAAAGTAAAATCGAATTACTATGAAAGGTTAGGTTAGGCTAGGTTAGAGGACGTGCACCTCTCGGTTAAGACAAGCACAGTACCCGGAGGTCGAAATTGATCCATTGTATATTGTCCTTAGGGGAGGAAGGAAATGAATGATATAGGAATGTAGGTAAGGGGAGGGAGAATTACTATGAAAAGTTTCTCAAAAATCTGTCCTACTCACTATAAACTATAGAGACCGCCACTCATACATGGTTGGTGTAAGAAACTAGGTGGTAATCCTTACTAAGGAATTGTAATCACTAAGTAAAATTAAGCCTGAAAGATTGTTCAGTAAATTCTGACTACGGAAAAAGTTGTGTTTCAGCTTTGATGTCCCGTTTAAACTCACTTGAGGGTAAAAAATGGTCCATCCTGTTGCCATGCTTAGCAGTGCAACTATGAGGAGCCCACAAAAGTCATAATGATGATAAATATTTAATTGACTGAAGTCGCCGTGTTCTAGTGGGTAGTGTGTTGGGTTATTAGACGAAAGGCCCGGGTTCGAATCCCAGGTCAGACATCAAAACGAAAAAATATTTCTTTGGCGGCTTCCTCTCAGCAGATTTCTGGCAAAGACTCTGAGAGTAAAAATTGCCATGAAAAGCTTCTCAAAAAATCTCTCGTTCGGAGTCTTCTTTAAACTGTAGGTCCCGCCACTCATGTATAAAATTTACTGCTCTTAGGCAAATATTCATTACTGTGTCCATGCATCTGTGTGGCAATATTTTTGTAGCAGCAAACCATAGTTGCAGTAGGCCGTAGTAATAGTAGTGGTTGTAATAGCATTCATTGTAGTAATAGTAGTAGTAAAAGTAGTAGTAATAGTTGTAGTAGTAAATGTACTAGTGGTAGTAGTAAATCGGTAAACGATGGTTGCCCATAATATTTATCAATGAACTACTTTTTATGATGGAATTTTATCACGAATAGTAAATAAAGTAAAAAATAAAAAAAAGAATGTTTTTTTCTGCGTTTTCAAATTAATTCATGAATTAACTGTTAAATGAGTAGCTATTGACCAACTTTAACTGACAGTCAGACAGACAGACAGACAGATTGATAGACAGCCAGAATAGTTGCCAGAATAATTGGCCAATCATTTACAATAATAACCAGAACCAATGGCATCAGGTTCAGTATAATTCTGGAAAAAAATCAAATTAAACATTAACACACACACACACCCAGTTATTCGATTATTTCATGGTAAATGTCACTCATAGTTTCAGGCAATTAGCACTTATTTCATGCAGACTTTTATTCATTGGGGAATTGACAGTGATTAGAACAAAAAAAAAATTTTTTTTTTGCAGACACTGTTATGCGACACTGTTAATTTACTTCTTTTATTTTTTATTAAACCAGCACTCAGGGGATGACCCCTACTCATGCAGTGCATTGTGCAGGTTTAGGAAAGGTGGAAAGACGGAAGAGGCGAACGGTAAGGAAATGAGTTGATGCTGGTGACTATAAAATGGCCAGTGCTATACCACCTTCACCATTAGACAGTCTACAGCAATCGTCCCCAAGAAGCCCGCAGTTTCTCTCACCACTTATGCTAAGTGTTTTAATTTTATACAGAAGTGGCTGGAGCTACAGTTTAAAGTCGACTCCGAACGACAGATTTTTTTTTTGAGAAACTTTTTCAAGAAGAGAAAGAGAAGAAATCGCCGAATAAATATCTTTTGTATTTTTTATTTTGATGTCTGGCCTGGGACTCGAACCCTGGCTTTACGTCTAATAAACTAGCACAGTACCTACTAGACCACTTGCTGAATAATGGTTTAATTTTCCAAAATATTTACATCCTACAACATTGTTTTAGCAATTTAGGGAAGATGGTCGAAGATATTTGGAAACTAACTTACATCCAAGGAGTTTACAATCCCTTAGTCCAGATTACAGATCTTGCGCTAGCTTCTCACACCACTTATGTGTTAATTTTTATGCTTTAGTTTAAAGTCAACTCCGAACAACAGAGTTTTGAAAAGCTTTTCATGACAATTTTATTTACTCTCAGAGTTCTTGCCAGAATCTGCTGAGTCCTCTTAAATTCTTTGATCCACTGTACGGTTATACGATCATTACCAACATTATCTGGCATAAATATTCATTTTACATACAAGTTTTCATAAATGAATCTATACACTTACATACATAATTGGCCATTACAACCCTTCAGTCAGGATTACGACCTAGCTTCTCACACCCCTTATGTTGTCTGAGTTAATTTTATACATGAGTGTGGCGGGACCTACAGTTTCAAGTCTAATAAGCCAACACACTACCCACTAAACCACGGCGACTTCATGAATCTACACAACATGGTTGATTAAATGTTGATCCATCAAGGAATCATTCTTTATGATCGCATCCACCCTAGGCTATATAGTGTGCCATTGGTCCTTTCATTGTCTTTCATTTCTGTGGTTAATTACCTTCAAATTATAGAGTGGACTCCATGCAGTGTTCCTTTATTCACACATACATAATTGGTCATACAAACCTTCAAACAGGATTACGACCTAGTTTCTCACATCACTTACGTTGTGCGCTTTAATTTTATGCATTAGTGGTGGGACCTACAGTTTAAAGTCGACCCAGAACGACAGATTTTTGAAAAGCTTTTCATGGCAATTTTATTTACACTCAGAGTTTTGACAGAAATCTGCTGAGAGGAAGTCGTCGAAAGAATAGTTTTCGTTTAGTTGCGGATATCTTACCCTGGGGTTTGAACTAAGGCCTCACGTCTAGCAAGCTTACGCAATACCTACCTTGATTACCATTTAAAGTCCCCCTAAAGAAATTGTTTAATTTTCTTACGTTTATCTAGCAATTCGCATTGAATTTCTCGTATTCAATCAAGAGTGCAACAGTTTCTAGTATAATAGGGTTGCCATCTGCCATTGTCTAACAACAAATCCGTTTGTGAAAACATATTGGCTTGTTGTATAGGAGGTAGTAGCAATTTTATTTGCTCTTTAGAGTTTTTGCTAGAAATCTGCTAAGAGGAAATCGATCTGGGCTTTCAACCATGGCCTCACGTCTAATAATCCAACACAATACCTACTAGTTTATGGCAACCACATTCGAATATTCGTGGTCTAGTAGATAGTGTGCTGGCTTATTAGACGTAAAGAGAGGGTTCGAGTCCCAGGCCGGACATCAAAATAAAATACAAAAAAAAAAGTATTTCTTTGGCGGATTTCTTCTCTTTCTCTTCTTGAAAAAGTTTCTCAAAAAATCTGTCATTCGGAGTGGACTTTAAACTGTAGGTCCCGCCACTTCTGTATAAAATTAACACACACAATATAAGTGGTGTGAGAATCGTCGATTTCCTCTCACCAGATTTCTAGCAAAAACTCTGATGAGAGTAAATAAAAATTGTCATGAAAAGTTTTACAAAAATCTGTCGTTCGGAGTCGACTTTTTATACTGTAGGTCCCACCACTTCTTTATAAAATTAACACACACACAACATAAGTGGTGTGAGAATCTGCGGGCTTCTTAGGGACGATTGCTGTAGACTGTCTAATGGTGAAGGTATCCCACTGGCCATTTTATACTCACCAGCAGCAACTCCTTTTCATTACCGTTCGCATCTTCCCCCTTTCTACCTTTCCTAAACCTGCACAATGCACTGCATGAGTAGGGGTCATCCCCTGAGTGCTGGTTTAATAAAAAAATGCTTTCTGCTTAGTTCGTATTAATACGTAAGAATTTTTGGCTATTTAGTTCAGAACTTTAACTTCTTTCACGATGCTATTCTTAAAGTTTACCACACCAATTTTTATGAGTGTAATCGATTATAATCGGCAGTGTTAGATGAAGAGAAAGAAAGAGAGAGAAACAGTAATAAGTTGTGCTGTGGTGTGGTGTGGTGGAGGTGACCACAGAACATTTTATTACATTTTACCGTTTTATTGTTGTTATTGGTGGTATTTGTTGTAAAACAAACAACAAAAAAAAACAAAACACAACAATAAGAATAAGAAAACAAAAACAAAAACTAGAAGACAAAGACATAAAGACACAAAAAAAAACCAAAAAACAAAACAAAACTTGTGAATGAAATGACTTTTAGAGACCCCAATGGAATGTGGTTCTGATGAGACATACACAACACAGCAACTGGTCACAGACAGAATACACACATACACACACAGGCACATAAACAAGTACCCAAAGTCCGTTTAAATTTTTGCTCTCAAACATTAGAGAGAAGAAAACACATGTACATACATACATACACTTGCATAAGCAAGCAAGCAAGCAAGCAAATGCTACGTAGAAATAAATTCTATACTGTGTGTGTGATGTGTTGTGTTTTAACAAAGAGACTACTACGTACGTACATGCATTTGTTTTCTATTTTCTATACAATATTTAAGAGAAATGAAATCTCTTTTAAATGTAAGGCTCTCTGGAAAGAAAAATTATTTTTTGTTAAGCTTACTGTTATCATCATTACGCTGTTGTGTTTGTGTTGGTGTTGGTGTGTTGTATTGATTTTTATCTCTTCTTATAAGAATATGTTGCTCGTAGTCTAACAATATTTCTGTTTCTTGCATGTGTATGTGTGTGTGTGTGTGTTCGTATAGAGATAAGAGATAAGAGTTACACTCGTACACTACTCGTCTGTAGCGATCTCTTTAATATTATTGTTATTGTTGTTTAAAAGCTTTTATTATTATTATTTTTTTTTAAATTCTTTTGTTGTTGTTATTGTTTATTAAGAGTAAAGCTTTGTGTGTGATTACGTTTTGTTGTTAAGAGATGCTGTTGTTTTGTTTTTATTTTTCAAATTTATTTTCGTTTTATTTCGTTCGTATGGTGAAAGGGGTTTCAAATGAGGGGCGAGAAAACCAAAAAATTGTAGAGAGAGAGACAGCTTTAATAAATTAATAATGGCGGCATTGAAATTTAATTTGTTATTGTTATTGTTGTTCACCATTGTATTTAACATCTACACGACACTACTTACTCATGAATTTATTTGCAAAAACAATAACAAAAAAAAAGAAAAACAACAAAAACAATAAAACAAAATGAGAAATTCATTTTTTTCGTGTGTTTTTGTTTTTATTGTTAAATATTGAAAAGAAAATGGCGTTTGCTTATGAACAAAAAACAAATCACAATGGGATCGTTCACTTAAGAATTGTTAAAAATAAGAGATTTTGTTTGAATTAAAATTTTTTTAAAATGAAAGCATATCGAGGGAAGGAACAATTATATTTTTAATATCAATTAAACTTAATTGATCATTCCTATCCTTTAGTCAGAACTACGTACTTATAATCTGTCTTGTGAATTTATCCATGAGAGGCGAAAACGAAAGTTTGGAGAAATTTCTCATCACAATTTATTTTATTTAGATTGCTTTCTTCTTTTTTTTTTTTTGGTCGAGACGTCTAATAAGCCAACAACACACTGCCTCGTAGACCTCAAATTTTGTTATTAAATTCTAACTGTCCAAGAATTCTTCCTTTTCCCATCCTTCTTAAACCCTGGACAATGACAGAAAATATGTCGTTTGGTCTCCTTGTCTTTCCCGTCATTGCAGCTCCTACAGAAGTCAGTATGAAATATTTCCAGCCTCTTAGCATAATCACCCAGAGACTACTGTTCCATTATCAATGCTTTGAGTTTCCGTACAATGATTGGGAAAATGTTCTGTGGTCTCCTTTGCTTTCACGTCATTGCAGCTTCTGCAGAAGCATCTTACCACGAGCACCCAGAGACCACTGTTCCGTTATACCTATTATGAGGTTCCGGACAGATTAGATGTCGTGTGGTCTCCTTTGCTTTTCCGTCTTAGCAGCCTCTGCATAAGTTATTATAAAGTATTCCCACGCCTCTTAGCATGAGCACCCAGCGCCCTGTATTCTAATATCACTGCTATGAGGTTCCGGACAATGACAGACAATATGTCGTGTGGTATCCTCTGCTTTTCCGTCTTAGCAGCCTCTGCAAAAGTCAATATGACGTATCTATAGCCCATAGCCCATAACAGAGACCACTGTTCTGTTATCAGTGCTATGAGGCACCGAATAATGGCAGACAAGATGTCTTTCTCGTCATTGCAGCTTCTGCAGAAGTCATTATGAAGTATTCCCAGCCTCTTAGCATAAACACCCAGAGACTACTGTTCCATTATCAATGCTTTGAGATTCCGGACGATGGCAGAGAAGATGTTCTGTGGTCTCCTTGTCTTTCTCGTCGTTGCAGCCTCTTCGAAAGTCATTATGAGGTATTCTTAGCCCATAGCGTTAGTATCCAGAGACTACTGTTCTGTTATCAGTGCTACTATGAGGCCCCGAATAATGACAGACAAGATGTCGTATGGTTTCCTTGTCTTTCTCGTCATTGCATTCATTATGAAGTATTCCCAGCCTCTTACCACGAGCACCCAGAGACCACTGCTCCGTTATCCCTGTTATGAGGTTCCGGACAATGACAGACAAGATATCGTGTAGTCTCCTTTGCTTTTCCGTCTTAACAGCCTCAACATAAGTCATTATGAAGTATTCCCACGCCTCTTAGCATGAGCACACAGCGCCCTGTATTCTAATATCACTGCTATGAGGTTCCGGACAATGGTCTCCCCTGCTTTTCCATCTTAGCAGTCTCTGCAAAAGTCATTATGACGTATTCTTAGCCCATAGCGTGAGCATCCAGAGATCACTGTTCTGTTGTTAGTGCTATGAGGCATATTGCAGCTTCTGCAGAAGTCATTATGAAGTATTCCCAGCCTCTTACCACGAGCACCCAGAGACCACTGCTCCGTTATCCCTGTTATGAGGTTCCGGACAATGACCGACAAGATGTCGTGTGATCTTCTTTGCTTTTCCGTTTTAGCAGTCTCTGAAAAGTCATTATAAAGTATTCCCACGCCACTTAGCATGAGTACCTAGCGCCCTGTATTCTAGTATCACTGCTATGAGGTTCCGGACAATGACTAAGAAGATGTTCTATGGTCTCCTCTCTTTTTCCGTCGTAGCAGTTTCTACAGCAGGCATATTCCCAGCCCCTAGTCTGAGCATCCAGCGACATGTGTCCTATTATAACTGCCATGAGGTTCCTTGAAGAATCTTGTTAGACAACGCAAATTCTGTTCTGCATATATGCACGTTGGGTCAGATCTGTCTGGTATTTCGACAAATGGGTTCATTAAACCATCTTATCTTTGCCAATGATTGACGTTCATTTATTTGCCTCTCTGGAGCGTCTCTCTTATGTAGAAGTTCATCTTAATATTCCTTGCTTCCTGTTGGAGCAAGTGCGGCGTTGTTACCTTCGATGTCCCGATTTCCAGGAACTCAAATGAGTTTAATCGTCGAAAGTCTGGCTATCTCCTATCTCTGGAGATACTCGATATTTTTGGACAATTTCGGATGTCGTGTATACAATCTCTAGGGATCTAATGGCCGTTTTCTCGCCATCTGTAGCAAGTGCATTGGCTTAGCTGTTACCTTCGATGTCCCAATGTTTTGGAATCCAATTGAGTTTAACCGTCGAAGATCGGGCTATCTCCTATCTCTGGAGATACTCGACATTCTTGGAGAACGGATGTGGTGTAAACAATCTCTAGGGACCTAAAGGCCGTTTTCTCGCATTTTCTTAGTTGTTACCTTCGATGTCCCAATGTTTAGAAATCCAATTGAGTTTAGCCGTTGAAGGTCTGTGTATCTCTTATCTCCAGAGATACTCGACATTCTAGAACAATTGCGGATGTCGAGATATACTCGAAATTCTTAGACAATTGCGGATATGGTGTACACGGTCTCTAGGGATCTAGTGGCCGTTTTATCGTCATCTGTAGCAAGTGCATTGCTTAGCTGTTACCTTCGATGTCCCAATTTTATGGAACCCAATTGAGTTTAACCGTCGAAGGTTTGGCTCTTTTCTATCTCTAGAGATACTCGACATTCTTGTAGAATTGCGGATGTGGTGTACACAGTCTCCAGGGATCTAGTCGCCGCTTTATCTGTAGGTGTAGCAAGTGCGTTGGCTTAGTTGTTATCTACGATGTCACAATGTTTAGGAATCCAATTAAGTTTAACCGTCTAACGTCTGAGTCTCTCCTATCTCTAGAGATACTCGACATTCTTGGAGAATTGCGGATGTGGTGTAAACAATCTCTAGGGATCTAAAGGCCGTTTTATCGTCAGCTGTAGTAAGTAAGTCAACTTAGTTGTTACTTTCGATGTCCCAATGTTTAGGAACCCAATTGAGTTTAACCGTCTAACGTCTGAGTCTCTCCTATCTCTGGAGATACTCGACATTCTTGAACAATTGTGGATGTGGTGTAAACAATCTCTAGGGATCTAATGGCCGTTTTATCGTCAGCTGTAGTAAGTAAGTCAACTTAGTTGTTACTTTCGATGTCCAAATGTTTAGGAACCCAATTGAGTTTAACCGTCTAACGTCTGAGTCTCTCCTATCTCTAGAGATACTCGACATTCTAGGACAATTGCGGATGTCGAGAGATACTCGACATTCTTGGACAATTGCGGATGTGGTGTACACAATCTCTAGGGATCTAATGGCCGTTTTATCGTCAGCTGTAGCAAGTGCATTGCTTAGTTGTTACCTTCGATGTCCCAATGTTTTGGAACCCAATTGAGTTTAACCGCCGAAGAAGGTCTGGCTATCTCCTATCTCTGGAGATACTCGACATTCTTGGAGAATTGCGGATGTGGTGTAAACAATCTCTAGGGATCTAAAGGCCGTTTTCTCGCATTTTCTTAGTTGTTACCTTCGATGTCCCCATGTTTAGGAATCCAATTGAGTTTAGCCGTTGAAGGTCTGTGTATCTCTTATCTCCAGAGATACTCGACATTCTAGAACAATTGCGGATGTCGAGAGATACTCGACATTCTTAGACAATTGCGGATGTGGTGTACGCAGTCTCTAGGGATCTATTGACCGCTTTATCGATAGCTGTAGCAAGTGCGTTGGCTTAGTTGTTACCTACGATGTCCCAAATGTTTAGGAACCCCGTTCATCTGAGTTGTCTTAATCAAAAACTTTGTTTCTTGAGATTCGTATCGAGTCGTATTCATTTGCTGCAGAGTGTAATTGTACAAGGTGGGGGTATGTTCGCATGCTTGCTAAATAAAGTCTCCTGAAAAGTTTTCTCAATCAAATCAAAAACCTTTTCACTTCACAGCAAAGATTCTCGTTAAATTTTTTGGTTTTTTTGTGTTTCGTGAAAGGAATTCAGCTTCACCTAAACAAACTTACTCTCACACACAGAGAGAGAGATCATGTTTAAAAGTTGATGATGATGATGATGATGATGACGAAGACGACTACGACTACAACTACAATAATGATGAGGAGGATAATGAGCATGAGAATGATTTCCTTTTTGTTGTGTAAACTGATAACGAGAGGAGCAGCCACAGCAGCGTATTTTTTTGTTGGGTTGAATGAATAGAGAAAAACAAAAAATGTTGAATGCCTTGTGTTGTGTACCTACATGCATGTGTACCTAGTCAGTCAACGCTTCTGCCACTTTAATTTGTTTCTTAATTTTGTTCAGTTTAGTTCAGTTAGTTCAGTTCAGTTCTCATTGTTGTTTTGTTGTTGTTTTTATTTTTTTACTTCATTCTGCATTTGTTTTTTTGTTTGTTCTGGTTTGATGAGATTTCCTAGAAATTTTAATTATTTTTTAATTTTTTTTCCTTCTTTCTTCTTCTTCTTCTTGTTTATCCTGTTTATGAGAGAGTGAGAACAAATATAAGAAAGACCTTTTCAGTATTATCTCTTACGTGAATATGTTTTTGTTGCTGTTGTTGTTGTTTCGCAGGCTCATAGAATGACTGGCCCTGTCTAAATGCCTAAAGGAATATTCAATTGTAAGGAAGAAATGAATGAATGTCTGAATGAATGTACGTATGTATGTATGTATGTATGAATGGATTATTGTTGTTGTTGTTGTTATTATTAACATTACACACATAATATTACCCCAGATTTTTGTTTGGAAGGGCGTAAATATTGTTTTTCTCAAGTATTTCTTTGCGCTAACGGTTGAAAAGATTCTCATGACTCTGTCATCGTATGAGTTTTTATCACTCGTTAACTAATGATCACCAGGATAATTTTGTGTATTTAATCGCATACACTTGGTTTAGGTCTTTCTGTAGCATTTGTAACGATTTTGAAATAAAATTTCTTCCGTTTTTTTAATTATTCTCAAGCTTATTACGAAGAAGTTTTCGTGATATTTTGAATAGCTTGGCCTTGGTAAATTTGCTTTTCATTAATGATTTCCATTTCTTAGGTTATTGCACCAATATCGCCTTTTATTTCCTTGGCAATGCAACCCTCTACTCAAGATTAGTATTTTACTTCTCACACCACCCTCGTTGTGTTTTTTTCCATGAGTAGCCTACAACTTAGCATCAATTCAAAGCAATAGTAGCAATTGTAGAAGTCGCCGTGATCTAGTGGGTAGTGTGTTGGCTTATTAGACAAAAGGCCCGGGTTCGAATCCCAGGTCAGACATCAAAACAAAAAATATTTCTTCGGCGACTTCCTCTCAGCAGATTTCTGGCAAAGACTCTGAGAGTAAATAAAATTGCCATGAAAAGCTTCTCAAAAATCTGTCGTTCGGAGTCGACTTTAAACTGTAGGTCCCGCCACTCATGCATAAAATTAACGCACACAACATTTGTGGTGTGAGAAGCTAGGTCGTAATCCTGACTGAAGGGTTGTAATGGCCAATTACGTACGTACGTATAGCGTCCATGCCTCTAAGCCGTAAAGCAGCACGGGGAGGATGAGCATCTTGTAGTTTTGTCGTACGAAAGAGGTCTCTGTTACTCAATTGTCTATTGAGGCCATAGTAGCACCTGTTGGCAAAAGTGATCCTGCGTGAGTGATCTCCAGACTGACTTCATTTTTGAGGGTAACGTTAAAGCCAAGTAATCTCTTGGCAAAAACTGCTGCGAGTGAAATAAAATTGCCATGAAAAGTCTCGCAAAAAATCTAACGTTCGGAGACGACTTTAAACCGTCGCCACTCATGCATAAAATTAATGCACACAACATGGGTGGTATGAGAAACTTGGTTGTAATCCTGGCTAAAGGGCTGTAATGTCTACTTCTATTTGAAATTTTTTTCCATAATTTTTATATTCTCTTTGGTATGACCCTCGTATTCAAATAATGTTATCCTCTTGTAGTACAATTAGATGGCCAATGGTTATTAAGGAACTGCTTTAACCTTATTCATGGCTGGCGGAGTGTGTTGTTCAATCTTTTTTTTTCTTTTCTTTCCATTAAAAGCTTGAAAACTTGTCAATGGCCGTGAGTGTTGGTAGATTGGTTAGTTGGTATGCGTGGACAATGAATTCCAATACAACGATAAAAAGAAGATCCTTTAGCAGTTATTCTCTTCAGGCTATGCATTTTCTTTTGTTTTCTTTTCATCTTCAAAGTTTTTTAAGGCATTCAAAGCTGTTCTACTGGTTTTCTGTGTGAGTTCTTTAACAAATTTTGCATACGGACAGAGAGACAGACAGACAAAATCATTTCATTCTACTTTCAGCATTCCACAGCAATTCTACGTTCAACATTCTACTTGTTTTTATAAGCGAATTAAGCAAAATACAATACAACGAACAACAACAACAACAACAACCAATTCCAATTCCTTGTTTTTTTTTTTTGTTGCTTCTTTTAATTTCTTTTCATTCCATTTAATAGTGTGAAGATTTAGCCTGTAAATCCGCATTCCTTGTTTTTTCTTTCCAAAGAAGGGTTTCTTTATTGTTGTTTCTGTTTTTGTTTTTGTTTTTCTAAAGGAAAATTTCATTTGAATTCTGTTTTGTTGCCTTTCACAATCACTTTTAATACCTAAATTTGCAGTTACACTTGGAAGCCCGGTAGGAAACAACAATACACAGACAGTTATTAGCCAGAGAGCCAACCAGCCAGCCTGCCAGCCTTCCAGCTAGCAAGTAAGAACACAACTTTGCTATGAAGTTCAAATTTTGTCAATTTAGCAACAAAATTCTCTTCTCCCTACAAGAGTTACGAGTTTATGACCATTGAACGCCAGCAGCCAGCAGCCAGCCTGCCAGTACTTATTCTAGATTTTTTTCTTTGTAAATTCAGCCAGTTTATGTGGCTGCCTTACTTAAGCTTGCATATTTTCCTTAAAGAATTTCTATTCATAGACTTTTCGTCTTTGTCTCGTTCTTATTGGACATCGTTTAACATTCCCTTTTTTTCTATCTGCAAAGTCGATTAGAGTCCACGGGTTTAAAATGAGTAAATTTTTCTGCTCAGATCATAAAAGGAATTCATTTGAGTTCTAAAACAAGTTTCTTTTGTTTGTCTGTCCTTAGATATACTTATATACCGCCCATTTTAAGAGGGCATGGCTAATACTATGCATAGGCTCTTTTAAGCGCACTGTCGGTTGAACAAGTTCTAGTGCTGACACGTATTGTTGACTTAATAGTTAATTGCAGCCCTCAATGATGGAAGATCGAAGATAATGGGCCATAACACCCTTTCTTTTGGCCAATTCTGGACAATTTTTCTAGATTATCTCTCTTAACTGGTTGAGTTATGAGCAATACGGAATAGATTTTTGAAAAACTTCTTGCAATTTTATTTTTTTCTGTTCATGTGTTTCCGACAGCCTTAGACCGTCTTGGAGCTCATTATACTACAGCCCTATGCCCTGATAACCGCTTGACTTTCGGAGAGTATGGTGATGTTTCCATTGGGGATATTCGAATCCGAAATAATCTTAACCGCAGCCTGTATTGCCAATAACTGAGTCTGGAAGATGCTGCAGTAATTCGGTAGCCGTATAGGTTCGGCTATACCTATTGACTCTGAGAAAATTTCAACACCAACAGTTTCTCCCAGCTTGGATCTATCAGTGAAGATTTAGACAGAGTCCAAAAACCCGCTCAAACTGATAAAGAATCTATGGAGAGCCTTTATGTCGGCTCTCGACACAGAATTCAAACCCTCAAAGAACACTTTGCCAAGAGTCTTTAAGCTCAACCTAATAAAGGCTCGACAGTTACAGAGGAGGTGTTCGATAGTCTCCAACTCCTATTTAGTGCAAAATATCTTGTAATCGGTACGACTGGAAACTGTTCCAAATCCTTTTCAGTGACCTAAACTCACAGTACCCCGTAATAAAGCCAATAGCTAACCTTAAACTGGCCTTATCCATGCCCAGCAACCAAGCTTTTCTTACGCTGTCTAGAGCAGGCCATAGACACTTAGAAACATGATAAGCCGATCCGTTCCCCCAAGGCCTCTGCTATTCCTTACTCTCTGACATATCCTGTGATGAGGTAGCAAATTGGGGATTAGGACCAACTACACAACGCCCTCAGAAATTTAATGTAGTGGTTTTCTAAGTAAAATTTAAATTTTCTTTGCTTGTTAGGTTACTATCAGGGTCCTGATATGGTTGGCTAGGGGAAACTCGTTCGAAATTTTCTGATTTAAAAGCATGCGTTCAGACAAGGAAAATTTCTTCAAAAAATCTGTCGTTCGGAGACGGCTTTAAACTATAGGTCCCCCACTTATGTATGAAATTAACACACACAACGTAAGGGGTGTTGTGAGAAACTAGGTCAATAATCCTGACTGAAGGGTTGTAATGGCCAATTACGTACGTACGTATAGCGTCCATGCCTCTAAGCCGTAAAGCAGCACGGGGAGGATGAGCATCTTGTAGTTTTTGTCGTACGAAAGAGGTCTCTGTACTCAATTGTCTATTGAGGCCATAGTAGCACCTGTTGGCAAAGTGATCCTGCGTGAGTGATCTCCAGACTGACTTCATTTTTGAGGGTAACGTTAAAGCCAAGTAATCTCTTGGCAAAAACTGCTGCGAGTGAAATAAAATTGCCATGAAAAGTCTCGCAAAAAATCTAACGTTCGGAGACGACTTTAAACCGTCGCCACTCATGCATAAAATTAATGCACACAACATGGGTGGTATGAGAAACTTGGTTGTAATCCTGGCTAAAGGGCTGTAATGTCTACTTCTATTTGAAATTTTTTTCCATAATTTTTACATTCTCTTTGGTATGACCCTCGTATTCAATTAATGTTATCCTCTTGTAGTACAATTAGATGGCCAATGGTTATTAAGGAACTGCTTTAACCTTATTCATGGCTGGCGGAGTGTGTTGTTCAATCTTTTTTTTTCTTTTCTTTCCATTAAAAGCTTGAAACTTGTCAATGGCCGTGAGTGTTGGTAGATTGGTTAGTTGGTATGCGTGGACAATGAATTCCAATACAACGATAAAAAGAAGATCCTTTAGCAGTTATTCTCTTCAGGCTATGCATTTTCTTTTGTTTTCTTTTCATCTTCAAAGTTTTTTAAGGCATTCAAAGCTGTTCTACTGGTTTTCTGTGTGAGTTCTTTAACAAATTTGCTACGACAGATACATCTTTGTAAATTCAGCCAGTTTATGTGGCTGCCTTACTTAAGCTTGCATATTTTCCTTAAAGAATTTCTATTCATAGACTTTTCGTCTTTGTCTCGTTCTTATTGGACATCGTTTAACATTCCCTTTTTTTCTATCTGCAAAGTCGATTAGAGGCCAATGGTTATTAAGGAACTGCTTTAACCTTATTCATGGCTCGCGAAGTGTGTTGTTCAATCTTTTTTTCTTTTCTTTCCATTAAAACCTTGAAAACTTGTCAATGGCCGTGAGTGTTAGGTTGTGAGTGTTGGTTAGTTGGTATGCGTGGACATTGAATTCCAATACAACGATAAAAAGAAGATCCTTTAGCAGTTATTCTCTTCAGGCTTTGATTTTCTTTTGTTTTCTTTTCATCTTCAAAGTATTTTAAAGCATTCAAAGCTGTTCTACTGGTTTTCTGTGTGCTTTTAAACAAATTTTGCATACGGACAGAGAGACAGCCAGACAGACAGAAAATCATTTCATTCTACTTTCAACATTCCACAGCAATTCTACGTTCAACATTCTACTTGTTTTTATAAGCGAATTAAGCAAAATACAATACAACGAACAACAACAACAACAACAACCAATTCCAATTCCTTGTTTTTTTTTTTTGTTGCTTCTTTTAATTTCTTTTCATTCCATTTAATAGTGTGAAGATTTAGCCTGTAAATCCGCATTCCTTGTTTTTTCTTTCCAAAGAAGGGTTTCTTTATTGTTGTTTCTGTTTTTGTTTTTGTTTTTCTAAAGGAAAATTTCATTTGAATTCTGTTTTGTTGCCTTTCACAATCACTTTTAATACCTAAATTTGCAGTTACACTTGGAAGCCCGGTAGGAAACAACAATACACAGACAGTTATTAGCCAGAGAGCCAACCAGCCAGCCTGCCAGCCTTCCAGCTAGCAAGTAAGAACACAACTTTGCTATGAAGTTCAAATTTTGTCAATTTAGCAACAAAATTCTCTTCTCCCTACAAGAGTTACGAGTTTATGACCATTGAACGCCAGCAGCCAGCAGCCAGCCTGCCAGTACTTATTCTAGATTTTTTTCTTTGTAAATTCAGCCAGTTTATGTGGCTGCCTTACTTAAGCTTGCATATTTTCCTTAAAGAATTTCTATTCATAGACTTTTCGTCTTTGTCTCGTTCTTATTGGACATCGTTTAACATTCCCTTTTTTTCTATCTGCAAAGTCGATTAGAGTCCACGGGTTTAAAATGAGTAAATTTTTCTGCTCAGATCATAAAAGGAATTCATTTGAGTTCTAAAACAAGTTTCTTTTGTTTGTCTGTCCTTAGATATACTTATATACCGCCCATTTTAAGAGGGCATGGCTAATACTATGCATAGGCTCTTTTAAGCGCACTGTCGGTTGAACAAGTTCTAGTGCTGACACGTATTGTTGACTTAATAGTTAATTGCAGCCCTCAATGATGGAAGATCGAAGATAATGGGCCATAACACCCTTTTTTTTTGGCCAATGCTGGACAATTTTTCTAGATTATCTCTCTTAAATGGTTGAGTTAGGAGCAATACGGAATAGATTTTTGAAAAACTTTTCATTGCAATTTTATTTTTTTTGCCAGAAGCCTGCTGAGTATAGTAAGCATAGCATAGTATAGCATAGCATAGCATAGCATAGCATAGCATATCATAGCATAGCATAGCATAGCATAGCACAGCATAACATAGCATAACATAGCATAACATAGCATAGCATAGCATAGCATAGCATAACATAGCATATCATATCATATCATATCATAGCATAGCATAGCATAACATAGCATAGCATAGCATAACATAGCATATCATATCATAGCATAGCATAGCATAGCATAGCATAACATAGCATAGCATAACATAACATAGCATAACATAGCATAGCATAGCATAGCATAGCATAGTATAGTATAGCATAGCATAGCAAAGCATAGCATAGCATAACATAGCATAGCATAGCATAGCATAGCATAGCATAGCTAGCATAGCATAGCATAGCATAGTATAGTACAGTATATTATAGCATAGCATAGCATAGCATAGTATAGTACAGTATATTATAGCATAGCATAGCATAGCATACCATAGCATAGCATAGCATAGTATAGTACAGTATATTATAGCATAGCATAGCATAGCATAGTATAGCATAGCATAGCATAGCATAGTATAGTACAGTATATTATAGCATAGCATAGCATAGCATAGCATAGTATAGTACAGTATATTATAGCATAGCATAGCATAGCATAGTATAGCATAGCATAGCATAGTATAGTACAGTATATTATAGCATAGCATAGCATAGCATAGCATAGCATAGCATAGCATAGCATAGTATAGTACAGTATATTATAGCATAGCATAGCATAGCATAGTATAGCATAGCATAGCATAGCATAGCATAGTATAGTACAGTATATTATAGCATAGCATAGCATAGTATAGTACAGTATATTATAGCATAGCATAGCATAGCATAGTATAGCATAGCATAGCATAGTATAGTACAGTATATTATAGCATAGCATAGCATAGCATAGTATAGTACAGTATATTATAGCATAGCATAGCATAGCATAGCATAGCATAGTATAGCATAGCATAGCATAGCATAGCATAGTATAGTACAGTATATTATAGCATAGCATAGCATAGTATAGTACAGTATATTATAGCATAGCATAGCATAGCATAGTATAGCATAGCATAGCATAGTATAGTACAGTATATTATAGCATAGCATAGCATAGCATAGTATAGTACAGTATATTATAGCATAGCATAGCATAGCATAGTATAGTACAGTATATTATAGCATAGCATAGCATAGCATAGTAGAGCATAGCATAGCATAGTATAGTACAGTATATTATAGCATAGCATAGCATAGTATAGTACAGTATATTATAGCATAGCATAGCATAGCATAGTATAGCATAGCATAGCATAGTATAGTACAGTATATTATAGCATAGCATAGTATAGTACAGTATATTATAGCATAGCATAGCATAGCATAGTATAGCATAGCATAGCATAGCATAGTATAGTACAGTATATTATAGCATAGCATAGCATAGTATAGTACAGTATATTATAGCATAGCATAGCATAGCATAGTATAGCATAGCATAGCATAGTATAGTACAGTATATTATAGCATAGCATAGCATAGCATAGTATAGTACAGTATATTATAGCATAGCATAGTATAGTATAGTATAGTATAGTATAGTATAGTATAGTATAGTATAGTATAGTATAGTATAGTATAGTATAGTATAGTATAGTATAGTATAGTATAGTATAGTATAGTATAGAATGTTTATATTCGAAATGTCTCGGCTGGGGTTTCAGCCATGGTCTTACGTCTGAAGCTACCTAGACTATCGCTTCATTAAATAATTGATTTTCCATTTTTCTTTCTAATACTATGTTCAGACATGCACTTAAATTTTGAAAATCGCAATAAACGGCATTATTGATCTCAATATCTCATATAAAAATTCAATTAATTATTGGTCAATAAATTCATAAATTGTTATAATATTGATTAAAACTTTAAATATAACACTGTCATAAGTACTTTCAGTGAGCATATAACATATTTCCGAACACTTTCTATTGATATTTGACAATTCAAATGTAAATAACGACAGGGCCATAAGCAAAAGCTTTCTTTTGTGCTAGCTATCCAATATTATCAAATTTGTATTTCTTATCCTTCCGAGGAAAGCCACTTTGGAATCACAAGTAGTCCCTATTAACCGCAACAGCTCAGCGTTTCGGTTAATCATTAGCAATATCTTTTCAAATGTTAAATTATTTTCCATTTTTTTTTTTTAATATTTTGGGCACTAATTTTCGCGATTAAATTAAAAGCAATTTTGTTGAAACAATCATCTGTTTTGTTTACCAGCTATCAAATAAATTTTCGTATATTATATGTCTGAACGGTAAAAATATTGTTCTCAATAAACCGAATATTGATTTAATAAAAGTACATGTCTGAACATAGAATAAAAGCATAAGGAATTCAAATTCCGATAGAAAATTACTTTTCAAAACATTTTCTTCCCTCAAAATACTTTCATTAATGCTGTGCTATTTAGTTTTGTATTTGAGTACACATACTCTCATTCGCTTACTTGTACTCGAATTTCTAGGTACTTTTTAATTTTATTTTTTCT
Source organism: Sarcophaga peregrina (assembly GCA_014635995.1). Lineage (NCBI taxonomy): Eukaryota > Metazoa > Arthropoda > Insecta > Diptera > Sarcophagidae > Sarcophaga > Sarcophaga peregrina. The sequence continues at coordinate 87,329,718 of CM025792.1, read as the reverse complement.
TTTATTTTTTGCTTATTTAAGAAAATTCCATTGTACAAGAACAACAAATGAAGAAGGTGGAAGGGGGGATAAAAAACTGTTTCATACGATGGAATTTTAACTTTCTCTTCCCAACAACCAACTCCCGCTCTCTCCCCCCACGAATACAATACAACTGGGCTGCACACAACAACTAAAAGAGAAGAAAAAAGTACCTGATTGTGTGTGCTTTAAGTACATATTTATTCGTGTATAGTACCCACTTTATCCCCTGTACCCTCCCCTTTGAGGAGAGTTGTCGATACTCAAAACATATTTTCGTAACAACACAATTAATAAGAAAGAAAGCATGAAAGACGAATTCTTTCTTTCTTTCTGTTTTTGTTTTGTTTTTGTTTCTTCTGAAATTTCAGTTGCTTTCTTTTGAGTTTAAAGCACTTTCGATAGAAGAAATCTAGAAAAAAGAAACTTTAACGTACCGTTTGTAAGAAATGCTTACTTTAAAGGAGGTTTTAATACAAAATTAATAAAAAAAAATTCGTTAATATGGGGGATTCCTAACAAGAAGAACATTTTGTGGCAGACACTAGACAAGTTAATCGTATAACGTCGTTAGAATTTTTTTTTTTCCAAAAAAAGTACCAAAAATAGTGCTCCATTTGGGAAAAGCTAGAAAATAAACACAATTATTGAGATATGGGAACGGATCGAAATCAGGCTATATTTTAGATCAACACGAATTGTTGCCTGTTGCCCCCAGAGGCAGAAACTAGCCGAACGAGAAGAGAGTCAAGAAAATTCCCGAATTTAAGTCAGCCAAAGTATAATGAAGTCGCTGTGGTCTAGTGGGTTGTGTGCTGGCTTATTAGACGAAAGGCCCGGGTTCGAATCTCAGGTCAGACATCACAACGAAAAATATTTCTTCGGCGACTTCCTCTCAACAGATTTCTGGCAAAGACTCTGAGAGTAAAAAAATTGCCATGAAAAGCTTCTCAAAAATCTGTCGTTCGGAGCCGACTTTAAACTGAAGGTCCCGCCACTCATGTATAAAATTAACGCACACAACATAAGTGGTGTGAGAAGCTAGGTCGTAATCCTGACTGAAGGGTTGTAATGGCCAATTATGTATGTATGTAAGGTTGGGTTAGGTCGGAGTGGTAGTTTTGATATCAAAAGCTTACTTGAGTATGCATAGTGGCCCGTTGTGAAGCCACAATTGAACGCAGTTCCTGTACTGACCAAGTTCTACTAAATCAGGGAACTTAAAAGGTTTGATTGAACGCTCGCAATTTGTTTAACATTAAGAATTTTGATGAATTTTTATTGTCTGCTCCTGGAATTGTTCTTGAATTGTCCAGGTTTTAATCAAGCACTATCACTACCACATTGATATTCTTTGAATTTTTGGTGGCACAGTTTTGATTCCACAACCCATTAGTACGGGATGATTATCAGATCAATTGGAAATTCAGTGCAATGAACCAGACCCATAAGCTTCCTATAATCTTCCTTCGACGTCACCAATTGGACTCAGAATCTTTCTGTGAAATGGGAATTGGACTTCAGAAGCAGGATAAGGATGACACAACCTGGTGACTATTATGCTCGGTTCCTAGAAGCATAATGAGTTTTCATTAGACTATCTGGATTCCGGCCTAAATGCCAGTTTTCGAACCGTGAATTTAATTAGAATAGAAATCGCTTCAAGCCCAATATGTAGATTTTTTGATGAGGAAACAGAAACACCTCAAAAGATAATTGTTAAGCCATGTTAGAAGGGAACTTCTGTGCGCTTATCAAATACTACCCAAGATACTTCTACGAAACACCGAATAGTATCCTGGAATTCGCCACATTTCCACCTATAAACGTCAAGAACAGTGTAATGCATTCATGCACTCCCTTATAGGACGCTTTGGTAGGACCAAAGTTTTTAAGAAAAAGTTCGTGTACTACATACTTACCTACATAATTGGCCATTACAACCCTTCAGTCAGGATTACGACCTAGCTTCTCACACCACTTATGTTGTGTGCGTTAATTTTAAACATGAGTGTCGACTCCGAACGACAGATTTTTGAGAAGCTTTTCATGGCAATTTTTACTCTCAGAGTCTTTGCCAGAAATCTGCTGAGAGGAAGTCGCCGAAGAAATATTTTTCGGTTTTTATGTCTGACCTGGGATTCGAACCCGGGCCTTTTGTCTAATACGCCAACACACTACCCACTAGACCACGTGTATTACACCCAACAAGTTATTTGGACTTGGTCGTAAAATGTCATCTCGATTACAGTGACCATGCTTACATGGTTTTTGTGTTATGGAAAGACGACAAGCGTTAAGAATGCCGCTCCATCTAACAATTTCTGCCGTGGCTGTAGATTCGCTAAGGCAGAGAACATTGTTATCCACTTTCTTTGCCAATTGCTCATTGAAATGAAGACTTACTTTATTTGGCTCTCTAAACCTTGTCAGCTTGACAGAGTGCTATCATCCATTGCTGTCAAGGATAGAGGTTCGTTTATTAAACTTTCGGCCTGGTTTTCCAGAGTGGTGTAGTCGTGCTTTAAATGTGGAGCCCTAATCTGATTTGGAGGAAATTGGTTAGTACAGAGACTGCATTTACCTGTGGCGTCACAATAGGCCGCTGTGCGTCTTTAAGTCAGCGTATGGTATCATAGCTATCACTTCCACATACACTGAGCGCCATAAGTGAGTCGATACCTACCATAATTGTAAATTTTCTAATATAAAATGTATACTTGTGGCACAATAATATTTTTTTTTTGAATTTGTTTTAAGAAATTGAATTATTTCAGTAGTGTTAACTCACATTTGACACTCAGTGTACCTATGTACCTATTTATATCACAATAATTTTGTTTTTTTTTGTTGGTTTTAAGAAATTGAATTATTTCAGTCGTGTTAACTCACTTTTGACACTCAGTGTACCTATGTACCTATTTAGGTCATAATAATTTTGTTTTTTTTTGTTGGTTTTAAGAAAGTGAATTATTTTAGTCGTGTTAACTCACTTTTGACACTCAGTGTACCTATGTACCTATTTAGGTCACAATAATTTTGTTTTTTTTTGTTGGTTTTAAGAAATTGAATTATTTTAGTCGTGTTAACTTACTTTTGACACTCAGTGTACCTATGTACCTATTTATATCACAATAATTTTGTTTTTTTTTGTTGGTTTTAAGAAAGTGAATTATTTTAGTCGTGTTAACTCACTTTTGACACTCAGTGTACCTAGGTACCTATTTATATCACAATAATTTTGTTTTTTTTTGTTGGTTTTAAGAAATTGAATTATTTCAGTAGTGTTAACTCACTTTTGACACTCAGTGTACCTATGTACCTATTTATATCACAATAATTTTGTTTTTTTTTATTTGTTTTAAGAAATTGAATTATTTTAGTCGTGTTAACTCACTTTTGACACTCAGTGTACCTATGTACCTATTTATATCACAATAATTTTGTTTTTTTTTGTTGGTTTTAAGAAAGTGAATTATTTCAGTAGTGTTAACTCACTTTTGACACTCAGTGTACCTATGTACCTATTTATATCACAATAATTTTGTTTTTTTTTATTTGTTTTAAGAAAGTGAATTATTTTAGTCGTGTTAACTCACTTTTGACACTCAGTGTACCTATGTACCTATTTATATCACAATAATTTTGTTTTTTTTTGTTGGTTTTAAGAAATTGAATTATTTCAGTTGTGTTAACTCACTTTTGACACTCAGTGTACCTATGTATCTATTTATATCACAATAATTTTGTTTTTTTTTTGTTGGCTTTAAGAAATTGAATTATTTCAGTAGTGTTAACTCACTTTTGACACTCAGTGTAGCTATGTACCTATTTATATCACAATAATTTTGATTTTTTTTTATTTGTTTTAAGAAATTGAATTTTTTCAGTTGTGTTAACTCACTTTTGACACTCAGTGTACCTACCTACCTACCTAACTACTACACCCACTACATGTTTATAGGAGGTAAAGTTTTTGAGCAATGAAAGTTGGTTAAACTATTAGCCTAGGATAGCTTAGCTGAAAAAAATATCACAAGTTCTAAAGAAACTTTTTTTTTATGTTATTTTAAAGAATTGATTCTTTTACATTCTGTCACTTCTTCATTCATACTACAAACGAAAACAAGAAATTCCAAAACAACATTCTATGCATACGCACTTACACGTACATTTTGTGGGTGAGCCAGTGTGTGTGCAAGTGAGTGCATTTAAGGCAGAGTGTTTGTGTTCGTGCATATAACTCCAGACGCAACGCCAAATTGAAGATGAAATTTTTGACAACAACTACAACTCAAACAACAATACAATGCAATAAAAAAAACACAAACAACACAAACAGTATGCCACAGTGTGTGTGTGTGTGTGTGTGTTAAGAAGACTAAGGCCCGACGTATAAAACCGAAGAAGTGGTGGTGAAGAAAGCAAGAAAGAAAACAAAAACAACAAAAAAAACAATTTTTTTTTCTAAAACCCGAAATGAAATGAAAATAACAAAAACAAAGTTTCTCACGTTCCTCTTCCTAAATTCTTGGAATTGCGATACATTAAAAACGATGTCTGTCCATCCCTACCAACCACTGTCCGTACGATTGTTTGTCTGTCTGTTTGTTTCTCTCTTTAAGGTCTTTAACTTCGTTTCGGCTTGAAATTCAATTCATTCAAACGACCAGACAACGACATGCATACATACATACGTACATACATTCATGCATGCATTCGAACGAACAGAGAGTGCAATCATCAGTCGTTGTTGGCTTCGTCTTACAAGACTTTGCTCCTTGCCCTTGGTACTCTCGCTCTCGCTCTTTCGCTCTCACTCTCTCTATCACTTGCTTATTGTTGTAAGTACAACTTTAGAAAACATAAGAAAAACTATCTTTAACGTGGTATTGCTGTTGTTGTTGTTATTGTTGTTATTATTATTGCTATACACTTATGTTTTATTTATTATTGTTGTTGTTGTTGTTGTTACTTTTAACCAGTCTTAGTTTTATTTTTTTTTTTACATTTTTTTCTTTCATTCTTTTTGTAGCTTCTGAGCATGCCGACTTAACGAGTCAACTACCACCAGCATAACAACAACAACAATGGCAACATTAATAATGGAAAACGAGAAGAAAAAAATATCCGTTCGTTCGAGCATTGAAAGGAGCGAATGAACTCAATTCACTGATTTTTGTAAGTTTGTCTGCCAAGTTTTTTTTTCTTTCTTCCTTTTTTCGCTTATTTTATTTCGTTTTTTGTTTTTTTTTTCTTTTTTTAATGGAAAAATATTTTTAAAATTAGAAGAAAAAAAAAAATCAACAGTTAAGGAATGCTACTTGGCCAAGTTAAAATACCATGTGGTCAATCATTCTTGTTACTGCAGGATTCTATAAGTGGAATGTGGGTGGTTGGTGATCAGTTAGTCGTAACGAACCGAATAATTTTGAAATTTTTTCTTTATTTTGCTTCCTTTTAAGAGGAGAATCCTTGCTGGCAAACTACATTTTTAATCGTACAAACCAGGCTAATTCGTAGCGCGTTCTATGGAAACCGTTTACAGTCAACCCTCTTACAACGCGGGAATTGCTTAAGATATAAGAAATTCGGTTTTAATCGTACAAACCAGGCTAATTCGTAGGGTGTTCTATGGAAACCCTCCTACAACGCGGTAAGTGCATACTGCGTTGTGTATGGAAACCACGCTGTAAGAAATTCGGTTTTTATCGTACAAACCAGGCTAATTCGTAGTGTATTCTATGGAAACCGTCCACAGTCAACCCTCCTACATCGCTGTGAGTGCATTACGTGTTGTATGGAAACCGCGCTTTAAGAAATTCGGTTTTTACCGTACAAAGCAGACTAATTCGTAGCGTGTTCTATGGAAACCGTCCACAGTCAACCCTCCTACATCGTGGTTAGTGCATTACGCGTTGTATGGAAACCACGCTATAAGAAATTCGGTTTTAATCGTACAAACCAGGCTAATTCGTAGCGTGTTCTATGGAAACCGTCTACAGTCAACCCTCCTACATCGCGGTAAGTGCATTACGCGTTGTATGGAAACGGTGCTATAAGAAATTTGGATTTAACTGTACAAACCAGGCTAATTCGTAGCGTGTTCTTTGGATACCGTCTACAGTCAACACTCCTACAACGCGGTGAGTGCATGCCAATAAGCAAAAAGCAGAACAGTCAAACGAACAGGTTGTGTAAGCTGATAAAGAGGTAGATAAGAGGTAGATGCCGCCGTGGTCTAGTAGGTAGTGTGTTGGCTTATTAGACGAAAGACCCGAGTTCGAATCCCAGGTCAGACATCAAAACGAAAATTTGAAAATAATTTTTCGGTGACTTCCTCTCAGCAGATTTCTGGCAAAAACTCTGGGAATAAAAAATTGTCACGGAATGCTTCTCAAAAAAATGTGTCGTTCGGAGTCGACTTTAAAACTGTAGGTCCCGCCACTCATGTATAAAATTAACGCACACAACATAAGTGGTGTGAGAAGCTAGGACGTAGTACAATGGGTCTATTCGACCACCGAGTACTGTACTTCTCAGAATTGACAAGTACACGTCCTCTAACCTAACCTAACCTACGCTATAAGAAATTCGGATTTAACCGTACGGCTAATTCGTAGCGTGTTCTTTGGATACCCTCTACAGTCAACTCTCCTACAACGCGGTGAGTGCATGCCGCGTTGTATATGGAGGCTTCTAGATCGTTTTTGTAATATAAAATTAAAAATCTGATCAAGTGGATAATCTCCTTCATTGATAATCCTAGCGGAAGAAACTTATGGGATGTTGTTGAACGGAAATCGCGCTGAAAGAGGTACCGAGATAAAGAACGCCTGTCGTAATTTTAACTCCGCGTTATATGGAAACCCCGTTCTGAGTTTAACGTGTTGTAGGAGGACTGTCGTAATTTCAGCACCGCGTTATATGGAAACCCCGTTCTGAGTTTAATGCGTTCTGAGGGTACCGCGTTATAGGAGGGCTGTCGGAATATCAGCTACTCATCGTATAGAAATCGCGTTCTGACATGGTTGAGGCAGTTAAAGATCCCAACCAAGCTTCTGATTGTTTTCATTGAATTGCATACTTAAATCTTTTAAATCTCGCTAATGATTGCCAATAGAAAGCAGAACAGTCAAACGAACAGGTTGTGTAAGCTGATAAAGAGGAACTCCCTTCCAGTTCCATCAGACAAACAACATTAACTGTCTTAGTGCCAAGGCTAAGGCTTTGCCATGATCTTTTCTGGCACATTATTGCCATGCGTAAATCACTTTTCATCGCCCGTAATTATTCGTTTTAGAATGCGTATGATTTGATTGAAATTCCTTGTAATAAATTTTTCATTTAGACACTTAAACATGGAGTTTCTTTGTGTAACTAGGTTTCTTCAAATCGGTTCTAACTGTTTGATAATGACTGTTTCTAAACTTTTTCGTTAAAAATTGATCGATGAGGGCGAATTCCCCCCGTTTAACATCAATATTATCGAATTGCAAGTGAGTAAACCATATCCCAGCTGTTTTCCTTATCACTCTCATTGTTTTCATAAGCTTTATTCATTTTTTCAGCAGATTTTAAGGCATTTTGTAACTTTACTGCAATAAAATAATGAAAATAGGGCAGTTTTGCTGACAATTTTCTCCTGTTTTTAAACGCACCTAGAAGACTTTTCACTGAATAATGTCGTTGTAGTCTACAAAGTAGGATGTTGGCTTTTTAGACGCGAGCCCGTGTTTTAATCCCTTGCTCAGCCATGTCAAACCGAGTGGAATATGAAAAAACATTTCTTTCGTCGACTTCCTTTCAGCAGATTTCTAGCAAAAATTCTGTTAGTGAAATAAAATTCGCCATGAAAAGTTTCTTGACACTTTTATTCAGTTTTTGATTAAAATTAACACGATGTGGGTGGTGTAAGAAGCTAGGTTGTAATCCTGACTAAGGGATTGTCATGAGCATTTAAGAAAATAAGAAAGTAAAGCCATTTTACTACGGTTTTCTAACAAGGTTAATATATTACAATTTGAGGCCTTCCAACGCCTTTGTTCTGAGGCCCATTTAAGAAAATAAGAAAGTAAAGCCATTTTGCTACGGTTTTCTAACAAGGTTAAGCTTTGTATGTTGCCAGATGCAATTAATATTACAATTTGAGGTCTTCTACCTCAAATTCTACCTTCTACCTGAAAACACAGGTATACAGATACGTCACGGGGCTTTTGACGTTTAACCCTCCACTTAGAAAGAGACAGCAGATATAATCAAAAAGTATTTCTGTCCTTCTCTGGCTGCCTGTCTGTTTTGTTTATGTTTTTTAGATTTCGGGGTGGATTTTTATTATTCTATTTTGGTTGAAATTTATGATATTTTTGTAGAATATTAGAATAATTTTAGAAGGAGATGAACCGTTTTATTAGGAAAACGTAATTCGGAATTAATGTATTTTTTATGACACCTTTCATCGGTCGTCACTAACTTAGTATTTAACCAATTTAGAGGTATATTCACAAATTCCTAACACAAAAAGTTATGAGTATATATTTTGTTATAATTTTATTTTTACAAACTTTCTGCACACGGAACTTTTCTCAATGTGAAGGGAAATTGCTAAGAGTTCGATTAATAATGAAAAAATTACGGAATTTTAACTTTTTCATTCAAAAAATTAATAAATACTGGTAATATACATAAAGTTCTACAAGAAAAAATTTTTATAAGCAGTATGTCTTATTTGATCTTGATATATTTAGCTTCTTACTTTCCTTTTGCGCAAGAAACTATACCCATTGTGACCAAAAACAACATACAAATCGATTAATAATTAACTATTTACATATTTTTAACATTTTCATTGAAGAAATTACAAAATACTCCAAATTTGCCCTTTTTTAACTCAAAATAAATGTTTGTTTACATTTAAATTTTTCACTTTATCCGCCAGTTTTCACTCTGTATATCTGTTGCTTCTAACACATTTGTTTCGCTAAAACTTTTAACATCTTTTTTCTCCCTCTACGGGGAGGGTTAAAACTGCTGATTTTAGCGTTTTTCAAACGTCATAATTGATGTCACTGGTTACATTGTGCCTGAAAATTTATTCAAGTGCTAACGGAAATTGATCATACCAATAACTTAGAAACCTTCCCCGGCTCATGGACAACAACTTTGCTAAAGATCATAACATGATCAAATACATAGTTTTCGATTTAGTTAATTTTTAGTCATTTTCAATGGCGCCACCTGTCTAATATTGGTCATACCAACTTAGAAACCTTCCCCGGCTCATGGGCAACAACTTTGCTAAAGATCATAACATGATCAAATGCATAGTTTACGATTTCATTCGTTTTTAGTAATTTTCAATGGCGCCACCTGTCGGAAATTGATCATACCAACTTATAAACCTTCGTCGGCTCATGGGCAACAACTTTGTTAAAGATCATAGCATGATCATATACATAGTTTACGATTTCATTTGTTTTTAATAATTTTCAATGGCGCCACCTGTCGGAAATTGCTCATACCAACCTTCGTCGTCACTCGGCGAAAAAACTTTGCTAAATATAAGAACATAATCCAAATTTCATAGTTTTACCGATTTAATTATTTTAATAATTTGCAATGCACCACCTTCTGATATTGGTCATACCCACTTTATAAACCTTGTCGTGGGTCATTTGCAATAACTTTGCTAAATATCATAACATGATCAAATGCATAGTCTGCGATTCTATATATTAATTTTTTTATATAAAGATCGGGCCATTGCAGAGTTATTTACAACAACACATGACATTTTGTAAGAAAAAATACTAAATCCGTTCCAATTTTGAAGGTTAAGTATAGCAAAACGTGTTAAAAATCTCACTTTTACCACCAAAAAGGGGCCGAAATATATTCACCCCCGCCAACAACCCAATCTAAATAAAATTTTATTTAAGAAATTAAAAATAAAAAAAAACAAAATAATATTAAAACAAAATGGCGTTTTTATTTCTGCCATTTCATGTGTTTTTTTTTTATTTTTTTGTTGGTTTTTTTTTTAAAGCGAAAACAAAACCCATAAAAAATGTTCCAAATTTATTTGCATATGAATGAGCAGCAGAAATCAAACGAAACGTAATGTAAACGTCGCATGTGTGCGAGAGAGATTTCAAACCGAACGTATTAAAAACGTTTTAAAAACTTTTGCGAGTGGGTTTACTTCTATGTGTGTGTGTGTGTGCGTATGGGTTTGTGCCTGAGAGTAGCAAGAGTCTTATTTAGCCAATGTTCGTATTGGTATTTCGGTCGGTCGGTTCGATCAAATACACATGCTTGCTTGTATTGTTCCTGTTTTTGTTGTTTTTGTCAATAATAATAATCGTGTTACGTATCGTGTCGATCGATCGATTTCTCATCGCTTTTTATTTAATTTAAACATTGGCTGGCTGGCTAGCTACATAGCTGCTTAACTTGACTGACTGTGTGTAGTTTTGTTTTCGTTTTTGTTTTTGCCTTTGTTTTTAGTATAATCGTGTTACTTTTTCTTTTCATTTTGTTGGTTGTTATTGTTGTTTATTTGATATTTTATAAATTCTAGTATATTTTTTATTATTTTATTTTTATTGCTCTATGTTTTGTTTTTTTTCTTTCTTTCTTTCTTTTTTGTTTGTATTTATCAGCACTATGGGGACGTTGTTGTTGTTATTATTATTATTGTTATCTATGCCCAGCAGGGAAATTGGTTTAATTTAATTGGTCAAACGATCGTATTTCGTTTAGGCGTCGTATCCATTGACGACATTTCTTTCATTTTGATTTTGTTTACGTGAATAGTCGCGTGTTGTTGTTGTTGTTAACAAAAATATTTAAATTTTTGTTTTTTATTGTTTTGTTTGTATTTTTCCTATATGATTTTGTCAACTACATTATATGGAGTAGAATTGTTGTGGTTGCTGTTGTTTCTTACACCCCCCCAAGTTTTAATCTCATAAACAAAAACGAGCAGAAATTTCAGTTTATTTTGCTCTCTTTTTCTTTGGACTAAATTTAATTTATTTCGTAAATAAATAAAGAAACCAAATAAACCAAATGAAATAGCAAATGCTTGTGATAAATTAATTAAAAAAATTTCTATTTTACACTCAAAAAATGTTGTGAATAAATTGCATACATTACTTGGATATGAATTACAATACAGTAATCCCTCGATTTAAGTTGTAGAATGTTCCGGAAAAAGGCGAAGTAAATCGAAACGACGTAAATCGAATTAGAACTTATACTATCAGATGCACCTGTCATGGCATTTTAGTTACTCTCAGAGTTTTTGCCAGAAATCTGCCGAGAAGAAAACGCCAAAGAAATACTTTTCTGTATTTTATTTTGATGTCTAGCCTGGGGCTCGAACCCTGGTTTTACGTCTAATAAGCCAACACACTACCTACTGTTTTGTTTATAAACAACAGAGGCGACGTTAATGGAATGACGACGCAAATCGAAGTTGAAGGGAACAAAATTTGTGACGACGTTAATCGAAACAACGTAAATCGAGGAAAATCTGTATGTTATGCTACATACTATTTTCAGGCAATATACTGTGAGCGTCAAAATAAAGTGTACAAAAGCATTTGTTTTAATAAAGTTCTTATTTCAGTCTTCAAAAATATACGACTATATTAACTATTTTAAGTTTTTATGACTCAATGTTATATTCTCTTCTTAGTTCTAAAAAAATAAAATAAAGTTTTTTACTTAGACTAAACTTATAAAACAAAAATAAAATAAAATCCATTTTTTTGGCGTCAAAAAAAAGTGTACAACATTTTGTTTCCATAAAAATAAAGGAGATTCAGTATTTTGTTGCTTTTCCTTTTGGTTTAATAACTGCACTCAGTCTTCGAGGCATTGATTCTACAAGTTTTTTTTTTTTGTTACATCAAATGAAATTTTCTGCCACTCTTCCATTATAACGGATTTTAGCATATCCTTATTGCTAATTGTCCTTTTTCGAATCTGGCGGTCTAGATGCTCCCACAAATGTCCGGTGATTGGGGAGAGGATGATCCAGTACTTTTGGAGTGCGTTACAGTAGCCATTCTTTCACTATATTTGCGGTATGCTTGGGATCATTGTCTTGCTGGAAAATCCAAGAGCCTAGCCTTGCAACTCCAATTTCTTTACACTGGTTGGCAAATTGTTTCTCAAAATATTCAGATATTCAGTTTTATTCATTGTACTTTCAATAAAAATCAAACTTCCAACTCCACTTGCCGCCATACATCTCCACACCATCACCGAAACCCCTTCGTGCTTAACCGTGGATATTAAATTTTATTCGGCATACTCATTATTTTTAGTTCTCCATACTTTTACGGGTTTTTTTCTGGCCGAATACCTCGAACTTACATTCGTCGCTAAAAAGGACATTATTCCAGAAAGAAACGTCATAATCGAAACGTTTTTTCTGATTAACAGTAGATATTAGCGGCTTTTTTCGTGGAAATCGACCATAGAAGCCATTTACATGTAATGCTCGTCATATTGTACTGGCACTTACGCAAGTACCTGTTGCTGCTGCAACTTCCTCTGATATTTTAACAGCACTTTTAAATCGATTTTTCTTCACATCACTATAGACCTTACTTTTCAGCCTCATTCAAACGTTTTGCTCGGCCTGCTTCTGGGAGATTTGCTATTTTTCCGAATTTTTTGTATTTGTCAAGTATTTTTTTTTTTTCACAGTATTATGACTTCTGTTGATAATAGTTACAAATTCACGAAAAGTTTTACCTTAATCGCAAAGTTTTAATACAAGTTCTCTAACATCATTGGAAGTTTGTTTACCCATTTTTAAAAATTTACTTTTCACAAAAAGTTTTTACTCTGCCGATTGCAACTCATTAAAATCAACGTTAACAACATTTCAATAGAATACAAAAGACGTAAACAACCAACATATAACGGAACTTTTTACAGTACGACCTCGTTATAATTCCGCAGAAGTAATTTGTACACTTTATTTCGACGCGTAAAATATGGACTAGATATTATTTTTGATTAATATTACTTAAGCTATTGCAAAAAAAATTTTTGTGGTTGTTTTGAGAATTAAGTAAATAATAATGTAATAAGACAAAAAAACACAAAAATTTATAATTTAATTTTATATCCAATGCATAACAAAGAGGATTTATTATAACAAAATATTTTGTACACTTTATTTTGACGCTCACAGTAAATACATAGTTTGCTATGTAGTTCACGACTTAATAGTAAGCACTGATGCAGCATATTTGGGAGTGTTCAAGACAAAAGTACTACGTAAGATCTTCAGTCCAGTGCGAGTTGGCAATGGTTTCCGCATTCGATCTAACAGTAAGCTGTATGAGCTCCTCAACAACATGGAGGCGATGTAGCGTATTAATATCCATGTCGTTCGAATGCAGGAGTATGCTCCGACAGTACGTGTATTTGATGCGGGGATCTTCGGAAGTCGACGAAAAGGATGACCTTGTTTACGTTGGAAGAATCAAATTGAGGAAGCATTGTCATTGATTGGTATAACGCACCTGAAAGGATGTGTTACGACACACCGAAATCTGTTAATCGATTTGTTAAATGGCCAATTAAATATTGTTTTCCATAAATAAAAACTAAATGATATGATTAATAGCCCGTATAATTGCTATTGTTTTAGCGAACAACTTCCATTCTCTACCATAATATTGTACCAAAAAAATTGAACATTTTTCCGTAATTTGTCTTTATTACAACAAAGAAGCTTGGAAACTCTTCTTTTAAATTCTCCCGAAAGGATTTCTATCGGGTTCAAGTCGAAGGACTGACTAGGCCATTCAATAACGTCTATCTTCCTTTGACGATATCAAACACTTACTAACTTTGATGAGTGTTTTGGATCATTATCCTGTTGAAACTTCCACATCAGATGAATATTTTCTTCGGCAGAGGATAGCATAACATTCTCTAACAATTTTTTTGTACACAAATCTGTCTATTGTTTGCTCTATTTGATGAATTGGACCTACTCCATATCAGTAAAGGCAACCCCATACCATGATATTGCTGCCTCCATGCTTGATGGTCTGTTTTTGTGTACCTACTGTCGAATTTGTTTTTAAACCGCCTTCTTAATGACATTAATTAACTGGCGTCTTAAAGACATTCATCAATATGACTCCCAATTTCTGTTATTATCTGTTTATCCCCTTATTTGCCACCTTTTCTACTCCAATTAAAGAAGATGAAGATGAAGAACAAAAAAAAAAACAAAAACAATGTTAAACTAATAAAGGTTTTCTAATAGATTTTTCCCCCTTTTCCACAATAAAAAAAAAATTGGAAAAAACCAAAGTGACCACCGTCGTGTTTTAATATCAACATTCGTTATTCGTTATTTATTCAAACTTCACTGTTTTTAATTGCCATTTAATTTATGCAGTCTTCGTCCATTCAAACCATTCAAACCATCCAAACCCTCCATCCAACCATACATACGCACTGTATTCCATAGAATTGTAATAAATTTTCCCCGGGAATGCATTCTGTTTTCTGTTTCTCGAGTTCTTTTCTTTATTATTTAATCGTTAAACAGAAAAACAGTATAACTAACCATAGAAACGTTAAAATTACTTTATTAGACAATATTTAGTAAAGAATTCTTGGAATTCTATTAAAAAAAAAAAAATTTCTCTTCTTCTCCTTTTGGTTGGGTTGGATTTTTATTGGATTTTGTCATAAAAACAATATCAGCCTTAAAAAAAAAAAACGTAAAAATTTAGTCGGCTGATCTTTGTGGGCCGCTTTTGTCGCTTAAATTCTTTTTTATTGGTTTCTGAACAATTTAAATGCGATACAAATCAGTTCGTTAATCAATTCCTTTTTTAAAGTATGCTTCTCTCACTCTCTCTCTCTCTCTATCTGTCCTTTTTTTTTGTCTTCTTCTGCTTCTAGTTTTTCAATATTTTCAATTCCGTTTAATAATGGAAAATAATTTCATTCAAATGGTTACCTCGGCTGGCCATGGAGTAGCCTACATGATCGGTACAATTTTTAAGCACATCGCCAATGGCTTCACAAATATTGTCCTTTAAAGCGTCTCTACCTTGTCGGCGTAACTCTTATCTTTGACGGCACCCCACAAATAATAGTCCAACGGTGTTAATTCGCAGCTCCGAGCTGGCCAAACGACATCACTTCAGCGGCTGATAATGCGATCTTCAGAAAGAGGGCGCAAAACATCAAGTGTAGTTTCAGCTGTGTGGCACGTAGCGCCGTCCTGTTGAAACCAAATGTTGTCAATATTCTCCTCTTCAATTTTTGTGAACAAAAATTCGTTTAACATGGCCCGATAACGATCGCTGTTGAATGTAACGGCCACTCCTTGCTCATTTTCAAAGAAAAATGGCCTAATTATGCCTCTAGACCAAAATCCGCACCAAACAGTGAGCCGTTTTGGGTGCGTCGTCTTTTCAATGTATGCGTGCGGGTTTTCTGTGCCCCAAAATCCGATAATTTTGCTTTTTTACATACTCGCCAAGATCAAAATGAGCTTCACCTGAAGAGATGATTTTGCCAAAATCTTCTGTAAGTCGATCGCAGGCCCATTTAGCGAAGCGAAAACGCATATACATAACCATATTTGTTCAGCGGAATGATAAAACAAATTATCTGTCAAATCAGACATAAGCTAAGTGTTACCATTCACGAAATAATCAATAGTTGAAAAAAGTGTTAGATAGCGGACCCAATACTAGCTGACCCGGTGAATTTCGCCCTGCCCAAAACAAGTCCCATTATATATTTATTGTAATACGCTTGTTGTATTTATTGTAATAGTTGTTGTAATCGCTTCAAAACAAAAATTAACAGACGTACATGTTATATCTGTACATACATACGTCGTTATAAACCATCAAATTGGCCGATTTATAGCTATCTCTTAAAAAGGGAAGATTACCACGCCCATTTTTGGTAAGTTGTCAATATCGTCTCTACAAACTTACCCACCAAATTGGATTCGTCTACGATCACTATGTCCTTAAATGTTAAATATTAAACGTTTGCCACGCCTACTTTTTGCAATATCGAATTTTTCTTTTTTTAAACCATCTAAACCTGATTAGCTTTCGAACAAAAAAAGGATGGTTAAAAACGGTTCAGTGGTTTAAGAGTTATAGGCCTCACTATGTCCCTAAATATTAAATATTAAACGTTTGCCATGCCTACTTTTTGCAATATCGATTTTTTTTAATCATCTAAACCTTAAAAATCTGTTAAGTAGTTTAAGAATTGTAGGTATCTCTTAAAGGGGAAGGATTACCACGCCCATTTTTGGTAAGTTTGTCAATACCGTCTCTACAAACTTACCCATGAAATTGGATTCATCTACGATCATTATGTTCCTAAATATTAAATTTTAAACGTTTGCCACGCCTACTTTTTGCAATATCGAATTTTTCTTTTTTTAAACCATCTAAACCTGATAAGCTTTCAAACAAAATAAGGATGGTTAAAAATCTGTTCAGTAGTTTAAGAGTTATAGGCATCACTTGAAGGGGGAGGGTATGTTATGCTTATTTTAGGTGGTATTGTCGATATCGACTCCATGAACTTAGCCACCAAATTTTATTCGTTTACGATCAATATGTCCCTAAATATTAAATGTTTGCCATCTAAACCTGATAAGCTTGCGAACAAAAAAAGGATGATTAAAAACGGTTCATTAGTTTAAGAGTTATAGCCATCACTTGAAGGGAGAGGGTTGTCACGCCCCTTTTGTGGTAAGTTTGTCGATATAGACTCTACGAACTTACCTACCAAATTGCATCCGTCTACGATCACTATGCCCCTAAATATTAAATTTTAAACGTTTGCCACGCCTACTTTTTGCTTTATCGAATTTTTCTTTTTATAAACCATCTAAACCTGATAAGCTTTCGAACAAAAAAGGATGCTTAAAATCGGTACATTAGTTTAAGAGTTATAAGTAGCACTTGAAGGGGGAGGGTTGTTATGCTTATTTTTGGTGGTATTGTCGATATCGACGCCATGAACTTAGCCACCAAATTTTATTCGTCTACGATCAGTACCTAAATATTCAAATTTCAGCGATTTGCCATGCCTTCTTAACATTTAGGGATATGAAAAATAAATTTTGTCCAATTGTCCTACCCGATATGCACACAAAATGTCATGAAAATCGGTCGATCCCTTTAGAAGGAGTTTAACCACTAACACGAGATCTTTCGAACAAAAAATGAATGCTTAAAATCTGTTCAGTAGTTTAAGAGTTACAGGCATCACTTGAAGGAAGAGGGTTGTCACGCCCATTTTAGATGAGTTTGTCGATATCGACTCTACGAACTTAGCCGTCTTCGATCAATATGTACCTAAATATTCAATTTTAACGATTTGCCACGTCCTCTTAACATAAAAATCGGTCGATCTGTTTAGGAGGAGTTTAACCACTAACACCATGACCGGAGAATTTTATATATTAGAAGAATATGTTGCTTTTACTCCTTTAGGGAGCATAGCATTAATGGCCACTTAAGTAAGAGAAGTAATTCTCTTTTTGATAGGTTGTTTGCTGCGCAGCATTTGTCGCTTTGAATGTGTTTATAGAATAATTCCTAATAATGGAATTAATTTTTTCTATATCCTAAGTATTATTGTAGTTTTTTAAATAATAATTTTCAAAAGTCAAAATCTGACAGTAATTGAAATTTATCATGACAACAAGTTGATGACAGTTATTGTAACCTCTCAGCAGGTCTTAAGAAAACCGAAAATATTTCGAACATAATTGAAGATTTGAAAACAAAATCAAAATCAAAAAGAAAAAAAGAAACGCACTGTAAAATTTAACTGTAATTTGTTTGGGAAGAAGTCTATCAATGAGTAGTACAGGTAGTCCCCGACTTACGAATGCTCGACTCAGAATTATTCGCATACTTAAAAGAGACAAATCTGTAGTATTAGTACGTTAGCATGTAATTTTCTTCTTGAATTTCTTTTTGTATGAAATTCGACTTACGATCGATGACTAGGCACGTATGTATCTCGTTCGTAAGTCGGGTAGTACCTGTAATTTCTTAAAAGGCGATCATATTGATTAAGTTTCTGTATTTACAATTCATTAACTCATAATAATTAATGCAAACGGCCATAGGGCCTTAGTTTAGTGTATAGAATGTTTGAAAGAAAAAAAAATTTGTACAGTTTCCCTAGGAAAGAATTGTATGCGGGAAAATTTTCATTGCGGGTAATACAGTGTTCTTCGTGAATATGTGGAATGGAAGGGGGAAAAAAGAAAAATGTCACAAGGATTAGTTAAACAATAACAACAACAACAACAATGGCAACAAAGTCGATATAAAAAAATTAAATTTCTTTTTCCTAAGTTTTTCCCACACACACACTGTCTTTGCTTTGGAAAAAGCAAAAGAAGAAGTGAAAGCAGAAGAAGAAGAAAGGAAAAAAGAAAGAAAAAAAGGTCAATGGGTTTCTTGGAAAAACGATCGAATTCGTAACGTCATCAACACATTCACACTCCTCAAAGGGGCGTCAAAATAGTTTTGTTAACTTTATCTATCGACAATAACAGCAACAGCAACAACAAAAACAACAACAACAACAGAATAAAAATTAAAAGAAATACGATTTGTTTTCCAAAACAATTTTCCCTCTTTCCATCATAATAAAATGCTTAGAACGAAAGAAATTAGAAAAAAAAAGAATGATTAAAAAGACAGACAGACAGACAGACGGACATACAGCCAGCCAGTTAGTCAGACAGACAAAGAAACAACAATAACAACAACAATAAGAGCAACAAGTAAAAAGAAACAAAACCCATTTCATTTTGAATAGAAGAATACATAGATTAAAAAAAAAAATGAAAAAGAGGGTTTCCTTTGAGGTTCTACCGCATGCCATTCATTATCTATTATTGACCTATTGATGCTTCCTAATTCCTGGAATTCTCTCTCTCTCTCTCTCTATTACTGCGTCTGTATACAGCCAGTCTGTATATCAGTTTACCAGTAAACATTAACAAACAACAACAACAACAACACCAACAACAAACTCATAAAGGGAGCAAAACTACACAACCAACACACCACTCAACCGACCAACCAACCAACTAACTTAACAACCAACCGAGCCTTTCAATGCCACCAGCCAAATCGATTGAATATTTAAAAAGAGAAAATAAAAACAAAAAAGAAATACAAAATTTTTTAACGATAGTATCATAAATACTTGTATACAGTGGTGGTCAGCTAATTAGCACACCCTATTTGAAAGGATCAAAAAAAATTCGGGACCACTCTACTGATCTTTTGCATTCTAAATTCATTCAATTTGTCTAGCATTGAACAAACACTGAAGTCGTTGTAGTCTAGTAGGAAGTGTGTAGGCTTATGAAACGTAAGGTCAAGGTTCAAAACCCAGGTCCGATATCAAAACAAAAATATGAAAAAAAAAAAAAATTTCTTCGTTGACTTCTTCTCTCCGGATTTCTGGCAACAACTCTAAGAGTAAAGAAGAAGGTTCTCAAAAACCATTAGAAGTGAGAACGTGGTTCAAACTTCACCCTAAAAATCACAAACGAAAACGAAATATCAACAACAAACTATGTCTGGACGACTTCCTCCCACCCGATTTCTGGCAATAATTCTAAGAGTAAATAAAATTGCCTTGAACAAGCTTCTTAAAAATCTGTCGTTCGAAGTCGACTTTAAATTGTAGGTCCCGCCACCTATGGATAAAACTAAAACGTGTGAGATAGGGTTCAAAATGCCTTCGCACTTGCACTTGATCGTCATCAGCTGCGTCGAGTGATGCTTCCACTAAAACAATCCCTCCTCCTTCTGGGGATACTCCCTTCCCGGGACGGCTATCTGCATTACTGCGGGAAGGGCCCAGAACGACGTCCAGTTAAGGACCGTTGTCTACTCTGCCACGTCTGGGTACGCCATATTTGAAGCCAGCTTCATGCTATTGGCTCGTCTTCTCATGTATCATTCCGTTGTATTGTATCAAGGTCGAACTTCTTTCTGCGGAGTACATATTCAACGTATCTTCTCACAGCGTTCCATTTCATCTCACTTTCGAGCATTGCCTTCACAATGGTCGCGGGTGTAAATTCACCAATTTGTTCCATCAACATGTTCTTCTCGTCTTGCCATTTAATGCAATAGAAGAATGTATGTTCAATGTTGTCACTCATTTCCTCGCAATAAATGCAGCTAGGATCAGTCACCTTGCCCATACGGTATAGGTATTTTCGGAAATAACCATGACCCGAAAGAAACTGGGTCAGAAAATGGTTAGTTTCCCCAATGGTTTTCCGTATCCATGCCTCTATAGATGGGATAAGTTTATAAGTCCATCTTTCGCATGTTTCCTCGTTCCATCTACTTTGCCATCGCCGTAGTGTTTGAGATCTGAGATCTGCGCTACTAATGGGAAGATATTCCCTCTTCATTCTCCAAGATTTTCTTCGCTCAAATGCCTGCAGGTCAATAGATATCTCACCAGCGATCAGTAGGACTGCGGCGCCCGATACTGTGCGGTAGGCCGAGGCAACTCTTAATGCCGCTATTCGCTGCACCGCTGCTAATATTTTCCGCTTAGATTTAATCTCCAGCGCATCTCCTTATATCTCGCTTCCGTACAGCAATATCGAGTTCGTCGCCGCCATAATCAATTTTCGTTTGGCCTGTGTTGGCCTTAGGGTTGTAAGGACCAATTATGTACGTATGTTAATGAATTAGTTGCGTTAGTACTGCCTCTATGCGAAGTTATCAGCAGTCTAGTAGGTAGTGTGTTGGCCCCTTAGAAGTGAGAACGTGGTTCAAACTTCACCCTAAAAATCACAAACGAAAACGAAATATAAACAAACTTTGTCTGGGCGGCTTCCTCTCACCGGATTTGTGGCAAAAACTCTAAGAGTAAATAAAATTGTCATAAAAAGTTTCTCAAAAATCTGTCGTTCAGAGTCGACTTTAAACCGCAGGTCCCGCCACTTCTGTATAAAATTAAACCGCACAACATAAGTGGTGTGGAAGCTAGGTCGTAATCCTGACTGAAGGATTGAAATGATTTATTATGTATGCATGAATGAATGAAGGAACACTGTGTGCTGTCCAAGCTATACTTTGAAGGCAATCAAGCACAGAAAAGTTAGACAATGTCAGGGCCAATGGCACACTATATGGCCTAGTGTGGATACAATCATAAAGAATGATTCCTGGATGGATCAACTAGGCTACAGCGACTACTGCTGTTGTATACCCCCTACCGTCATTAAAATAAGTACTTTTGACCTCTTCTGTACTCGATCGAGTATACCTTTCAAACACCGGCCTATGCTTGACAGTTATAGGCCATTGGTGGGATTTACGGATATTGCCGCTTTCACCGAGATTTTTCATGTCCTGAACTGGAATTTGCAGGTTTGCATGGAATGAAACAAATCTGGGAGGCCTTATACCTTTGGAGAGGCCAAGGTTGTAGCTCTGGATATCTCAAAGTCGTTTGATAGGGTCTGGCATGAGGGTCTGTTATCGAAGTAAATTGCTTTTGGTGTCGGTTATTCATTTCTCCCGATTTATATCGACTGTTTTTCAAAGATCGCACTATTAGAGTGGTTATAGATGGCGTCTTTTCCGACGAGTGTAGGCTCTGTTCTTTCTCCTACTCTTTTTCTTATTTTTCTCAATGATCTTCTATCTATTACTTCGAATCCTATTTACTCTTTTGCGGATGACAGCAACATTTGTCATTCATATTCATTTGATCGGAGGCCGAGATTGGGGCAAGGCAGTCGAACATGAATGACGCACTCACACAGGTGACCTGATAAGAATCTCTGAGTGGGGCCATGCGAACAGGGTCGATTTCAATGCGCGCAAGACCCAATGTTGTTTTTGGACACACCGGCGTGATGTGTTCTGTCATCTGTATCTATGGTTAATGTAAATATTGAGGAGGCGGATGCTCTTGATGTTCTGGGCATGAGAATTAGTTGTGATGCTCGTTGGAACGATCACATTTTTCCAATGTCGAAGGAAGCATTCAAGTGCCTTGTTTTTTTGAAACGACGGTGCAGAAAATACTTCCCACCATCCGACCTTCTTACTATTTACAGGACCTTTATCCGACCCCGGATGGAGTACAACTCTCATGTATGGGCCGGTGCTTCAAAGTCTATTTTGAAGCTTCTCGACCGCATACAGGAGAGGGCGAAGGTGCTTATTAATGACAGTAGGGTATCCAACTTTATTGATTCGCTGGAGCATCGTCGCAATGTGGCGTGTGTTTCATTGTTCTATCGGTACTATAATGGGAGGTGTTCTCGAGAGATAAGTGGCTTGGTTCCCGATAATCACATATTTTTACGTGGTACTCGTGCTTCTCGCAAAGCACATCCTTTTATGGTTGATTGTCCAGTGAACCGCACAATGCATTACAGGGAGAATTCATTTTTTGCTCGCACTGCTCGCTTGCGGAATGATCTTCTTGCGAAAGTTTTTCCGTCAATTACGATATTGGTGAGTTTAAATCGAATGTCCACAAACACTACTCCCTCTTTCCACCTTCCTATAACATATTTTCCTAAACCTCCACAATGCACTGCATGAGTAGGGGCCATCCCCTGAGTGCTGGTTTTTATATAAAAAGAAAAAAAATTATGATCTCTACATAGGCCTACTTTTAGCAATTGCATTGCACAAGTTTTAAAATGACAAATTGTGACTTTGAGTCCTCAATTTCCAGACTTCTAGCATAACTTCAGCTGCACAGGTTCTAGAGAATTTTAAAATTCAAGTTTTCATCGCGAAATCTTCACCATACTCTAGTGTATATAGGGTGTTGACTTATCAGAGCCTGTCTGTTCTCTAACTTAAATGCTCTCAAAATTTAGTTAAGTTACCCCGATCCATTTCGAAGTTATAGGGAAAAATCTACTTAGTATACACATATGGTCTTATGGCGCGTGAAAACTTTGAGAGCTCTTAGCGCAAGACACACTTTTTCGACTTAGAATGTTTTAGAACGGAGGCGTCGATATGAAAACTTGTATGTAAAATGGATTGTCATGCAAGCTAATGATGATAGTGATCGCAGAACGCCCGATTGGACAAAGTATTTAGAGGACTCAACAGATTTCTGGCAAAAACTCTAAAGAGCAAATAAAATTTCCACTATCCTTAATACAACAAGCCTATATGTTTCCACAAACGGCTTTGTTGTTGTTAGACAATGGCAGATGGCAACCCTATTATACCAGAAACTGTTATACATTAGGTTGAATAAAAGAAATTCGATGGGAATTGTTAGTTAATCGCAAGAAAATCAGGCAATTTCTTTAGAAGGACTTTAAATTGTAATTAAGGTAGGTAATCTGTTTGCTTTACTAGACGTATCTTTTCACAGACGGCTTTGTTGTTAGACAATGGCAAATGGTAACCCTATTATATTAGAAAGTGTTGCAGACTTGATTGAATAAGAGAAATTCGATGGGAATTGTTAGTTAATCGCAATAAATCATGCAATTTCTTTACTTACTTACTTAATTGGCCATAACAACCCGATTAACGGATTTCGGCCTGCCGCAACACATCCTTCCAGGCGCTTCTGCTTCTTGCGCGACTACGCCTATTGGTCACACCAATTGATGACAAGGGCTTCCTCGATTTGGTCCTTCCAACGCAATACAAGGTCGTCCTCTTCTTCGACTAACGCAGATCCCCCTATCAAATACCTGTCTCTCGGGAGCATCCTTCTCCACATTCGAACGACATGCCCGAGCCAGCGCAGCCACTGGATATTAATACGCTGTACAACGTCCATGTCGTTGAGGAGCTCATACAGCTTACTGTTGTATCGGATGCGAAAATCATCGCCAACTCGCACTGGACCGAAGATCTTACGTAGGACTTTTCTCTCGAATACTCTCAAGGCAGCTGCATCAGTTCTTAATAGGGTCCATGCCTCTAAGCCATAAAGCAACACGGGGAGGATGAACATCTCTTGTAGAGTATTAGTTTCGTCTTACGAGAGAGGTCTCTGCTATTCAATTGCCTATTGAGACCATAATAGCACCTGTTGGCAAGAGTAATCCTGCACTTGATCTCCAGACTGACATCATTTTCGGTGGTAACGGCGGAGCCAAGGTAAATGAATTCCTTGACTGTATCAAAAGTATAGTTATCGGTCGTAATTTGTGAATCAATACGCCGCACGGCTCTACTTGTCGATAACATATACTTCGTTTTGCCCTCATTTACTGCCAAACCCATCTTCTTAGACTCCCGTTCAATAGTTTAGTGTTTAGGGCAGCAGTGACATCTCGTTTGGTACGCCCTATGATGTCGATGTTGTCAGCGTACGCAAGCAACTGGACACTTTTTTGAAAAATAGTCCCATTGCGATGCACTCCCGCCTTTTGCAGAACACTCTCCATGACGAAGTGGAAGGCAAAGTTTCTGACTGTCGCCAACATGGAATTTCTTTAGGTTGTGCTAATTACAAGACCACCAATGTAAATGTAGTGGACGCATGCATGAATGACTGGGTGGTTTAAGAATATTTCAAAGGTTGACTGGTTGGCTTGGTATGGCTTGGTTTGGTTTGGTTTGGTTTGGCTTGTCTAGCTGTATTGAGCGGTGAATAGTTATGGAGATTGGATGTCTATTTAGATAGATGGGTAATAAAGAAAACAGTAAAAATATTTTCTTAAATGACATGAAAACTGGAAGAAAGAAAATAATAACAACAACAACAACAACAACAATAACAGACTAATAAACAACATAATAAATAAATACATAAGTACACTTAAAGAAACAGAAAAAATTACAAACAATTGCTCTAAAAGAAGAAAAAAAACCTTTATGCTGGCAATGCTTCTATTGCTGTTCAACTTAACCTTAGACTAGGTTATCCTCTCACTTAGGGCCATTATTACAACTTACCATTAATTAAAGGGAGGATTTTAACGGGCAGATAAATTGTTTTTTTATTATGACTACCCAATAAGATAGAAGTGATCGTTAAGTGAAGATCATCTTACCTTTAACATTTAAACTTGCCATATCACATATTATTTTCGATATGGCAACATTAAATTTTAACAAAATAAGCGTATACATACAGACAAAAAAAAAACGAAGTCCGCTTTTGCCACTGCGTTGAAAAAGAAAACTTGTTTAATTAAGCAGTGTTATCGACATTGCTCCGGCATTGCCATATTTAAATTTTATTTTATCTGTAAGTTGTAATCTGTCGTTCGGAGTCGACTTTAAACTGTAGGTCCCGCCACTCATGTATAAAATTAACGCACACAACATAAGTGGTGTGAGAAGCTAGGTCGTAATCTTGACTGAAGGGTTGTAATGGCCAATTATGTATGTATGTATGTATGATGCAGCAGCCATGAAAGTATTCGAGAGAAAAATTTTAGGCAAGATCTTCGGTCCAGTATGAGATGGCGATGATTTATGCATTCGATCTAACAGTCAGCTGTGTGAGCTGCTCAACGACATAGTTAATATCCAGCGTCTACGCTGGCTCGGGCATATCGTTCGAATGGAGGAAGATGCTTCGGCGAGACGGGTATTTGATGCGGGGATCAGCAGCGGGGAGGACGATCTCGTTTGTGTTAGAAGAATCAAATCGAGAAAGCCATGTCATCGACTGGTGTGACCAACTGATGCAGGTGTGCAAGAAGCAGAGCCGCCAGAAGGAATATGTTAAGGCAGGCCGAAATACGCTAATCGAGTTGTTAATTGCCAAATAAGTAAGTAAGTGAGTAAGTAATTCCGACAGAAAGTAGAATTACAAAAATTCTTTAGGACGATCCTAACCAGAACAAATCCATGGGCAGTTTTAAAATAAATAAAGGCAACCTAAGCAACTGAAGTCACCATAGTCTAGTAGGTAGTGTGTTGACGTAAAAGCCGGGGTTCGAGTCCGAGGCCAGACATCACAATGAAAATATGAGAAAATATTTCTTCGGCGATTTCCTCTCAGCAGATTTCTGGGCAAAAACTCTGAGAGTAAATAAAATTGTCATGAAAAGTTTCTCAAAAATCTGTCGTTCGGAGTCGACTTTAAACTGCAGGTCCCACCACTCGTGTATAAAATTAACACACACACAACATGAGTGGTGTGACTAGGTCAATAATCCTGAGTGAAGGGTTGTAATGACCAATTATGTATGTAAGGGCAACCTAAGCAACTGAAGTTACCATATTCTAGTAGGTAGTGCCTTGGATTTTTAGACGTAAAGCCAGGGTTCGAGTCCCAGGCCAGACATCACGCTGGAAATATGATATTTCTTCGGCAAATTTCTGCCAAAAACTCTGAGAGTAAATAAAATTGTCGTTCGGAGGCGACTTTAAACTAAAGGTCCCGTCATTCTTGTATAAAAATTAACACACACAATATAAGTGGTGTGAGAAACTAGGTCAATAATCCTGACTGAGGGGTTGCAATTACCAATCATGTATGTATATAAGCTAAGGATCTATGGGCCTTAGTTGCTATATCTTCCAGGTGCTGTCTCAATTTCATTTCTCCCAAGCATTTCATCTGGTTACATACATACATAATTGGCCATTACAACCCTTCAATCAGGATTACGACCTAGCTTCTCATACCACTTGTGTGCGTTAATTTTACACATGAGTGGCGGGATCTACAGTTTAAAGTCGACTCCGAACGACAGATTTTTGAGAAGCTTTTCATGTCAATTTTTACTCTCAGAGTCTTTGCCAGAAATCTGTTGAGAGGAAGTCGCCGAAGAAATATTTTTCGTTTTGATGTCTGACCTGGGATACGAACCCGGGTCTTTCGTCTAATTAGCCAACACACTACCCACTAGACCACGGCGACTTCATCTGGTTGGTTTATCATAATCTGGTTTGGTTAAGAAATCGATGACTATCATCTGAACTTTGTCTTTCTTGTAAGATATTTCGGTATTATAATTGGTCACATTCAGACCCCTTGGGAGCGACTAATTGTAGACAATTAGCTTAACCAAGATAAGTCTTGAAATCAGGGAGAAATGTAACAACTTGGTTAACCCTTCCTAGGTAGGAGAGGATATCTATTCAACCACCACTTTCAAGGTGACCAAATATGATCAATAAGAACGAATTTTATGTCTCGGAGAATTTTACAAAATAAATTCAAACACTTTTTATTTCTTCGAGTGTATTCCACTGATAAACACCAGACATATTTACTATCCCAAGCATACATACATTGTATTCACTATATTGGCTATATAAGAAGGCAGACAGACAGATAGACAGACATAGTCATCATATAAACTGATAGACAAATGATCAGACAGTTACAACAGACAGAGACAGACTGAGAGAGAGAGAGTAAGAGAGAGTGAGAGAGAGAGAGAGAGTGTCACAAATAAACATATTTAATGTAAATGTACCGCTTAAGTAGTTTATTTTGTTTTTTCTTTTTCTTTCTATTTTCCACGACTGTGTGGAAAACCGTAAGATTGTCTTACAATAGACGGACAAAGAACAACAACAACAACAATCGTGTCATAGACAAAAACAATAAAGACACAATCATAACAGCAACGCGACAATGATAACAACATACAGGCTGACACAATGGCCATACCACCAGTTAGTTGGTAGGGGTAAGCCATAAGAAATTTGGTCAGTTGTTCAGTTGTTGTAAAGGAAGGAGGTGTGCTAACTGAAAA
The DNA here is from genome assembly GCA_014635995.1 of Sarcophaga peregrina. Lineage (NCBI taxonomy): Eukaryota > Metazoa > Arthropoda > Insecta > Diptera > Sarcophagidae > Sarcophaga > Sarcophaga peregrina. The sequence goes on along the minus strand of CM025792.1, from coordinate 87,301,946 downwards.
ACGTAAGAATTCCATTCAAATTGAATTGATCCTAATGACCTCCATAGATTCTTTGGGAAAATTAACACAATTTAAGGTGACTTCCTTGCAACACCACACGGCAACTGGGACATAACTGGGAGCAAATGAACTAACCAGACAAGACCCTGTGCTATCGAAATCTTGAGTACGCTTTACACCTTTGAAGACCTGCAAGCATATCATTATACGGTAATTGATTCACTTATCACGTAAAGTATCTTTGGATACTGGACAGATAGCATAGCAAATATGAGGACGCATAAAATCCTGAAGTCGCCGTGATCTAGTGGATAGTGTGTTGGCTTATTAGACAAAAGGCCCGGGTTCGAATCCCAGGTCAGACATCAAAACGAAAAAATATTTCTTCGGCGACTTCCTCTCAGCAGATTTCTGGCAAAGACTCTGAGAGTAAAAATTGCCATGAAAAGCTTCTCAAAAATCTGTCGTTCGGAGTCGACTTTAAACTGTAGAAGGTCCCGTCACTCATGCATAAAATTAACGCACACAACATTTGTGGTGTGAGAAGCTAGGTCGTAATCCTGACTGAAGGGTTGTAATGGCCAATTACGTATGTATGCTTGCAACACCACACGGCAACTGGGACATGGCGTCATTACATTAGATATCGGCAATACCACAAAAAAGTGGGCAACACAAATCCTCCCCCTTCAACTGCTACCTATAACTCTTAAACTAATGAACCGTTTTTAACCATCCTTTTATTAGTTCGAAAGCTTATCAGGTATAGATGGTTAAAAAAACTCCATATTCCAAAAAGTAAAATTTAATATTTAGGAACATAATGATCGTAGACGAATGCAATTTGGTGGGTAAGTTTGTAGAGACGATATTGACAAACTTACCAAAAATGGGCGTGGTAATCCTTCCCCTTTAAAAGATACATTAAGTCCGTTAATTCGATAGTATGTAACTACATATGTAAGATGTATGTCTGTTTGTTTTTGTTTTGCAGCGATTACAACAACTAAAAGTCTAAGACTTCATTAGCGCTTTATGCAGCGTATTACAATAACTATATAATGGAGCCTGTTTTAGGCAATAAAAACTATTTTGGACGGAAAGAAGATCACCGGGTCAGCTAGTATATATTTATAATAAGCATATTAACGTATTTCGCCCTCCCTTTACACATCCTTCAAAACGACTCTGCTTCTTGCATTTCTGCGTCCAGTTCATCACACCAATCAATGACAACGTTTCCACAATTTGGTTCTTCCAACGCAAACAAGTTTGTCCTCTTCTTCGACTAACGCAGATCCTCCTATCAAATACCTCTCTCGGCGACTTCAGACAGTCACTGTATAATTTGTTTTAATTTTTTATTCAATTATTATTCGATTTATTATTACAATTTTACACAGAATAGAATATGTTTCCTGAAGTCTGTTCAACTGAACTCATTCCTACTGCTTTATGAGGACCACATTTTTAACAGAATTGGGAGCCGAAATGGAAGCCTAGAAAAAATTATTGAAAATATTCATTAAAATTCAGAAAGAAAAAATTTAAATATTTTTAATTTCATTTTACATTGAATTTTTCATCAAAATTGTCGTTAATTTGATCTATGGATTGGGCAATTTGTTCATTTATTTTATTGCCTTGTTGCTGTACTTTTTCCCACAAATTCTTTTCAATCAACTCCTGTTGATCGATAAGTCGTTGGACAGAAGATTCGCTAATGTTTTGTAGTTTCAAAGTTTCCAATTTCTCTTCTTTGGCCATTTGCTCAAGAGTTTGCAATCTTGTATGCAATTCCTGCATATTGTCCTTTTGTAAGCGTTCGAATTTTGAAAAGTTATTCAAGGCATCACATACTGATTTTAATTTTTTATCCATCTTTACATACGGATTATCCTCACATATGAAACCCATTTTCATGCTGCACTCGCTATCTTTCCATCGGTATAGCGGTTTAGTATTCCAAATATGAACACAATGATCTATACATCCTCCATTATTCGGTGCGCCATAACCCCAATAGGTAAACGTAAATTTTTGTCCGATTGTCGACCAGAAGAATGCTTCCTCCTTGTGAAAGCTACGCCCATCATTGCCACCCAACCATAAATTGTAAGATTCTCCTCCACTGGCTTCTTTCAATAAATTAACAATCACGGTATTCTTTTCCTCGGAGTCTATTATAAGGAGTTGGCTATTGCGTCGTGTACACTCATTTAATGCTTCCAACCAATTGTACTAGAAATTGATTCGAATTGTTAATAAAAAATTTTAAAATGTAAGATCTGGTGCTTTAGTTTACCTCGTATTCGGTTTCAATAAGATATTCCCGGCCATCAGATGCCTTGTGCTTTTCGGGAGTACCGAACACTTCTACAATTCCCATTGAAGCACAATAAATTATTGCGACAATTCTTGCGATGTTTAATTGAAATGCTTTCATTGCGTAATTCTTGAACACTGACGGGAAAATTTAATAATTTCTTGTATTTATAGAGGCTTCTTTTTTAATATTAAATTGTGGTCCTCTTATCATTTCGAAGGAAAATTTTTAAAATATATTTTGACCACAACATGATACATAGGAAATTCCATATGCAATTTGCATATAGGCATGACGTTAAGAAATTGTGATACTCTTATCACCTCCATGACAATGACATGATATAGTGGAAATTACATTCTTTACTTACATAAATTCGTATACAATTATCCAGAAGCTGGGTTTTTATGCTGCAAATAAATTCAAAAATCTCGTTCACATAAGTCATTTACTAAATTTGCTACACCACACCACTATGAGACTAATTTAGTGAGTCATGCTAAATGATAATATGGGCGTTAATTATAGAGTTACGAAAATTAAATTAAATTTCTATCACTTGGCAAAAGGTCAGTCATCAATAATTTTTCAAAATCAAATTCCAAAGAGACGAGCAGATATCGTTAAAAGAAATTCTTCTCAAGATTCAATCCAATTGAGGAAATTTAATAATGAAATGTTGAGTAAGATTTCAATAACATTTGGAGAGAGAATGAATTAGTGGTTGGATCACATAGTACATAGGTTATTGAAAGTTTAAAGGCAAATACTAGGGTAGATTACGCTGTGGACAATGTAAATGCCTTCATAACAATTCGAAATCTTAAAAGCGTTAGTAGGTTGTCCGTGTTAAATGTTAATTTAGTTTTAAACTACGATAGAGTTCTTAATGAAAACCATTTTAATATCGAGCTTATTCTCAGATGATCTTAATATTTTATAAATCATTTACGGAGGGACGACATAAAAAATGTTACTTTCGTTGTTTATCTTTATAAAGATTTTTAATTTTTTATTAAACCAAAAAATTACAACAAAAGTCCAAGGTTTGATTACAAATTTCATCAAAATTGAAGCATCTTTTATTGTATAATTATTGAATAGAAATTTATTTTTTATCGTAACACAAGGCAACCTGAAAAGACATTCTTTTTAATAAATTGTACTGGCAGTCGATCTATACACTGCCATCTACCCACTTGTTCCAAGTGTGGTATGAATGGACACAAATATCACGTGTAGTCGTGCGCAATTGTTTGTAGAATAAAGCCAAGGGAAATAGAAGAAATAGAAATCTTTCAAAACTGCATTCTTTCCTTCTTCTGATTCCAAAATATGTAATAAGAAATATTTTTCTGTTTCTGGCAAACGACAAAAGAGTAGGTTTCATCAAGAAACAGAATCTAACAGAAGCCCCAAACGTTCAAAGCTGTCCACACACAACTGAATTGTGCTTTATTCAGACTGAAGTTAACGTACGTATACGAATCACCTTGGTCTAGTAGGTAGTGTGCTAGCTTATTAGACGTAAAGCCAAGGTTCGAGTCCCAGACACAAATACAAAAAGTATTTCTTCGGCGATTTCTTCTCAATAGATTTCTGGCAAAAACTCTGAGAGTAAATAAAAATTGCCATGAAAAGTTTCTCATAAAATCTGTCATTCGAAGTCGACTTTAAACTGTAAGTCCCGCCACTTATGTATGAAAATTAACACACACAACATAAGTAGTGTGAGAAACTAGATCAATAATCCCGGCTGAAAGGTTATAATGACCAATTATGTATGTTTGTATACGAATCATATTGTAATTAATGTGAGCCACATAATTAAAATCAAATTTGTTACATTCGTATTGAAACAAACTGGTTGTAATGTGGACATCTAATAAAGTAAAGTATCCAGTATAGGACCACCTATGCATAAGTACCCTATGCATTGTAAACAATTAAGCAATATTGTTATTAATTTAATCATTTTTTTGGAATCGTTCATTATTTAATAAAGATTTATTGAAAGTATTATCCATGGATAGCTAACATGCTTTTCCACTATTCTAGGCAAAATTCATGTATGCACCCAAAGAAGTGATCATTTTTAGAGGCCTAATGTACAAATCCTTTGTCAAATATTAATAATGAGTGCCAATACCAAATGCAATTATAATTATTCTATCAAATATTTAACTACATAAGCCCGGTTTGACTGATTTTATTAACACTGATATTGTCATTTATCATGATTTATTTTGATTTCAAATTTATTTTACATATCAAATGTAATAGACAGGCATTCACTGTGTAATGTTTGTTTCGGTTTTTATTAGAAAATTATTAGAATTTTGACATAAAAATAGTAAAAAAAATAAATTGTTTCCTTAAGACCATTCAGTTCAGCACATTCTTACTGCTTTATTACCACCACATTGCTATATGAATAGGGAGATGAAATGGAAGCCTAGAAAAAAAATTATTGAAAATATTCATTAAAATTCCAAAAGAAAAAATTTAAAAATTTTTAATTTCATTTTACATTGAATTTTTCATCAAAATTGTCATTAATTTGTGTCATGGATTGGGCAATTTGTTCATTTAATTCATTGCCTTGTTTTTGTAATTTTTCCCACAAATTCTTTGCATTCAATTCCTGTTGATCGATAAGTTGTTGGACAGAAGATTCGCTAATGCTTTGTAGTTTCTGGGTTTCCAATTTCTCTTCTTTGGCCATTTGTTCAAGAGTTTGTAATCTTGTATTCAAATCGTTTATATTGTCCTTTTGCAAGCGTTCGAATTTTAAAAACGCATCGTCATTGAAATTATTCAAGGCATCACATGGCGTTTCTGTATACGGATTATCCTCACAAATAAAACCCATTTTGCGATGGCACTCAATGTCATTCCATTGGTATTCGCTTAATCGCCAAATATGAACACAATGCTCTGTTAATTCTGCATTATTTGGTTCGCCTAAACCCCAATTGGTAAACGTAAAATTTTGTCCCGTTTTGGACCACAAAAATGGTCTCTTTGTATCAAAGCTATACGCATCATTGCCACCCAACCATAAATTGTGAGATTCTCCAACAACTTCTTTCAACAAATTGACAATCACGGTATTCTTTTCCTCGGAGTCTATTATAAGGAGTTGGCTATTGCGTCGTGTACACTCATTTAATGCTTCGAACCAGTTGTACTAGAAGTTGATATGAATTGTGAATAAAAATTTTTGAATTTTGAGATCTGGTGCTTTAGTTTACCTCATATTCGGTTTCAATAAGATATTCCCGGCCATCAGATGCCTTGTGCTTTTCGGGAGTACCGAACACTTCTACAATTCCCATTGAAGCACAATAAATTATTGCGACAATTCTTGCGATGTTTAATTGAAATGCTTTCATTGCGTAATTCTTGAACACTGGCGTGAAAATTTAATAATTTCTTGTATTTATAGAGGCTTATCGTTAAGGAATTGTGGAATGGAAATTTTGAATGCATTTTCGATCACAAGATGATGAACGTAAATTCCAAATGCAATTTGCGTAAGCGTATGTCGTTAAGAGATTGTGGTACTCTTATCACCGCTGTATATGTACATATGTACACTCCATATAACTCCATATTATTTACTTATAAACCCAACACTTTTTTACACGATAGATACGTTCCTTCGAAATCCGTGTAAAAAAAGAGACGCTTTCTATAGTAAAATGGGGGATACGTTCCATGTCATCTGAAAACCGTATAAAATAAATTAAAGAACTATATTTACTTGGGAAAAACCGTGTAAAAAATGTTGAGAACTATAAAATTTCAGAAATTTTATTGAGCATTAAAATTTAAAATACATAATTCATGGAGGTGAAAAATTGGTAGAGCAAGCCAAAATCAAAAGAAATCGATTAATCCAGAATTAAGAACAGAAAAATTTGAATAGAAATAAAGAAAAAAACTAGATGACCCGTGCGAATATTTCGCACCGTTAGTTGTCATTTTGGTAACATAAAATGAAAATAATTAATAGAAGTTTTATTAAACTGCATTACTATTAAGCGACCCTATATTACCACACTTGAACAAAAACATATAATCATAATGACAACAGTATTATCATGCAGTTCTATATAAAATATAATTTTTATCAATGAAAATATTAATTTTTCAATTTCTAATTATTTTTCGCCATTAGTGTGAGATATAAGCTTTAAAATGAGATATCATTCATTAAATTTGATGCGGTGGTATGAGAGATATTTGCAACCGACAAAAAAAAAAGTGCTTTAGAAATAATATATGATGATGTTTACATTGAAAAACCGTGTAAAAAATGTTGAGAACTAAAATACATAATTCATGCAGGTGAAAAACTGGTAGAGCAAGCCAAAATCAAAAGAAATCGATTAATCCAGATTTAAGAACAGAAAAATTTGAATAGAAATAAAGACAAAATCTTTACATAGCTACATAATTATTCGTTGCTACTTAATAACAAGTGGAATTGTTTGCGATGAACTGGACTAAAGTCGGTATCATCGGTAGAGATATCCATCAATTTATCCAAAGAGGACTTTCGTCCGGTAAAAGAGTTGTAAACTGTCGGACAGTGATTTTGAGACCGTAACTTCAAATCCGTATAAAAAGAAAACGTGTAAAAAAAGAGTTAGGTGTATTTGTATACAATTTTTCAAAAATCTCGGTCACATAAGTCATTTACTAAATATACAACAGCACTCTGAGTGAGACTAATTTAGTGAGTCATGCCAAGTGATAATATGGGCTGTAATTATAGATTTACAAAAATTAAATTAAACTTCTATCACATGGCCGTAGGTCAGTTATCAATAATTTTTCGAAATCAAATTCCAAAGAGACGAGCAGATATCGTTAAAAGAACTCATTTCAAGATTTAATCCAATTGAGGAAGTTTAATGATGAAATGTTAAGTAAGACTTCAATAAGATTCGGAGAGAGAATGAATTAGTGGCTGGATCACATAGTACATGGGTTATTGAAAGTTTAAAGGCAAAATTACGTCGTAGACAATGTAAATGCCTGATTGCCAAAATCTGTTGTTCTCAATGCAATTCAAAATCTTAAAGGCGTTAGTAGGTAACACTTTTCCATATTAAATATTAACTAGATGACCCGTGCGAATATTTCGCATCGTTAGTTGTCATTTTTGTAACATAAAATGAAAATAATTGATAGAAATTTTATTAAAAGCATAAAAATATTAGAGATCATAATATCATCATACAAACAAATGTACGCACTCGAGAAAAAACCACGTATAACTGGCCATGTGAAAAGACCGGTTCTGTTAAATACAATCCTACCTTTTGAAGGCTTTGACCTCGTTTATCGTCATAGCAAAAGCAACTTTCACAGGGAATAATTTTCATGTCATTCGGAAAGGCACAGTTGGATCAGAAGGTGTAAGGTTGATTCGGGGTCTGAGTACAGTTTTATCGGTATGAATAATTTTTGCTGATATGATGTGCTCTCCCAAGTTTGTTACGATTAGCCTGGTACCATTAATTTTAGCCCTATTTAGCATTAAGATTTCTGATTAACATTAAAATTGCATTTGTCTTTTCAAATGCACGTTATTTTTATTCTTATTTTTCTTAAAACCTTTTAACTGTTAAATATCATCTGACACTATATAGTATATGTATATATTAAAAGACACCGTATTACTACACTTCATAAAACAAACAATGCCATGACATTAACGACATTACCAAAATGGCTTTTACAACTTTATAGATTATTATGTGGAATAGCATTACAATTAACCGAACCTGGTTTATCGCACTTGATCTAACAACTACTGCAAAGTATTGCCAAAACAGCTTTTTACAACTTAATATCTATATTATATACGAACTGACTTAGTAATAAACGGCATTATAGTAAATACGGGTATTGCCAGAATGGATTTTAATACATACTATATTATGTAGAACTGCATCACTATTAAGCGACCCTGCATTACCACACTTGAACAAAAAGATATAATCATAATGATAACAGTATTATCATGCAGTTCTATATAAAATATAATTTTTATCAATGAAAATATTAATTTATCAATTTCTAATTATTTTTCGTCATTAGTGTTAGATATAAGCTTTAAAATGAGATATCATTCATTAAATTTGATGCGGTGGTATGGGAGATATTTGCAACCGACAAAAAAATGTGCTTTAGAAATAATATATATGATTTGGTTCTAAACTACGGTAGCGTTCTTAATGGAAATCATTTTATTATGGAGTATATTCTCAGATGATCTTAATATTTTATAAATCATTTACGGAGGGACGACCTAAAATATGTTACTTTCGTTGTTTATCTTTATAAAGATTTTTAATTTTTTATTAAACCAAAAAATTACAACAGAAGTCCAAGTTGTGATAACACAACATCAAAATTGAAACGCATTTTATTGTATTACTAGCAGATTGTACCCGGCGTTGCGTGGGTTATCAAAAAAAAACAATAAATAAAAATCCGGTTTCGAAACCGGTTTCTTTAAAAAGAAAATGCAATTTTTCAAATTATTCGGAAATCGGTTTATCAACCAAGCCAGTCTTTTGAATACTCGTATTTGCCGGTTTTTTGCCCCTTTCTCCCATTTTGGATACCTTTTGGTCCAACTTTATAAACGGAACACCTCCAATAGCTATTTGGGAAACTTACCCAAGCTAAATCGTAAAAAATACCTTTAAAACAGATGAAATATAGCATTTATGCATAAAGTTTTTCCCATTTTTTCTCCCCTTTTGGTCAAAATTTTGAAAAGTTTCATAGCCTATAACCTGCGCCGACCAAAGCTCGATCTATATCCCAAATTTCATTACAGGGTGGCTGATATATAATGCAACAAAGTAAAGCGCTAAATTTTTTTAATTTTTTTTTTTAATTTTATTGTTCAAAAGCAAAAAATGTTGGAAATAACATAAAATTTTAGATTTGTTCGAATTGGCCACCTTTGGTACGAATTATGGCCTTCAAATGGCCGACAAAGCCATTACATTCTGCACGAAAGTGATATTTTGCCCCATTCCCGTCGAAGCGCCGTCTTGAGATGATCGCGACACTTTGGTATTTTTTAGTGAGAACCTTATTCTCCAAAATGGCCCAGGCGCAACAGTCCAACGGATTGGGATCCAGAGATTTTGATGGCCATTGTGCGGTAGAAATGAAGCGAGGAACCTCCTTTTTAAGCCATTCTTGGTTGACGTATACTGAGTGCGGTGGTGCTGAGTCCTGTTGAAATGTCCATGTCCAATGTCTGCGGCCGAAATGTTTGTCTGCCCAGGGCTTCAATACTGTCTTTAAGAGATTTTCCCGATAATATTCGGCATTTATTTTGACCCCACGGTCGATGAATACGTGCGGGGAGCGACCATCGGCCGTTACGGCAGCCAACACCATTACCATCGGCGGCGCTTGAGTTCTGGTGGCCAATCGCTGGTGTAAATTTTCATCTCATCTCTTTGGAAAGTAAACCCGATCATTTTGTTTGTTCACAAACTGCTCAATTTGGAATGGTTTCTCATCGGAGAAAACCAAATTCGGTAACTGGCCACTTTCGTGCAAGTGAAATAACTCCTTGGCTCTTTCCAGTCTAACTTTTTTTGTCAATCGATAAGCTCTTGCACTTTTTGTTTAGTAGAAACTCATTTTTCAGTACGTGTTGCATTCGTTCTTGCGATATGTTCAGCTCAAGAGCAATTTTTCTACCATTGCGGCGTGGATTTCGATCAAATCTGGCCTTCACTTTTCGTATCATTTCTGGTATTTTTACCCTTTTTTTTCGTCTACTTTTTGGACGCGATGCAACACTGCCAGTATCACGGTAATGAGCAATAGTACGAGATGCAAAAGATTTATTCACATTCAAATGCTAGAGGGCTCTAACGATAGCCACCAGGGGTCTTTCAGTCAAATATAAAGCAATCACACTATCACGCTTGAATTCCATTACGAATAACTTTTTTTTTTCTGACTGCAATAGATCAAAATGCTTTTCTAAGTTTGTAAATAATAAAATGAATTGTCACTGGAATAAATCTATCAGCTGTCAGACGAGCGGTTTACAAACGATAACAACCTGAAGTTGGTTGCAATACATATCCGCCACCCTGTATATGAATCCTATGCATAGTAAACAATTAAGCCACATGTATTGTTATTAATTTAATAATTTTTTGGAATCGTTCAATTATTTAATAAAGATTTCTTGAAAGTATCATCCATGGATAGCTAACATGCTTTTTCCACTATCCTAGGCAAAATTCATGTGTGCACCCAAGGAAGTGATAATTTTTAGAGGCCTAATGTACAAATCCTTTGTCAAATATTAATAATGAGTGCCAATACCAAATGCAATTATAATTATTCCATCAAATATTTAACTATATAAGCCCGGTATGACTGATTTTAGTGCCACTGATATTGTCATTTATTATGATTTACTTTTATTTCACATTTATTTTACAAATCAAATGCAATAGACAGACGCCTTTATGTTATTCACTCACATTCACTGTGCAAATGTTTGTCTCTGTTTTTATTAGAAAATTATTAGAATTTTGATATAAAAATAGTAAAAAAAAAAAAATAAATTGTTTCCTTAAGACCATTCAGTTCAGCACATTCTTACTGCTTTATGACCACCACATTTCTGTATGAATAGGGAGATGAAATGGAAGCCTAGAAAAAATTTCATAAAAATATTCATTAAAATTCCAAAAGAAAAAATTTTAAAATTTTTAATTTCATTTTACATTGAATTTTTCATCAAAATTGTCATTAATTTGTGTCATGGATTGGGCAATTTGTTCATTTATTTTATTGCCTTGTTGCTGTACTTTTTCCCACAAATTCTTTTCAATCAACTCCTGTTGATCGATAAGTCGTTGGACAGAAGATTCGCTAATGTTTTGTAGTTTCTGGGTTTCCAATTTCTCTTCTTTGGCCATTTGTTCAAGAGTTTGTAATCTTGTGTTCAAATCGTTTATATTGTCCTTTTGCAAGCGTTCGAATTTTAAAAAGTTATTTAAGGCATCACGTGCTGATTTTAATATTTTTCCCGTTTCTACATACGGGTTATCCTCGCAAATAAAACCCAATTTTTTATGGCACTCAATGTCATTCCATTGGTATTCGCTTGATTGCCAAATATGAACGCAATGCTCTATAGTTCCTCCATTAGTCGGTTCGTCTTTATGCCAATTGGTAAAAGTAAATTTTTGTCCGGTTGTGAACCAAAAAAATGGTCTCTCTTTATCAACGCTGTACGCATCATTGCCACCCAACCATAGGTCTTTAGGTTTACCAACAACTTCTTTCAACAAATTGACAATCACGGTATTCTTCTCCTCTGAGTCTATAATAAGGAGTTGGCTATTGCGTCGTGTACATTCATTTGATGCTTCGAACCAGTTGTACTAGAAGTTGATTCGAATTGTAAATAAAAATTCTAAAATGTGAGATCTGGGGCTTTAGTTTACCTCATATTCGGTTTCAATAAGATATTCCCGGCCATCAGATGCCTTGTACTTTTCGGGAGTACCGAACACTTCTACAATTCCGATTGAAGCACAATAAATTATTGCGACAATTTTTGCGAGATTTAATTGAAATGCTTTCATTGCGTAATTTTTTAAAACTGGCATGGAAATTTAAGAATTTCTTGTATTTATAGAGGCTTTTTTTAATATAAAATTGTGGTCCTCTTATCATCTGGAAGCAAAATTTTTAAAATATATTTTGACCACAACATGATACATAGGAAATTCCATATGCAATTTGCATATAGGCATGACGTTAAGAAATTGTGATACTCTTATCACCTCCATGACCATGACATGATATGATGGAAATTACATTCTTTACTTACATAAATATGTAAACAATTATCCAGAAGCTGGGTTTTAATGCTGCAAACAAATTCAAAAATCTCACTCACAAGTCATTTAATAAATTTGCTACACCACACCACTATGAGACTAATTTAGTGAGTCATGCCAAGTGATAATATGGGCTTTAATTATAGATTTACGAAAATTAAATTAAATTTCTATCACTTGGCAATGGGTCAGTTATCAATGATTTTTCGGAATCATACTCCAAAGAATCGAGCAGATATCGTTAAAAGAAATTCATCTCAAGGTCCAATCTAATTGAGGGAATTTAATGATGAAATGTTGAGTAAGATTTCAATAAGGTTAGGAAGAGAATTAAGTGGTGATTAGATCACATCGTATATGAGTTATTGAAAGTTTAAAGGTAAATACTAGGGTGGATTTGGATTACTCTGTGGGCAACGTAAATGCCTGATTGCCAAAATCTGTTGTTCTCAATGCAATTCAAAATCTTAAAAGTGTTATTAGGTAACACATGTCCGTGTTAAATATTAATTTTGGTTCTAAACTACGGTAGAGTTCTTAATGGAAATCATGTTATTATGGAGCATATTCTCAGATGATCTTAATATTTTATAAATCATTTACGGAGGGGCATCTTAAAATATAATGCTGTCGTTGTTTATCTTTATAGAGACTTTCAAGTTTTATTAAACCAAAAAAATTACAACAGACAGCGTTGCCAGAAGCTTTTTGAAGAAAATCATCAGATGCAGAATTTTATGGAAAAAAAAAATCATGATTTTTTAATACAAAATTTTATTTAAGAATCATATATATTATTTCTAAAGCACTTTTTTTTTGTCGGTTGCAAATATCTTTGATACCACCGCATCAAATTTAATGAATGATATCTCATTTTAAAGCTTATATCTAACACTAATGGCGAAAAATAATTAGAAATTGAAAAATTAATATTTTCATTGATAAAAATTATATTTTATATAGAATTGCATGGTATTACTGTTATCATTATGATTATATGTTTTTGTTCAAGTGTGTTAATACAGGGTCGCTTAATAGTAATGCAGTTCTACATAATATAGTATGTATTAAAATCCATTCTGACAATACCGCTCTTTTCTATAATGCCGTTTATTACTAAGTCAGTTATATATGATATGCATATTAGGTTGTAAAAAGCTGTTTTGGCAATACTTTGCAGTAGTTGTTAGATCAAGTGCGATAAACAGGGTCGCTTAATTGTAATGCTATTCCACATAATAATATAATGTAATGTCGTAATTTTCCTGGCATTGTTTGTTTTATGAAGTAGTAATACGGTGCTTTTTAATATATATATATATATAAAGTCAGCTGATATTTAACAGTTAAAAAGGTTTTAAGAAATCCATTCATAGTAGCAAACTTTAATAAAAACATATAAGATATGTGATAATATTCTTAAAGTCTGTTCTCTTGTGAAGAGATTGAGTCATCATTTAATCAAATCGGACAAAAATTACCGTAGTTATTATTTAAAGAGTCTAACATTCGGGTGATATATTTTACATATAACATCTTATCAAATGAACTTTTAAACTTAAAAAATTTTAAAATTTTTGTTGGATCTTAATTGTTTATCAGAATATTTGTCAATTTCACGTTTGAGCAACCACCAGAAGTTGGATAATGTTTGGACAAAGGGAAATAATAATATTTGCAAAAAACACAAATATTAGCCGACTTCTGGTGTCACGCGACACCACTACGTTACACTTCACTAAGTAGTACAATTAGTACTCACTTGAAATAAAGAAAATCATAATTTAAGAAAAATCAAATCACCAAATCATATTTTGGTTGAAAAATCATCAAAAATATGATAAAAATCATGATTCTGGACACGCTGACAACAGAAGTGCAAGTTTTGTTTACAAATTTCATCAAAATTTAAGCATCTTTTGTTGTATAATTATTGAATAGAATTTTATTTTTTATCGTAAGACAGGGCAATCTGAAGAATCATTGTCTGAATGATATTATTGAGGATGCATTTTAATAAAATACATTGGCAGTCGATCTATACATTACCGCGTACTCACTTGTTCCAAGTGTGGTATGAATGGACACAAATATCACGTGTAGTCGTGGACAATTGTTTGTAGAATAAAGCCAAGGGAAATAGAAGAAATATAAATCTTTCAAAACTGCATTCTTTCCTTCTTCTGATTCCAAAATATGTAATACGAAATATTTTTCTGTTTCTGGCAAATGACAAAAGAGTAGGTTTCATCAAGAAACAGAACCTCATAGATGCGCCAAACGTTCAAAGGTGTCCCCAAAAGCTGTCCACACACAACTGAGTTGTACTTTATTCAGACTGATTTTTACGTACGTATACGAATCATAGGGGTCGCCTTGTTCTATTAGGTAGTGTATTGGCTTATTAGACGTAAAGCCAAGGTTCGAGCCCCAGATACAAATACAAAAAGTATTTCTTCGGCGATTTTTTCTCAATAGATTTCTGGTAAGTTTATCAAAAATTTGTCGTTCGAAGTCAACTTTAAACTGTAAGTCACGCCACTTATGTATGAAAATTAACACACACAACATAAGTAGTGTGAGAAACTAGATCAATAATCCCGACTGAGGGGTTGTAATGACCAATTATGTATGTTTGTATACGAATCATATTGTAATTAATGTGAGCCGCATAATGGAAATCAAATTTTTTACACTCGTATTGAAACAAACTCGTGGTAATGTGGACATCCAATAAAGTAAAGTATCCTGTATAGGACCACCTATGTATGTATATGAACCCTATGCATAGTAAACAATTAAGCCACATGTATTGTTATTAATTTAATAATTTTTTGGAATCGTTCAATTATTTAATAAAGATTTCTTGAAAGTATTATCCATGGATTGCTAACATGCTTTCCCACTATCCTAGGCAAAATTCATGTGTGCACCCAAAGAATTGATAATTTTTAGAGGCCTAATGTACAAATCCTTTGTCAAATATTAATAATGAGTGCCAATACCAAATGCAATTATAATTATTCCATCAAATAATTTAGTACATAAGCCCGGTATGACTGATTTTAGTGCCTCTGATATTGTCATTTATCGTGATTTATTTTGATTTCAAATTTATTTTACAAATCAAATGCAATAGACAGACATTCACTGTGCAATTGTTTTTATTAGAAAATTATTAGAATTTTGACATAAAAATCGTAAAAAAAAAATAAATTGTTTCCTTAAGACCATTCAGCCCAGCACATTCTTACTGCTTTATGACCACCACATTTCTATATGAATAGGGAGATGAAATGGAAGCCTAGAAAAAAAATTAATGAAAATATTCATTAAAATTCCAAAAGAAAAAATTTAAAAATTTTTAATTTCATTTTACATTGAATTTTTCATCAAAATTTTCATTAATTTGATCTATGGATTGGGCAATTTGTTCATTTATTTTATTGCCTTGTTGCTGTACTTTTTCCCACAAATTCTTTTCAATCAACTCCTGTTGATCGATAAGTCGTTGGACAGAAGATTCGTTAATGTTTTGTAGTTTCTGGGTTTCCAATTTCTCTTCTTTGGCCATTTGTTCAAGAGTTTGCAATCTTGTATTCAAATCGTTTACATTGCCCTTTTGTAAGCGTTCAAATTTTAAAAACTCATCGTCATTGAACTTCTTCAAAACATCACAGGCTGATTGTAATCTTTTATTATTCAGGTCCACATAATAATTATTCTCACATATGAAACCCATCTTTACACTGCACTTGCCATCATTCCATTGGTATAGCGGTTTAGTATTCCAAATATGAACACAATGCTCTTGATTTCTATAATTATCCGGGTTACCATTCGCCCAAAAGGAAAATGTAAATTCTTTACCAGTTGCAGACCAAAAGAAGGGTCTACCTTTGTCACTGTTCGCATTAAATTCATCATTGCCACCCAACCATATATTGCGAAATTCTCCAACGACTTCTTTCAATAGATCGATAATGGCGGTATTCTTTTCCTCTGAGTCTATAATAAGGAGTTGGCTATTGCGTCGTGTACACTCATTTGATGCTTCGAACCAGTTGTACTAGAAGTTGATATGAATTGTGAATAAAAATTTTGAATTTTGAGATCTGGTGCTTTAGTTTACCTCGTGTTCGGTTTCAATAAGATATTCCCGGCCATCAGATGCTGTGTGCTTTTCGGGAGTACCGTACACTTCTGCAATACCGATTGAAGCACAACAAATTATTGCGACAATTCTTGCGATGTTTAATTGAAATGCTTTCATTGTGCAATTTTTTAACACTGGCGTGAACATTTCATAATTTCTTGTATTTATAGAGGCTTATCGTTAAGGAATTGTGGAATGGAAATTTTGAATGCATTTTTGACCACAACATGATGACCGTAAATTCCAAATGCACTTTGGGTATGCGTATGTCGTTAAGAGATTGTGGTACCCTTATCACCGCTATGACCATATAACGTGGTATACATATACACTCCATATATAACTTATTTACTTATTTGCATACAATTATCCCAGTAATTGTTTTTAATGCTGCAAACAAATTCAAAAATCCCACTCACATAAGTCAGTTACTAAATATACAACACCGTGTTAAGTGCTAAAATGGGTATTTATTCTGGATTTACGAAAATTAAATCAAATTTCCATCACTTGGCAATTGGCCAGTAATCAAAAAATTTATCGGCATCAAGCTCTAACGCAAAATATCTTTGAAAGAAACTCATTCCAGTACCCAAATCAATGGGTGGAACAAATGAGTATTGAGTAAGAGATTGTTTAGATTCCTAAGAGAGTAAAGTCCTAATTGAACAAACTTTTTATGGGTGATAGAGAGTTTACTGGCAAATTACTGATTGGATTATAGATAAAAAAATAATAAAAAAAAAACCAAAAAAATTGTATGTTAATGTGTCATATTATTGGCGCATTCGAATGTTGAATTGTCAGCAGTGTCTGTTGTCCAAGAATGATAAACTAAAGATTACGCCTTGCGCATGATTTCCCGTTAGAAGACGTAGTTGGACTATTTTAGTGGTTACCAAGTCTTTTTCATATGTGAAAATTAACATTTCTTCTGAAAAGTGTATGCACTACTTAAAAGTAGTTGGCAACCCTGAAATATAACTTACATTATCATTAGCCAATAGGAACACAATTTGCGTGACGTCATTGATTTAACATGCGAAGAAAGTTTTAATTTTGTGTGCGTGATGGCGTAATCTTTAGTTTATCATTCTTGTCTGTTGTCTACTATAAAGCCTTCACAGCGTTTTTAGAAGATACTGATATCCTTGATTAGACTCAAAACAAATCTGGATTGATCTTGAACTTTATAAGCATTCTTAATGGAATTGTGCCTAGTGGTGGGAACTATGTTGTCTGTTTATTGTGGAGCATGTCTTCAGACGGTCCTTAAATTTTATACTTTAATGCGGAGTTTATATTCTGATTTTGTTTACCATTAAATTGACTCGAGAGTTTTTGCAAAAGTTGTGCAAAGTTTGATGACGAATTTCATCAAAAACAAAATGCATTTTAAAGCGTCACACCCAATAGGTTAGTTTAGGTCTTAGTGGTAGCTCTGATATCACAAAGCTCACTTGAGCACGCATGGCGACCGGTTGTGATGACATGGGTGAAACACAGTCCCTGTACTAACCAAGTTTTGTCAAATCACTCAATATAACAAAAAAAGAAAAAAAAATTTAATGGCGCCTTTGACAAAGATTTAACCTAATAGGTGTTCCGTGGTTTTAAAATATAAAAAAAAATATGTTCTTCCGCAACTAGCATATCAGGAGATTTTTGACAAAAACTCTTAAGCGTAAATACAAATTGCCATGAAAAGTTTCTTAACGAAACGTGATCGGGATCAGCCTTATATTGTAGGTGCCGCCGGAATTCTTTCTAACTTTACCCATGACCCATTTCCTATCTATTTTGGTAACAATTTGTGTTCCTCACTTACACAGTAAAACTTTGATTGTTTTAGTTAGAAATATCCGTACCTACATACATAATGGGCCATAACAACCCTTTAGTCCGGATTACGACCTAGTTTCTTATACCAATTATGTTGTGTGTGTTAATTTTAATACACAAGTGGTGGGATCGGAACCTACAACGATAAATTTTTGAGAAACTTTTCATGGCAATTTTATTTACTCTCGGATTTTTCAACAGGAATCTACTAAGAGGAAATCGCCGAAGAAATATTTTTACCAAATTCCATTTTTATTTTTGTATTTTTGTGATGTCTATCGTGGGGTTAGATATACTTAAACGTAATATACATACACTTGTACGATATTCGCTGACAGTCATTGTACAATTTGATTGAATTTTTTATTCAAATATTTTTCGATTTATTATTCCAATTTTACACAGAATAGAATATGTTTCCTGAAGTCTGTTCAGCTGAACTCATTCCTACTGCTTTATGACGACCACATTTTTAACAGAATTGGGAGCCGAAATGGAAGCCTAGAAAAAAAATTATTGAAAATATTCATTAAAATTCCAAAAGAAAAAATTTAAAAATTTTTAATTTCATTTTACATTGAATTTTTCATCAAAATTGTCATTAATTTGATCCATGGATTGGGCAATTTGTTCATTTAATTCATTGCCTTGTTTTTGTAATTTTTCCCACAAATTCTTTGCAGTCAATTCCTGTTGATCGATAAGTTGTCGGACAGAAGATTCATTGACATTTTGTAGTTTTTGTGTTTCTGCTTTACCATCTTTGACGATTTCTTCAAGTGTTTGTAATTTCGTTTTTAATTGATTTATGTGATCCTGTTGCAAGCGTTCAATTTTTAAGAAAATATCAGAATTCAATTTAGTGTTGCAATTTAGGTTGTACATATCGACATAACGATTATCCTCACAAATAAAACCAAATTTGAATTGGCAGTTGTTAGCATTCCATTTGTAAGAATGTTCATGAATGAGAACGCAATGCTTTTGATCGCCTGAATTGTTCGGTTCACCACTAGCCCAATTGGTAAATATAAATTTTTGTCCGGTTGTCGACCAAAAAAACGATCTATCGTCGCCATTTATGAACTGATCATTGCCACTCAACCATAAGTTTTGAGGTTTACCAACAACATCTTTCAATAGATTGACAATCACGGTATTCTTCTTCTCTGAGTCTATGGTGACGAGTTGGCTACCGCGTCGTGCACATTCATGAAAGGCCTCGAACCAGTTGTACTAGAAATTGATTCGAATAGTGAAAAAAAAATGTTGATTATTGATATCTGGTGCTTTAGATTACCTTGTACTCGGTTTCAATAAGATATTCCCGACCATCAGATGCCTTGTGTTTTTGTAGAATACCCGACACTTCTACAATCCCGATTGAAGCACAACAAATTATTGCGACAATTTTTGCGACGTTTAATTGAAATGCTTTCATTGCGTTATTTTTTAATAATGGCATGGATATTTAAGAATTTCTTGCATTTATAGAGGCTTATTGTCAAAAAATTGTGGCCCTCTTATCACATCTAATGGGAATTTTGAAAGTATTTTTTGACCACAATATGGTACACGTAAATTCCAAATGCAATTTACGTATGAGTATGTCGTTAAGAGATTGTGGTACTCTTATTACTGCTATCACCATTTAACATACATTTAAGTATACTATATATGGGCATATGTGCACTCCATATAAAACTTATTTACTTATACACCCAACTCTTTTTTTACACGATAGATACGTTCCTTCGAAATCCGTGTAAAAAAGAGGCGTTTTCTATAGCAAAATGGGGGATACGTTCCATGTCATCTGAAAACCCTGTAAGATAAAATAAAGAACTACTACTGTATTATCACACTTGAACAAAAACATATAATCATAATGACAACAGTATTATCAAGCAGTTCTATATAAAATATAATTTTTATCAATGAAAATATTAATTTTTAATTTCTAATTATTTTTCGCCATTAGTGCTAGATATAAGCTTTAAAATGAGATATCATTCATTAAATTTGATGCGGTGGTATGGGAGATATTTGCAACCGACAAAAAAAGTGCTTTAGAAATAATATATATGATGTTTACATTGAAAAACCGTGTAAAAAATGTTGAGAACTAAAATACATAATTCATGCAGGTGAAAAATTGGTAGAGCAAGCCAAAATCAAAAGAAATCGATTAATCCAGAATTAAACACAGAAAAATTTGAATAGAAATAAAGACAAAGTCTTTACATAGCTACATAATTATTCGTCGCTATTTAATAAAAAAAGTGCAATTGTTTGCGATGAACTGGACTAAAGTTGGTATCATCGGTAGAGATATCCATCAAATTATCCAATGGGGACTTTCGTCCGGTAAAAGAGTTGTAAACTGTCGGACAGTGACTTTGAAACCGTAACTTCAAATCCGTATAAAAAGAAAACGTGTAAAAAAAGAGTTAGGTGTATTTGTATACAATTTTTCAAAAATCTCGGTCACATAAGTCATTTACTAAATATACAACAGCACTCTGAGTGAGACTAATTTAGTGAGTCATGCCAAGTGATAATATGGGCTTTAATTATAGATTTACGAAAATTAAATTAAACTTCTATCACATGGCAATAGGGCAGCCATCAATAATTTTTCGAAATCAAACTCCAAAGAGACGAGCAGATATCGTTAAAAGAAACTCAAGATACTCCAATCCAATTGAGGAAATTTTATGATGAAATGTTGAGTAAGATTTCAGTAAAATTTGGTGGGAGAATGAAGCAGTGAAAGTGAAAGTTTAAAGGTAAATACCTGCGTGGATTACGTCGTAGACAATGTAAAACCCTGATTGTAAAATTCTGTTGTTCTCAATGCAATTCAAAATCTTAAAAGCGTTAGTAGATAACACTTGCCCGTGTTAAATATTATTTTGGTTCTAAACTACGGTAGAGTTCTTAATGGAAATCATTTTATTATCGAGCATATTCTCAGATAATCTTAATACTTTATAAATCATTTACGGAGGGGCATCTTAAAATATTCTGAAGATTTTAATTTTTTATTAAACCAAAAAATTAAAACAAAAGTCCAAGTTGTGATAACAAATTTCATCAAAATTGAAGCATATATACCCGTTGCGCGGGTTATAAAAAAAAAAACAATAAATAAATATCCGGTGTGGATATTCGGAAATCGGTTTATCAAACAATTTAGTTTTTTGAATACTCTATTTGCCGGTTTTTTGCCCCTTTCCCCCTTTTTGTACACCTTTTGGTCCATCCTTATAAACGGAACACCTCCAATAGCTATTTGAGAAGCTTTGCCACTCCCACTTTTACGCCCACATTTTCTATCTATCTAAAATCAGAAAACGGCTCCATCGATTTGACTAATTTTTCTTTCAAATGTTTGTATTTATCCATTTAAAGTTTTCATCAAGAGAAAATTTTACCCCGCCCACTTTTCCGCCCACTTTTTTTTTGAAAATCAATTAAATCGTAAACTGTGCATTTAATCATGTTATGATCTTCAGCAAAGTTGTTGCGCATGAGCAGACGAAGATTTCTAAGTTGGTATGACCAATTTCCAATAGGCGATGCCACTGAAAATTACTCAATGTATGAGCCGACGGAGATTGGTGCGTTTAATTTCCGATGGCTGGCGTCAGTGAAAATTATTCAAAATGAATGACAAGCAATTGGTCGAACTACACCCCAAGCACGAAAGAAAAGAGCATTACGAGCCTCAGAATCAGACCAGCACTGTGACTGGAAACTCTTCGTGTATATGCCGCTGAGACCCGTTCGTATGAACCACTTGAACAACGAGAAGTGAGATTAGAAACTGATCGAATGCTTACTACTCAGGCCAGTTCATCTGAATCATCAGGAGAACGCGAAATAAATTCAATAAAATGATTCAAAATTGGGGGCGCAGCAACACGTGCAGGGTACAGCTAGTAATAGAATAGTTGAAGAGAAATTTATTTTTTATCATAGGGCAGGGGTAATATGAAGAAGCTTTCCCCGGACGACATTGAGAGTGCATTATAATAAATTGCATTGCCAGTCGACCTATACATTAACACCTACCCACTTGCTCCTAGTGGACAAAAATATCATGTTTAGTCGTGCACCATTATTTATAGAATAAAGCCAAGGGAAACAGAAGAGAGGGAAATTGTGAAAAAATGGTTCAAAACTGCATAAAGAATGCAGTTTCCTTCCTTCTTGTTATTCCAAAATATGCAATAAGAAATATTTTTCTGTTTCTGGCAAATGACAAAAGAGTAGGTTTCATCAAGAAATAGAACCTCACAGAAGCCCCAAACGTTCAAAGCTGTCCACACACAACTGAATTGTACTTTATTAGACTGATTTTAACGTACGTATATGAATCATAGAGGTCGCCTTGGTCTAGTAGGTAGTGTACTGGCTTATTAGACGTAAATCCAGGGTTCGAACCCCCCGAACCAAAATGCAAAATTTATTTTTTCGGCTAAAACTCAGAGTAAATAAAATTGCCATGAAATATTTCTCAAAAAATCTGTCGTTTGAAGTCGACTTTAAACTGTAAGTCCCGCCACTTATGTATGAAAATTAACACACACAACATAAGTAGTGTGAGAAACTAGATCAATAATCCTGACTGAAGGGTTACAATGACCAATTATTTATGTTTGTATACGAATCATATTGTAATTAATGTGAGCCACATAATTAAAATAAAATTTGTTACATTCGTATTAAAACAAACTGGTGGTAATGTGGACATCCAATAAAGTAAAGTATCCAGTATGGGAACACTTATGTATAAGTACCCTATGCACTGTAAACAATTAAGCCAATTGTTATTAATTTAATAATTTTTTTGGAATCGTTCATTATTTAATAAAGATTTCTTGAAAGTATTATCCATGGATTGCTAACATGCTTTTCCCACTATCCTAGGCAAAATTCATGTGTGCACCCAAAGAAGTGATAATTTTTAGAGGCCTAATGTACAAATCCTTTGTCAAATATTAATAATGAGTGCCAATACCAAATGCAATTATAATTATTCCATCAAATAATTTAGTACATAAGCCCGGTATGACTGATTTTCGTAACTCTGATATTGTCATTTAACATGATTTATTTTTATTTCAAATTTATTTTACAAATCAAATGTAATAGACAGACATTCACTGTGCAAATGTTTTTATTAGAAAATTATTAGAATTTTGACATAAAAATAGTAAAAAAAAAAACATATTGTTTCCTTAAGACCATTCAGTTCAGCACATTCCTACTGCTTTATGACCACCACATTTCTATATGAATAGGGAGATGAAATGGAAGCCTAGAAAAAAAATTATTGAAAATATTCATTAAAATTCCAAAAGAAAAAATTTGAAAATTTTTTTAATTTCATTTTACATTGAATTTTTCATCAAAATTGTCATTAATTTGTGTCATGGATTGTACAATTTGTTCATTTAATTCATTGCCTTGTTTTTGTAATTTTTCCCACAAATTCTTTGCATTCAATTCCTGTTGATCAATAAGTTGTTGGACAGAAGATTCGCTAATGTTTTGTAGTTTCTGGGTTTCCAATTTCTCTTCTTTGGCCATTTGTTCAAGAGTTTGTAATTTTGTATTCAAATCGTTTATATTGTCCTTTTGCAAGCGTTCGAATTTTAAAAACACATCGTCATTAAACTTATTCAAAGCATCACATGCTGGTTTTAATGTTTTACCCGTTTCTATATACGGGTTATTCTCGCAAATAAAACCCATTTTGTCATAACACTCAATGTCATTCCACTGGTATTGGGTTACTTGCCAAATATGAACACAATGCTCTAAAGACCATCCATTAGTCGGTTCTTCTTTAAACCAATTGGTAAACGTAAATTCTTGTCCGGTTGTCTGCCAAAAGAATGGTCTCTCTTTATCAACGCTATACGCATCATTACCACCCAACCATAGGTTTTGAGGTTTACCAACAACTTCTTTCAATAAATTGACAATCACGGTGTTCTTTTCCTCGGAGTCTATAATAAGCAGTTGGCTATTGCGTCGTGTACACTCATTTGATGCTTCGAACCAGTTGTACTAGAAATTGAATCGAATAGTGAAAAAAAAATGTTGAATATTGATATCTGGTGCTTTAAATTACCTTATATTCGGTTTCAATAAGATATTCCCGACCATCAGATGCTGTGTGATTTTCGGGAGTACCGGATACTTCTGCAATCCCGATTGAAGCACAATAAATTATTGCGACAATTCTTGCGACGTTTAATTGAAATGCTTTCATTGCGTTATTTTTTAATAATGGCATGGATATTTAAAAATTTCTTGCATTTATAGAGGCTTATTGTTTAGAAATTGTGGTCCTCTTATCACTTCTAATGGGAATTTTGGAAGTATTTTTTGACCACAATCTGATAAACGTAAATTCCAAATGCATGTCTTTAAAAAGTGATATATGTATGTGCATATGTACACTCCTTATAAAACTTATTTACTTATATTCGTATACAATTATGCCAGAAGCTGGGTTTTAATGCTGCAAACAAATTCAAAAATCTCGCTCACATAAGTCATTTACTAAATTTGCTACACCACACCACTATGAGACTAATTCAGTGAGTCATGCTAAATGATAATATGGCCGTTAATTATAGAGTTACGAAAATTGAATTAAATTTCTATCACTTGGCAATGGTTTAGCCATCAATAATTTTTTGGAATCAAGCTCCAAAGAATCGGGAAGATGTCGTTATAAAAGAACTAATCTCAAGGTCCACTCCAATTGAGAAAAGTTAATACTGAAATGTTTAGTATGATTTCAGTAAAATTTGGAAAGAGAATCGTATATGGGTTATTGAAAGTTTAAAGGCAAATACTAGCGTGGATTACGTCGTAGACAATGTAAATGCCTTCATAACAATTCGAAATCTTAAAAGCGTTAGTAGGTAACACTTGTCCGTGTTAAATATTAATTTTGGTTCTAAACTACGGTAGAGTTCTTAATGGAAATCATTTTTATTATGGAGATATTCCCAGATGATCTTAATATTTTATAAATCATTTACGGAGGGACGACCCAAAATATGTTACTTTCGTTGTTTATCTTTATAAAGACTTTCAAGTTTTATAAAACCAAAAAAAAAAAAAAAAAATTACAACAGAAGTGTAAGGTTTGTTTGCAAATTTCATGAGATGGTCAACTGACACAAGCCCTTGTATCGTTGTATTGAGTGTATTGTTGGACGATTATACAACAGTGTATGCCAGTTGTTGATAATTTTCATGTAAAAATCCAATACACTTATACACACTTTTTTCATATGTTTTTCAAAAGTTGTGTTGGTTTCGTGCTATCAAATTGTTTGAATGGTAAAAAAAAAAAATTTAGAATACGAAATACACAATACAGCATAGCATTGAGCGTTCACAAACAACCAAGTGTATTCAATACAACATACACGATACAAAGTCGTGTAAATTGTCCAAGAATTGAAGCATATTTTATTGTAGAATTTTTGAATAGTAATTTATTTCTTTATCGTAACACAGGGCTATCTGAAGATGCATTGTCTGGACGGTATTAAGGATGCTTTAATAAATTGCATTGGCCCTCGATTAACGTGTATAGGCACACTTGGGGCCAAGTGTGGTATATTGTATTGTGAATGGACAAAAGTATCATGTTTAGTTGTAGGCAAAGGAATGTAGAATAAAAAGTAAAAGCTGGGCAGTGTTGCCAATTTTTTTTTCAAAATTTCCCGTCAAATTGGGCTTTAAAATCCGCCAGAAATCGCTAAATTCAATTTTTAAACCGTCAGAAACCCGACAACTAAATAGTTTGAAAATATTAAATTAACGTTGAATGAAATAAAATGTAAATAATTACACATATTTTTTATTGAATTGTTTTTTTAATTATGTTTAATGATTTACATACAAAATTAGGTATTTTCAAAAAGATAGCGCCAGTCTTCTGGACTTTCGTTTCGAAATTTTTGTGGATATTGAGGTGTCATAACTTTTTAAAAAGAAAATTCAATTTAAATGTACATTTTAAAATTATATTCATATAATTTATGTTGTAACAATTTCATCGTTTCTTGTCATGTACATTTAGATACGGTAGATACGTTCCAGAAAAAACCGTGTAAAAAAAAAACATGAAATACATAGAAAAGAAGGGGATAGGTTTCATATCCTTCAAAAAAATTTAACAACAAAATAATTCGTAGGAAAAAACTGATATGAGAATCTTTATAAAAAACTAAATAAAATTTTTATAAGCATTAATGCATATTTTATTTCATAAAATTATAAGCGATTCAAATCTTAAAAGTAACATAAATTTAAAATTATTGCAGTTCAAGAACTCTAAAAATAATGTAAGTTGATAAACAAATGGTACATTCACCAATCCTTAAAGGTAATTTAAACAAACTAAAAATCATCGAAAGTTCATAAATAAAAAATTAAAAGCAGTCAACGTGATGATGAAAATAACAGAATTCTCTTTGCTATCATCATCGAATTTCATACGTAATCGCTTACGTAAGGTTCGTGCAGAATAGCTTTTAACTCAAACAGGATTAGCATTTTCAGTTTCCGATTGGACAGCACTGCGTTTAATAACTAAATCGGTTATAAGCCGTTGCGATTCAGTTTGAAGTCGCCGTAGACTATTTGGTAGTGTCTTGCCTCATTAGACTGAAGGGGCCCGAGTTCAAACCCCAGGTCAGACAGCAGAACAAAAGTATTTCTTCGGCGACTTCCTCTCAGCAGATTTCTACCAAAAATTCAGAATGTAATTAAAATTGCAATGAAATACTTCATGAAAACTATCGTTCGACGTCGATTTAAACTGAAGCTCTGGCCACTCATGTATAAAATTTACGCACGCAACATAAGTTATGTGAGAAACTAGGTCGTAACCCTGACTGAAGGGTTGTAATGACCAATTATGTATATGTATGTCTTTGTATAACTCATAGTAACAAGCCATACAAGATTTTAGATTACGTTGAAATTTTCATAAACTTTTCTCAACCGTGCTATACCGAATATCACCATGTAAAAACAGAATTAATTTTATTTTCTAGACCGTGCTATTACAGAATTATGTGTACTTACTTTTTTTTTTTTGTATATATTTTCTTTTTACTGCCTTCTTAGTGTAAGCACAACACATTAAGCTTTACCTTCATTTGAAATAGATTTCAACTTTACGTTTTCAATTTTTGCTTTATACTTTTTCTACTAACCGTTATTCGACTCGCGAATAGAGTTTTTTCTTAATTATAACATATAATTCAACCTTGGAAAAAAATGCTAAAAAACGCTAAAGCGCTGTAAAAAACTCCAGATTTCCCGCTAACCGCTAAAAAGCATTTTTTCCCGTAATTGGCATTGCAAAAACGTCAGATTTGACGGAAAAAACGTCAAATTGGCAACAGTGAAGCTGGGTGCTACTTCACAAAATCTTAAAAAATTGTAATCATTTTTTAATTGTATTGTTTACTTCCTGCTATTTGTACATAGTATGTAAACAAATATTTTCCTGATCAGTACAACTCTTCAGTCAAGATTATTGACCTAGTAGTAGGAAAATTGCTAGGTAGACTAACAAAAATGTATGTTATGAATCAAAAGAGTATAATTCATCATGAAACAGAATCTCTTAGAAACTTAAAAAAAAGAACAAAAAAAAAAAAAAAATGTATGTTAACGTAACAATATTATGGCGTATACGAATGTTATTTTGCCAGCAGAGCTTGTTATCCACGAGAAGTCTTCACAGCGTTTTTAGGAGTTACTGATAATGCTTGTTTGATCGTAATCTAAAAATCTAATTTGATCATGAACTTTATAAGCATCCCTAATGAAATTGAGCTCAATAATAAGAACTGTGTTGTCTGCCTATTGTGGAGAATGTCCTCAGACGGTTCCTAAATGTTATACTTTAATTGTTTATTTAAATTGACTTTGAAGAAGCCTAAACCGCAATTTATGTAGGTTTTAAGAAAATTCCTGGTCATCAAAGATGTGGCTTTGTCGTTGATACAATAAATATGTTTCAAGTTTATGAAATATGTTGCTTAATATTCAATTGTCTTTCATCACATAAAGAATTTGAGGAATATTTTCGTATCACAAGTGTTTCAGAAAAACTGTCTAAAAATAAGGATAATAGTCCAATGTAACTATCGATCGCTTTCGAAATGGTTGCATACAATGCGATACAGAAACCTTCTGTTATAATCAAATTTTTTTTTCTGGAATGTGCATACCCCTGTATGTAAATATAAAAATTTTTTAGTTTTTTTTGTGAATTTTTAAGAATTTATTGTATGGTATTGTTGCAATAAAGATTTCTTGAAAGTATTATCCATGGATAGCTAACATGCTTTTCCACTAACCTAGGCAAAATTCATGTGTGCACCCAAAGAATTGATAATTTTTAGAGGCCTAATGTACAAATCCTTTGTCAAATATTAATAATGAGTGCCAATACCAAATGCAATTATAATTATTCGGTCAAACATTTAACTACATAAGGCCGGTATGGCTGATTTTCGTAACTCTGATTTTGTCATTTATTATGATTTATTTTTATTTTACATTTATTTTACAAATCAAATGTAATAGACAGACATTAATCGTGTAACATTTGTCTCTGTTTTTATTAGAAAATTATTAGAATTTTGACATAAAAATCGTAAAAAAAAAATAAATTGTTTCCTTAAGACCATTCAGTTCAGCACATTCTTACTGCTTTATGACCACCACATTTCTATACGAATAGGGATATGAAATGGAAGCCTAGAAAAAAAAATTATTGAGAATATTCATTAAAATTCAGAAAGAAAAAATTCGAATATTTTTTTAATTTCATTTTACATTGAATTTTTCATCAAAATTGTCATTAATTTTGTCCATGGATTGTACAATTTGTTCATTTATTTTATTGCCTTGTTGCTGTACTTTTTCCCACAAATTCTTTGCAGTCAATGCCTGTTGATCGATAAGTTGTTGACGAGAAGATTCATGGACATTTTGTAGTTTTTGTGTTTCTGCTTTACCATCTTTGACGATTTCTTCAAGTGTTTGTAATTTCGTTTTTAATTGATTCATGTGATCCTTTTGCAAGCGTTCAATTTTTAAGAAAATATCAGAATTCAATTTAGTGTTGTAGTTTAGTTTGTACATATCGACATAACGATTATCCTCACAAATATAACCAAATTCTTTTAGGCAATTGATATCATTCCAATGGTATGAATAATCAAGAAAGTGAACGCAATGCTCTTGATCGCCTGAATTGTTCGGTTCGCCATCAAACCAATTGGTAAATGTAAATTTTTGTCCGGTTGCCGACCAAAAAAACGATCTATCGTCGCCATTTATGAACTGATCATTGCCACTCAACCATAAGTTTCGAGGACCACCAACAACATCTTTCAATAGATTGACAATCACGGTATTCTTCTCCTCTGAGTCTATAATAAGGAGTTGGCTATTGCGTCGTGTACACTCATTTGATGCTTCGAACCAGTTGTACTAGAAGTTAATACGAATTGTAAATAAAAATTTTAAAATGTGAAATCTGGTGCTTTAGATTACCTTATTCTCGGTTTCAATAAGATATTCCCGACCATCAGATGCTGTATGCTTTTCGGGAGTACCGAACACTTCTACAATTCCGATTGAAGCACAATAAATTATTGCGACAATTCTTGCGACATTTAATTGAAATGCTTTCATTGCGTAACTATTTAATACTGACATGGATATTTAAAAATTTCTAACATTTATAGAGGCTTATTGTTAAGAAATTGCGGAAATGGCAATTTTGAAAGTATTTTTTGACCACAACATGATAAACGTAAATTTCAAATGGAATTTGCGTATCCGTATGTTATTAAGAGATTGTGGTACTGTTATCACTGCTATCACAATATAACATACATTTAAGTATACTATATACATATGTGCATATGTACACTCCATATAAAATTTATTTACTCATATTTGCATACAATTATGCCAGAAGTTTGTTTTTAATGCTGCAAACAAATTCAAAAATCTCGGTCACATAAGTCATTTACTAAATATACAGCAGAACTATGAGTGAGACTGGTTTTGTGAGACTCATACTAAATGACAACATGGGCGTTAATTATAGATTTACGAAAATTAAATAAAATTTCTATCACTTGGCAATAGGTCAGTCATCAAAAAATTTATCGAAATGAAGCTCCAAAGAATAATATCCTTAAAAGAAACTCATCCCAGTATCCAAACCAATGGTGGCAACAATTGAGCGTTAAGTAAGAGATTGTTTAGATTCCTAAGAGAGTAAAATGCTAATTGAACAAACTTTTTATGGGTGATGGAGAGTTTACTGGCAAATTACTGATTGGATTATGGATAAAAAAAATAATAAAACAACCGAAAAAAATTTGTATATTAACGTCTTATAATATGGCAACAGTGCCTGTTGTCCACAATAAAGTTTCAAAGCCTTCAAAGCGTCATTAGGAGATACTGATGTCCTTGTTTGGACTTAAAATATTGGTCATGAATTGTATAAGCTGCCTTAATGGAATTGTGCCTAATGGTGGGAACTATGTTGTCTGCTTATTGTGGAGCATGTCTTCAGTCGGTCCTTAAATTTTCTACTTGAATGCAGAGGTTATATCCTGATTTTGTTTACCATTAAATTGACTCGACTCGTTTTGCAACAGGCGTGCAAAATTTGATAACAAATTTCATTAAAAATAAAGAATTTTTTTTATTGTACTCGATTAGAATTTTATTTTGTTTAAACGAAATAAATCTGAAGGAATCTGACCCAGACTATATGAATTCCCTGGTTTTCAATAATGCATCGTAGTCGCTCAATGAATAAAAAAATGTTTCAAGCACTGTACGTTTGTTCAGTATGCAGTCAAATTACATCACATAAACGATTTGCATTAAATTTTCGTAATACAAATGTGTCACAAACATTCTACAATGGAACATAAGCCAAATTACAACGATGCTGTAATGAATCATTAACGAGAACCTTCGCCATCTCCTTTGCGGCGACGAAAAGTCTCAAAATAGTCGTCTTAGTTTACTAGGTAGTGTGTTGGCTTATTATACGTAAAGCCAGAGTTCGACCCCAGGCAGATTTCTGCCAAAATCTCTGAGAGTAAATAAAATTGCTTTGAAAATTTTCTCAAAAATCTGTCGTTCGGAGTCGAATTTAAACTGTAGGTCCCACCACTCATGTATAAAATTAGCACACACAACATAAGTGGTGTGAGAAACTAGATCAATAATCCCGACTGAAGTCTTGTAATGACCAATTATGTATGTATTAGTGGTGTAAATAGGAAGAAGATCAGATGAGCTAAAGTATTTCTTGTACGATCTTAAGAAGCCAAGATCCTACAAAATGTGTCGTTTCTTGCAAACATCACACCAGAGATCAGCAATGAATCGTTTTTCCCCTACTCATAAGTACTCATGCAATTTTGAGTACGAGTGAAACAGTTGAATTGAAATTCCACTACACGTGATTCATTCGTACTCAGTACAATATTGATTTATAAGTACAGGGATTGCAATGAGTATGAGTACAACGTTGACATCAAACTCATACCACATTCGAAATATGTTTGATTCATATGCCTACTCATTCAGATTCATAAATTTAGAAAAATACTTATAATACTTATAAGTGATTCGAGTGATTCGAATCATTCATGAAAATTTACAGTCTTTGTTGTTGTTGCATATACAAACAAAAAAGAAAGAAAAGACATAGACAACAAACAAAACATACACACAATCTTCTTGTGAGTATTGAAGTGCTTGGTCGCGAATCATACTTATTTTGTGCTTCGTGTAAATGTTAAGCGGAGATGAGTCGAAGTCAATAACATCTTGCGTATTGTTAAGTATAAGTATGACAAGTACTTCCAACTTTGAGTATGAGTAGTATGAATCAGAGATCAGCAATAAGTATTCAAATCAATGAGTAGGTTGAAGGCATACTTATAATTTCAGATACTTATACGCATTCATACTTATTTTAATATCACACTCATACTACTCATACTCATTGCTACTTATACTTATAGATCAATGTTGTAGCGAGGACGAATGAATCAGAGTAGTTGAATTTCAATTCTGTTGATTCATTCATACTCGAAATTGCATGAGTGCTTATGAGTAGTGGAAAAACGATTCATTGCTGATCTCTGGTATGAATATCATATTAAAATAAGTATGAATGCGTATAAGTATCAGAAATTATAAGTATAACACGAATCTACTCATCGTTTTGAATACTCGTTGCTGATCTCTGCATCACACTGAATTTTTATACCCAAAACGTTAAGAACTTTTGACTCCCAGAGATATAGATGATGCAATATTATTGCTGGGCTTATGTGTCAATAAACAACACTGGTCTAGAAATTAAACTTTTCGATTTTTAGGGCAAAATTAACAGAAATGAGAATAAGAGATGATGGTAGATGGTATAATTGCCAGCCATAACTGAATTCATTAGGAATCTAACGTAGAGAGTGTTTTAAGTCAAGTTAATTTAAATTCAATTAGACTAAATTTCTTAAAACTTAACTAAATCCTGATGACTTTTTCTTTGACGACTTCAGTGGAAGTCTTTGATGATTTTTTTTGCTAATATTTGAAGACTTGATACCTTATTTATCTGGCAACTATGATCAGAAGATACCGCCCTCCTAACCTAACCTAACCTCATTCTAAGTTTTGCGTCATAAACAAAAAACCTTTTTTTTAAAGTTATGAATCAGAATGAGTAGGCTGACTTATGAATCAAAAGTACTTCGAATGGCATGAGTTAGATGTCAACTACGTTGTAGGCATTGTACTCGTTGCAACCCCTGTGAGTATGAATGCACCCACAAGTAATTAAATTTCAATACTTTGTGGACTCATTTATATTCAAAATTTGAAATGAGTGCTTATGAGTAGCAAAAAAACGATTCATTGCTGATGACTTTTTTTGACGACTTCAGTGGACGTCTTTGACGATTTTTTTCTAATATTTGAAGACTTGATACTTTATTTAGCTGGCAACTATGATCACAAGATACCACCCTTCCTAACCTAACCTCATTCTAAGTTTTGCGTCATATTCTAAAAAAAACAAACCATTTTTCTAAAGTTATGAATCTGAATGAGTAGGCTAACTTATGAATCAAAAGTATTCGAATGGCATGAGTTAGATGTCAACTACGTTGTACACATTGTACTCGTGGCAACCCCTGTGAGTATGAATGCACCCACAAGTAATTCAATTTCAATACTTTGTGGACTCATTTATATTCAAAATTTGAAATGAGTGCTTATGATTCATTGCTTATCTCTGGTACCGATTAAAAGAAGTTTTTATCACGATGAAATTGGAAAACTTCTTAAGGCGTTGAATTGCTTTGAAAGGCTAATAAATATTATTTTAACGTATATTTCCCACGAAAATAACAAACGAGTTTACAAATGAATTTTATTTGCGATTTATTAGCACTTGGATGTTGAAAAAAAATGTTAAAAATTTAGCACAAGAATGCTACTTAATAATCATTTATGAGTGGAAAAAAAAGCAGAAAAACGAAACTCGATTTAAAATTATAATTTATTTTATAATTATAATTATTACTACAACTATTTATAGCAATCAGGTGCAATTAATTGCAAAAACAAAAACAAAGAAAAAATGATGAAATTCTTTACAACAAATTGCCACTGATTGACTGACTGACTGGAGTCTGACTGTGTTGTGATGCAAGTGTAAAACTGGTTACAAATACTTATTAAAACTTGTGAATATTTTTTTATTTTATTTTATTTTTATTTTATTTTTATTAAATATATTCTAAAATAATAAAATAATTGGAATTTTTTTTTTCTCTTCAATGATGTTGGATTGATGATTCATGATTCATTCATTCATTCATACATTCATTCATAACAACTCAATTTGCAATTAAATTCATTCATTAAATTCATTTAATTGTTATCTCTCTGTCTGTCTCTCTCTCTCTTTTTCTCTTCATGGAAATTTGTGACATTCAGAATCACTTGCACGTTACAACACATTGCAACAATATACCTCCGCCTAACGCCACTTCGCCACTCGCTGTTCGTCGAGTACATTTATTTTCCATTCAGAGTCAGTATAGATACGAGTATGGTGGCATGTCATTGTCTTGGAATGCTAATAAATATTGTCTTATAAACTCAGAAAATTCAAAAAAAATTTTAAAAAAGAACAAGAAACGATCAATTAAAATTGTTTGTCTTAAAAACATTAGGGGTGTTCATAATAAGTAAACAAAATTCTTTAGGAAAGTTGGTTGTATTACTATGTGGTCAGACATTGTGTATTCATATGCAGAATAGCAGTGGCATTGCACCATTCTGGTCCTACACTTAGTGAAGCTTAACCATATCCATTGCGCACCATGGTTGCGTTTTTCAGGTGGTGGTCCCTGCAATGCAGTGATGCAAACAGAATTATTATGGACAGAAACATCCCAAGGCGGGACATTACCCTACTTTCCGATTGCCAGGAGGCTATCGAGACACTTTCATATTGGGGCATCTATGTCGGTCCGTTGTAATTGTAGCGTCTTTCAGGTGGAGGTGTCTGCAATACAGCTTGTGGCCAGAATTATTGGGGGCATGAACATTCCAAAGCGAGACATTATCATGCTCTACGATTGCCAAAAGGCTAACGAGACTTTGAATTCCAATATAATAAACTCCAAGACGGTATACAATCTCTGTGTTAGCAGACCACCAATATGATGTCCATATCACATAGGTAACGAGATATAGGCGTGGCACAGTCAGCGAACTATCCGATTAATTCTCGATTTTCGGAATCCTTCTGAAAAGCTTGTAATTGAAAATGCGGTCATCGTTTCCATCAACCGTAAATTGACGGTCTTGGGTACAAGTTCAACGGCATAAAAATCTGCTCATGATTGGCTAAAGGGCGCAAGAAAAAAATGTTTAAACTCCAGTCACTGACAGTCACGTTCTATATAACTATTGCGGTTATTTCCGGCCCATTGCATTAAGTGTAAACATGCGAGGCATATTGGTGTGGATAAATTTGCAAAATATTGTCTGTGGAACTATATACATGAGACGTACATGCCCGGTACTAAGGCGAAAGAGAAAAATGCAACTTGATACCGTCTATATAGATGATCGGGAGGGACTGTTACATAAAACCATTGGAAATCTGAGTCCCTTTATGAGAAGTTCCGACTGATTCCGTTATAACAGGAGATAACAAAAAACTTTTATAACACAATGGGCCCTATGTGGCCTAAAAGTGTCCATTTTACATCTTTGTATAGTTAGCCAGCTCTACCTACCTACTCAAGACTTATCTACATAATTGGCCATTACAACCCTTCAGTCAGGATTACAGCATTGCTTCTCACACCACTTGTGTGATCAGCAATGAATCGTTTTTCCGCTATTCACAAGTACTCATGCAATTTTTAGTACAAGTGAATCAACAGAATTGAATTCGTACTCAGTACAACATTGATTTATAAGTACAGGTGACAATGAGTATGAGTACAACGTTGACATCAAACTCATACCACATTCGAAATATGTTTGATTCATATGCCTACTCATTCAGATTTATAAATTTAGAAAAATACTTATAATACTTATAAGTGATTCGAGTGATTCGAATCAATTATCAAAATTTACAGCCTTTGTTGTTGTTGCATACACAAACAAAGAATAGAAGAAAGACAAAGACAACAAGCAAAGCATACACACAATCTTCTTGTGAGTATTGAAGTGCTTGGACGCGAATCATACTTATTTTGTGCTTTGTGTAAATGTTAAGCAGAGATGAGTCGAAGTCAATAACATCATGCGTATTGTTAAATATGAGTATGACAAGTACTTCCAACTTTGAGTATGAGTAGTATGAATCAGAGATCAGTAAAAAGTATTCAAAACAATGAGTATGTTGGAGGCATACTTATAATTTCAGATACTTATACGCATTCATACTTATTTTGATATCGCACTCATACTACTCATACTCATTGTTACTTACACTTATAGATCAATGTTGTAGCGAATACGAATGAATCAGAGTATTTGAATTTAAATTCTGTTGATTCATTCATACTCAAAATTGCATGAGTGCTTATGAGTAGTGGAAAAACGATTCATTGCTGATCTCTGATATGAATATCATATTAAAATAAGTGTGTTGTGTGCTTTTATACGCGAGTGGCGGGACCTACAGTTTAACGTCGACTCCGAACGACAGATTTTTGAGAAACTTTTCATGGTCTTTACTCTCAGGGATTTTGTCAGAAATCTTCTGGGAGGAAGTAACTGAAGGAATATTTTTTTTTCATGTTTCGGTTTGTTGTCTAACCTGGTGTTTGAACCTTGGCCTTTTGTCTAATAAGCCAACACACTAACTACTAGAATATAGCGCTCTACGGATAGTATAGCTAAAAAACGACTTCTCTTACTGGCCAATAGAACATGAAGGGATGTGCTCTACGATCAAGACGAGTTTTATGTACAAACACATAATGATTCCCGGGTAGAAGTCCCCTTATTTCGGACAAGCAAAATACGTTGTTGGCACGATAGTGCAGTGAAACTCAAACCACTTTGTGGCGGTGCTGTAATTAATCAATAGAGTGAGTAATATGAAGTCGCCGTGGTCTAGTAGGTAGTGTGTTGGCTTATTAGACGAAAGGCCCGGGTTCGTATCCCAAGTCAGACATCAAAAAAACGAAAAATATTTCTTCGGCGACTTCCTCAAAGCAGATTTCTGGCAAAGACTCTGAGAGTAAAAATTGTCATGAAAAGCTTCTCAAAAATCTGTCGTTCGGAGTCGTCTTTAAACTGTAGGTCCCGCCCCACTCATGTATAAAATTAACGCACACAACATAAGTGGTGTGAGAAGCTAGGTCGTAATTCTGACTGAAGGGTTGTAATGGCCAGTTATGTTATGCATGTGAGTAATGCTACCTTCAGTAATGAGCACTCTCGCTCTCGCTCTCTCTCTCTCTGTTGTATGTGGTGAAGTCTCATAATAGATTTCTGAGCACGGGTCCATATATGAGAAGGCTTGATATAAATGAAGAGAAGTGTTTATCACCATCAAAAGTAATAAGTTACGATAAAAATGTATTCTGCCTTACGCTGTAAAATGTCTTGGACATACATTTCTAAAACCATTATCTTGCTCTCTCACCGGATTCTGGAATAGATCGGTTCCACGTCTCCGAAAGTAATGCCAATACAGGATGACTTGAAATCGCCGAAGAAATAGTTTTTGTATTTTGCTTTGATGTCTAGCCTGGGGCTCGAACCCTGGCTTTAAGTCTAAAAAGCCACTACCTACCAGACTACGGCGGCTAGATTGCTACTAAAATCTCGCCTGAGCATGCATAGCGTCACACCACTTATGTTGAGTGTGTGTTAATTTGATCAACAAATGGCGGTACCAACTGTTTAAACAGGGCTTCGAACAAATTTCTCATGATAATTTGATTTTATTCTCAGAATTTTTGCTAGAAATCTGTTGAGAGGAAGTCGCCGAAGAAAAAAATTTGTTTTTCATATTTTCGGTTTGATCGTAATATCTCTGAACTGGGGCTTGAACTGTGGCCTCACTACTCACAAGCCAATACACTATCTAAGAGACTACAGCAACTAGATTTTCTATACTAAGCAAACGTTATAGTCTGTGATTATATCTCTAAAGAGAGGTCCGTCCTCCTCTTAATATTTCTTTTCATTTTTTCGTTTTTAATTTTTTTTCCCCATTTTAAATATGATTTGTGTGACTTTAATTGCTTAGTAAATGGCATTTGATTTCAGAATCACATCGCGAGATCGTGATGTAAAATTCATTCTTTTTTTTTTTAATGAAAATGTGAGAATGTATACGTTTCTGGCATTCTTCAGTCAGTCAGTCTCTCCGTCTGTCTCTCTCATGAAGGTTAAATTTTTGTAAATATTTCTTGGAATGCATTTATAATTGAATGATTAACAATTTCAATTCATTTGTTTTAGACGTGTTTCTTCATTCATTCATTCATTCATTTATTTATCATGACTTGTTCATCTCTCAACCAAATGGAGGAGAATGAATTAAAAAATTAAGAAACAAAAAAAAAAATACAATCTCAACTAGAAAATCAGAAACAGAAAACGTAAACGAAAAATATTTTCACACTGCTTACTACCACCCGACCCGACCCATCAACATTGTTCGAAATTCGAAATAAAAAAAAAAACCCTGTAGGAAATGAAACTAATTTTAAAGTAACTTGAAACTGATTTTTTTACAAGCACAACTAGTTGATTAAGTGCTTTTTTCCTTGTCGCCAACTCATTATTTTAACATAGGCATGTCCTAGGCGGTAGTCAATTGGTAATCTCTGGGTGACTTTTGCCCGTACGAATCCTTAATATAAACAAAAATATCTTTAAACGTAAGCGCTCGAGAAAAAGCCACGTGCAATTGCCAATGTGAAAAGCAACTTTCACAGGGAATTGTTTTCGTGTCATTCGGAAAGGCACAGTTGGATCAGAAGGTATGAATAATTTTTGCTGTTATGATGTGCTATCCCAAGTTTGCTACGATTAGCCTGGTACCATTTATTAACCCTTATTAATAGACTTCATAAAACAGACAATATCATGATATTAATGACATTACCAAAATGGCTTTCATAACTTTATTTATTATGTGGAATAGCATTACAATTAAGCCACCCTGGTTTATCGCACTTGATCTAACAACTACTGCAAAGTATTGCCCAAACAGGTTTTTAGAACTTAATATGCCTATTATATATAACTGACTTAATAATAAACGGCATTATAGAAAAAAGCGGTATTGCCAGAATGGATTTTAATACATACTATATTATGTAGAACTGCATTACTATTAAGCGACCTTGTATTATCACACTTTAACAAAAACATGCAATCATAATGACAACAGTATTATCATGCAGTTCTATATAAAATATAATTTTTATCAATGAAAATATTAATTGTTTCAATTTCTAATTATTTTTCGCCATTAGTGTTAGATATAAGCTTTAAAATGAGATATCATTCATTAAATTTGATGCGGTGGTATGAGAGATATTTGCAACCGACAAAAAAAAAAGTGCTTTAGAAATAATATATATGATTTTTACGATTGTACACGATACTTACCAGCACTGCTCAGATAAATGCGCTTCATAATTGCTAGTACAAGTATAGATTTGGTATATACACATTGTTTTATTTTGATATTTAATGAATTATTTTATTTCATTATCATTTCAATATCACTTTTATAAGCTTTATTATAAATTTGCAATATTTGCTTGGGTTTTTCCCATTTTTTTTTTTAATAAAATTGAGCACCACCTAAAATACCGTATTTGCTGTGATTGACATTTGATTTACCGACATGCTTCCTTTGTTTTATTATTGTTTTTTTCTTACATTTTCTTATTTTGTTTTCCTTTTTTCATTCTTACTTTTGTTTCTATTCAATATGTTTGGTTGATATCTGCATGAGATTTAAACCAATTTGTAATCAATTGCAGAATAGTTAATTTATATTATTTCTAAAGCACTTTTTTTGTCGGTTGCAAATATCTCCCATACTACGGCATAAAATTTAATGAATGATATCTCATTTTAAAGCTTATATCTAACACTAATGGCAAAAAATAATTAGAAATTGAACAATTAATATTTTCATTGATAAAAATTGTATATTATATAGAAAACTGC
The DNA here is from genome assembly GCA_014635995.1 of Sarcophaga peregrina. Classification (NCBI taxonomy): domain Eukaryota; kingdom Metazoa; phylum Arthropoda; class Insecta; order Diptera; family Sarcophagidae; genus Sarcophaga; species Sarcophaga peregrina. The sequence goes on along the minus strand of CM025792.1, from coordinate 87,261,859 downwards.
AAGATAATATCGTTGTCATTATGATTATATGTTTTTATTCAAGTATGGTAATACAGGGTTGCTTAATAGTAATGCAGTTCTATATAATATAGTAAGTATTAAAAGCCATTTTGGTAATATCGTTATTATCATGGCATTGTTTGCTTTATGAAGTGTAGTAATACGGTGTCTTTTAATATATGATAAAACTGTACTCATACTCCGAATCAACCTTATACCTTCTGATCCAACTGTGCCTTTCCGAATGACATGAAAATAATTCCCTGTGAAAATCAGTTTTATATCCCAAGCTGAACCGAAGTTATAGCAAAAAGTGTTTGCGGTAATAAGATCATAGGACTTATGTCTTGAAAACTTAAATCGCATTTTGCCAAGTTCAAGTTTTTTTGGAGATATGACTATGTAGCAATAAAGGATTTGTATTTATGTATGTAAATATGTATGATGATATTATGATTTCGAATATTTTAATACTTTTAATAAAATTTCTATTAATTATTTTCATTTTATGTTACAAAAATGACAACTAACGGTGAGAAATATTCGCACGGGTCATCTAGTTAATTTATAATTTGCGTTTTTATCAATCGACTACTTTATTTACTACAGGGATTGTTTTCGTTACTAACACACACTCGTGTGCTTGCGCACGCACACAGCAAAACTGACATCAATTTTCGAAACGTAAGAATGTGTATACGCGTTACGTTGTAATGTGGCATTCGATTTAAAACGTCACGATTTGTTTGAATAGAATGAAAAATAATGGAATAAAAACAACAACAACAACTATAACAACAACAAAAAATATCACATTTTAAAAGTGTGAATGGAATTTATTTCTTAATGGAGAAGCCAAGCGATTAGTTTCATTCATACGTACATACGTAAGTTGTTTACGTTAGTTTCGTTGTAATTATTGTGGGGTGCCCCTCTATACATTCAGTTCGAAATGTTGTTGTTTTTCTTCTAATGCACTGACAATAACAACAACGACATTGATCCATGATTGCTGACAATATCACGTATTCCTCTTTGTAAAGTTTTGACATTTAAAGCTTCTTTTATTTTCTGTTTTTTTCGCCAAAAATACCTTTAATGGCGCCTTCAAGGCCTGAAATTATTTCAAAAAGTAGGTCAAATATTATGGGAATATTTTCTAATAGAAATTTAAAACAAAAAACCATGGAATAGCTCATTAATATCTTGCACTGTTACGTTTACATACATAATTGGCCATTACAACCCTTCAGTCAGGGTTACGACCTAGCTTCTCACACCACTTATGTTGTGTGCGTTAATTTTATACATGAGTGGCGGGACCTACAGTTTAAAGTCGACTCCGAACGACAGATTTTTAAGAAGATTTTCATGGCAATTTTTACTCTCAGAGTCTTTGCCAGAAATCTGCTGAGAGAGGAAGTCGCCGAAGAAATATTTTTTCGTTTTTGATGTCTGACCTGGGATTCGAACCCGGGCCTTTTGTCTAATAAGCCAACACACTACCCACTAGACCACGGCGACTTCAACGACTGGAACGTTTATTTTTGGCAAATAAAATTTGTTCCAACAATTGCTCGCTGTCTTGGCTAAGCATATTTTACAGCATGGAGCATAAGTGAGTACATGTTGTTACTTGTTTGTGACAGAACACATATTCAATTCAATAGGCCTGCCTAGGCATTACTTTCGGAGACGTAGAATTGATCTATACGAGAATTTCCATTCAAACAAGCGTGTTCAGACACAGAATAAGAACGTAAAAACGTATTTCATTAGTGTGTGAGAGTGAGTGAGTGAGTGAGTGAGTGAGTGCGAGTGTGAGTTTAATTAAATAGAAAGAAAAAAAAAACAAAAATGGCGACATGTGGACTCATTAGAAGACGTGTTAAGAACCATCGTTGAAGAACAGAGAAACATTATTTGAGAGATCAAGGTTGTGGTTTTAGAAATGTATGTCCAAGACATTTGACAGCGTAAGGCAGACTATATTTTTATCGTAACTTATTGCTTTTAATGGTGATAGTCACTTCTCTTGATTTATATCAAGCTTTCTCATGCCGTAGTTGCCTTAGTCTAGTAAGTAGTGTGTTGTTTTATTAGACGTAAGGCCAACGTTCAAACCCCAGGTCAGACATCAAAACGAAAATATGGCAAAAAAAAAATTCTTCGGCGACTTTCTGTCTCAACAGATTTCTGTCAAACACACTGAAAGTAAATAAAAAAAATTGCCATGAAAAGTTTCTAAAAAATCTTTCGCTCGTAGTCGATATTAAACCGTAGGTCCCGTCACTCACATATAAAATTAACACACACAAAATTAGTGTGAGAAGCTAGGCTGTAATCCTGACTGTTGTTGTTTCTGAGAATCATGTATTTGTACGTAACACTCGTCTGGAGCACAGTCGATTGGCCAGTGACAGAATTCGTTCTTTATTCAGAATATTCGTATGAAAAATCCTTTCTGCATAGGTTTTTCCTGTCACTTACAATATAAAAAGATTCAAATCTAGAGCCACAACAGTATGCACTCTTTTCTACTTCCCACAACAGGTTTTCCTTGTTCCAACATAACATACTGCATAAGTAGGGGCCATCCCCTGCACAAATAAGAGAAAAATTGAAGCACTGGAGTACCAATAAGAGCTTACTAAAGCTGCATTGAAATGTACTCCTCTAAGAATATCAAGATGCTGCAATATCTTCAAGTAAAATGCTAAATTGTTGCGAATTATCACAGAATTTGTCTATCACAGTGATATAGGAGCAGATTCCTTCTTAAACTCCTTCGTGACTTGATTGAAATTTCTTAAAAATTACAAACATTGCACTCTCCTTCCCATAACATATTTTCTTAGTTGCAACACAATACACTGCATAAGTAGGGGCCATCCCCTGCACAAATAAGAGAAAAATTGAAGCACTGGAGTACCAATAACTGCTCACTAAAGCTGCATTGAAATGTACTCCTCTAAGAATATCAGGAAGATGCTGCAATACCTTCACGTAAATGAAAAATTGTGGCGGCAAATTATCACAGAATTTGTCTATCACAGTGATATAGGAGCAGATTCCTTCTTAAACTCCTTCGTGACTTGATTGAAATTTCTTTAAAATTACAAACATTACTCTCTCCTTCCCATAACATATTTTCCTAATTCCAACACAATACACTGCATAAGTAGGGGCCATCCCCTGCACAAATAAGAGAAAAATTCAAGCACTGGCCTGGAACTCGAACCCTGGCTTTACGTGTAATAAGCCAGCACACTACATACTAGACCACGACGACAGCAGCTTTAGTGAGCAGTTACAACCTTTCAGTTAGGATTACAACCTAGCTTCCCACAACACTCACGTTGAGTGGGTTGATTTCATACACGAGTGGCGCGGACCTACAGTTTAATGGCGACTCCGAACGAAGGATTTTTTAAGAAACTTTTGCTTGGCAAGTTTATTTTGTAAACACAGAGTTTTTGTCAGAAATCTGCTGAGAGGAAGATCCATTAAGTTTATCCTGCACCAAGTAACAAACAAATCAATATTTCGCTGAAGAACAGCCTGGCCATGATCATCGTCAAAACTAGAAAATAATTTAACGTCGTCAGCATACATCAGAATATTACAATCAGAAAGAGCAGAAGGAAGATCATTCAGAAACAATAAAAACAGTAAAGGACCCAAATGGCTACCCTGCGGAACACCAGAAGTAACATATACAGTCTTAGACAATACATTCTCCTAAACAATACCCTCTGAGTCCTAAGGGAGAGGTAAGAGTCTAGCCAACGAAGAATAATATCAGCAATACCGATTAGTGAAAGTTTAAGAAGCAAAATTCTATGATCAACCCTATCAAAAGCTTTACTGAAATCAGTATAAATTACATCAGTCCGAGCACCGACAAGAAAGCCCCTGAAAACATGTGTAGTAAATTCAAGAAGATTTGTGACAGTCGACCTGCCTTTCAAAAAACCATGCTGGAAAGGAGATATTAAAAATCTCGTATTAAAAATAATCTGTCACTAGTTTCTCCATCAACTTGGGAATAGCACTGAGCTTGGCAATACCCCTGTAATTGGAAATATTAGATTTATTACCCGACTTGTGCAAAGGAATTATGAACGAACTCTTCCAAATAGATGGAAAATGACCAACCCTCAGAAGCCTATTGAATATAAAGGTCAAAGGACCACTCAAGACAACAGCACACTTTCTTAAAATACAGGCCGGGACCCCGTCAGGGCCCGGCAAGTATGTAAGTTTCAGTCCAGACAAAGCATCAAGAACCAGACTCCTCATCAAATGTGTATATGTTAGGAATAGAGACACTTCCCAATGAATAAGGATACCCGCCACTCAGATCAGGGCACGGGTCCAACTGCCTATAAGTATACTGAAAGAAGTCAGCAAACATATTCGAAATATCAAGGTGACTAGAGGATGATACATCCCCGTAAAACATTTCAGTGGGAAACAAAGATGATTTACGTTTAGCTCGAACGAAGTCGTAAAACGACTTAGGATCATTAGCGAAATTCGACCTGACTCGAATCATATATTCCTCATAACAGTAATGATTCATTCTACGATAATCCGCACGCGCCCTAGAGTAAAGAGCATAATCAATATCAGTACCTGATCTAAGGAAGTCGCCGATATTTTCGTTTTAATGTCTGACCTGTGGCCTAACGTCTAATAAGCCAATACACTACCTATTAGACTCCGGCGACTTTGCTTGACTTGTTTGAAATTTCTCAAACATCTGATGTAAGTCGGTCCTTACCGCTTATGGAAAAAATTAACACACACAATATGGGTGGTATAGGAAACTAGGTTGTTGTCTTGACTAAGGGTTGTAATGATCAATTAAGAATTTACGTACGTAAGTGTGTAAGTTATTGTTGTTGTTGTAGTGTTAAACTGTTAAATGGCTGTCTAGCCTAAATGATATTCATTTTAAGACGTATGTACGTATGAATGTTGTATGTTGACGCAAACCATTCAAAATTTTGCCAGAAAATTTCCATTCAAACATGCGTGTTCAGACACAGAATAAGAACGTAAAAACGTATTTCATTTGTGTGTGAGAGTGAGTGAGTGAGCGAGTGAGTAAGTAAGTGAGTGAGTGAGTGAGTGAGAGTGTGAGTTTAATTAAATAGAAAAAAAATTACGCTGGCGACGTGTGGACTCATTAGAAGACGTGTTAAGAACCATCGTTGAAGAACAGAGAAACATTATTTGCTTCACAAGTCAAGTCAAGTCACAAACAAACAAAAAAAACTGAAACGGCGACCAACGATCGTTAATCATGTTCTATTTCTGTGACACGTGCCGTGACACTGGGTTTATTTTCAACAACAACAACAACAATAATACAAATTTATACAATAACAACAACAACAAATACAAATACCCAAGTATTTAGAACACAAGTATAGGTATTTGTATGCCAAATCATTTAGTAATGCTGGCTGCCCTACACTAAGGTTTCAAAATAAAATTATTTAAATCAGCAAATGAGTGACTGAGTAAGCGAGTGAGTGAGTGAGTGAGTGAATGATGTCGATCCAAGAGATGAAAAAAAATTAAAAAATATTAAAAAAAACTAGAAAAATAATATTTTGCCTGTTGTTATGTGATAAGAAATTTAAGAGAAATTTTTCGAAAATATTTTATTAAGAGCACGAGTATCCAAGTGATTCGACTTATAAGAGTAGCTCTTATATATGAAGCTATACAGCATCTAAATACGTATTACATTTCATATATGATTTGATTTTGATTACGTATAATAATTGTTATCTTCTATTCCCATTCGTTTCTAATCAAATTCAAACAGTTTCACGTGCCTGGGAAGGGCGAGGGGGGCGAGTGCTTCTTTGTCAGTCCAATATGGCCTATTTAGTATTAAGTGTAGCCTTAATAGTGTGTTAGTGAAATTACAATTGCCCTCTAGTATTAGTAATCGTATCAATAACTAAAGCCATCAGTCAATTGCATTGCCTCCTCGGTCGTTTAATTATAAACAGGGGCGTGTTCAAAACAAAAAAAAAATTTTTCTATCTTATAAAGAGATACACTCGCCTATGGTGCTGCTGATAAGGAAATTTCCAAATTTTTCTCTTTATTTTCATAAAGAAAATAAAAAAAACAAAAATTTTTTTTAAATGCAAACAATTTTGCTCTTCTTTTCTCTTTTAAATTTAAATTAAATTTTTTTCTTTTTTTTTATTGTATTCTTCAGAGAATTTATTTAATTTTCAGAGAATTTGTGAGAATTTCTTTTTTTTTTTATTTTTTATTTGTCAAGATATGACTGCTAATGTCGTGTGTATGTATGGAAGAAACAAAAAAAATTTTGTATTTCGAAATAAAAATTTCTTGGAAATTTTGTTTTAATTAATAACAACAATTATTCGTTATTAAAAATAATAACAACAACAACATCAAAAAAAAAAAATAGAAATAAAAATTAACTCAACAAATGCCATGAAAAAAAAAAGAAAGAAATTCGAATTTTTATTCATTTTTAGCCAAGACACATGGTAGTTGACTAAGGAAGTTTGTGGTTTTAACTATCCAGGCTTTAAGTGACATATTCACGTTTTCAATGTATCATCCTTTATCCATCTTCTTCTCTTCTTTGATCGCAATATCACAAAATAATAAAAAAAAAATCGAATTTTTAGTCAGTTTTAGCCAAGACACATGGGTGTTATCATGTCTGATTAGAATGTTTACCATCATGCTTAGCGAGATATGATGATTGTGTATATTTATATTCAAATATACCTTTATCATTTTTCTTTCTTGATCACAAATAATAAAAAAAAAAAATGATTTTTAGGTTTAGCCAAGACACAGGTTTATAGTGCAGATAGAAAGTTTACTATCTGCTTTAAGCAAACTAAGGATGATCCTGTATATTTATTTTACAATATATATCTTTATCAATCTTCTTCTCGAATTCGATTTTAGTCTATTTAGTCAGACACATAGTGTTATCATGTGCTGTTAGAAGTTTACATCATGCTTAAGCAGATTAGATATCCTGGTATATTATATTTTCAAATATTATCCTTTATCATCTCTCTTTCTTGGACACAAATATAAAAAAAAAATTTTTAGTCTGTTTAGCCAAGACACATGGGTGTTATCATGTGCAGATTAGAAAGTTTTACTATCTATGCTTTAAGCAAGACTTAAGGATGATCCCTGTGTATATTTATATTTACAATATATTACCTTTATCAATCTTCTTCTCGAATTCGAATTTTTAGTCTAGTCATGGTGTTATCATGTGCTGTAGAAGTTTACCATCATGCTTTAGGTGTATCCTGTGATTTATATTTCATATATGCTTATCAACTTTTCTTCTGATCGCAGATCTCAAAAATAAAAAAATTGATTTTACAGTTTACAAGCTGGTGTATCTGAGATAAAGATACTATCAGCTTAAGTGAGACTTAAGATCCTCGTGTATACAAGTATCAAGTATTCCTATCATCTTCTCATATATTAATAAAAAAAAAATCCGAATATCAATCTTCTTCTTTTTCTTTTATCACAATATCACAAAATAATAAAAAAAATCGAATTTTTATTCAGTTTTAGCCAAGACACATAGGTGTTATCAAGTGCTGATTAGAAAGTTTTACTATCTATGCTTTAAGCAAGACTTAAGGATGATCCCTGTGTATATTTATATTTACAATATATTATCCTTTATCAATCTTCTTCTTGAATTCGAATTTTTAGTCTGTTTTAGCCAAGACACATGGGTGTTATCATGTGCTGATTAGAAAGTTTTACTATCCATGCTTTAAGCGAGACTTAAGGATGATCCCTGTGTATATTTATATTTGCAATATATTATCCTTTATCCATCTTCTTCTTTTCTTTGATCGCAAAATCATAAAATAATAAAAAAAAAATCGAATTTTTATTCATTTTTAGCCAAGACACATGGGAGTTGGGTGGAAGTTTATGGGTTTTACTATCCATGCTTTAAGTGAGACTTAAAGATTCTCGTGTAGATTCAAGTTTTCAATGTATCGTCCTTTATCCATCTTCTTCTCTTCTTTGATCGCAATATCACAAAATAATAAAATAGAAATTCAAATTTTTAGTCAGTTTTAGCCAAGACACATGGTGGTTGGGTGGTTGTAGTTGCTTTATCATGTGTTGATGAGAAAGTTTTACTATCCATACTTTAAGCGAGATTTAAAGATATTTATATTTTCAATAATCCTTTATTATCCTTTGGAAGTCGCCGTAGGCTAGTAGGTAGTGTGTTAGTTTATTAGACGTAAAGCCAGGGTTCAAACCCCAGGCCAGATATCAAAACAAAATACAAAGAGATTTCTGGTAAAAACTCTGAGAGTGAAAATGAAATTGCCATGAAAAGTTTTTCAAAAAAAATCTGTCGTTCGGAGTCGACTTTAAACTGAGGGTCCCGCCATTCATGTATAAGCTCATACAGCTTATGATTCATTCGAGGTCGATACTCACCGCTAATGCAAACACTGCCTTATAGTTTGTGAAAAAAATTTCCTTTCAAAAACTTTAAGCACAGCATGTCTGCCCACATACACACACTAAAACGGATGATATCAAAATACAACGACGAAAAGGCGTCTGTAACGCAGGAAGCACTAGCGAGGATGATGCCAAATATTAGAGGACCAGCTCCATTCAAGAGGAGGATAATTTCTGCGGTAGTAACGTCGATAATGCTCTATGCTTGCCCCATATGGTTGTAGGCACTCTGCGTGGGGACGACAAGGAGAATACTGTCCTCTGTAAATCCTCTAAGCGCGATTAGACAGATAAGTGGCTTCAGGCCATTGTCTGATGAAGCGGTATTGGTATTGGCAAAGGCAATACCAGTAGACATATTGGGGGATGAGATGAGGTGGATATACTTTCGCCGTCTCGAGTGTCCAGGACGGACAGCGGTTATAAAAACGTAGGACTTCCATGCACAAATGGCAGTCCGGATGGGAGATCAGTTTAATGTGGAGAATAAACCTTACGAGCTGAATTACTAAGTGACCCAGTTTCTAACTGGTCCTGGATGTTTTAGGAAGTATCTGCACAGATTTGGACATGCTACTTCCCCTATACGTACAAACTATGTAGATGAAAAGGAAGATGCACATTTTAATATGCTACCCCAGATTTAGATGGCCCAGAGAAACTAGATTAGGACCAAAACGGCTCATGGAGGAGCCGTTGAATTCTAGGCCGTTATGTAGCCAATACAGCCAGAAAATGGCTGAAGAAACGTAGCCGAAATTTGACTTAATGTGATAAAGCTTTCGAGCTAACAAGCTCTCCGCAAAGTAATACCTTATAGCAGTACCGCGGGAGGTGGGTTTAGGACGTAGGCACATAGTGATGGTGAATCGTACATGCTTTTGTTGGAACAAAAGTATTCTTCGAAGATTTGTACAATGGGTCAATTCGACCTCCGAGTACTGTACTTGTCGCAGTTGACAAGTACACGTCCTCTAACCTAACCTATCCTTCGAAGATTCCAACTTACGACTCAAGGTAACAAAAAAAAAAGAAAAGAACGGATGATATCAAAGTCTTTTAACGTTTTATTGTCATGTTATCGAGGCCTCCATTCTAAAACGTTCTAAGTACACTTAGCTTTAATGTTTCTTCATTCGCTACCTTAAATTTATGCTGTCAAAATTTGTTGCGCCGATCCGTTCTAAAGTTATAGGGAAAAATCTACTTAGACCGTATATCGCGTGAATACTTTGAAAGCTTATAACTCAAAACACCATTTTTCAACTTAGATTGTTATAGAACGAAGGTGGCGATATAATGTCTCATAATGATTTTCATTAAGAACTCTACTGAAATTCATAACCAAATTAATATTAAACACGGTCAAGTGTTACCAACTAATGCTATTAAGATTTCGAATTGCATTGAAAACAACAGCGAATTTTAAGCAGTTTTAGCGAATCAGGCATTTATGTTGTCCAGTGTAATCCACCCTAGTATTTGCCTTTACATACATACATACATACATAATTGGCTATTACAACCCTTCAGTCAGGATTACGACCTAGCTTCTTACACCACTTATGTTGTGTGCGTTAATTTTATAGATGACCTAGAGTTTAAAGTCGACTCCGAACGACAGATTTTTGAGAAGCTTTTCATGACAATTTTTACAATCTGCTGAGAGGAAGTCGCCGAAGAAATATTTTTCGTTTTGATGTCTGACCTGGGATTACTAGACTACTTACTTACTAGACCACGGCGACAATATGTGCCAAGAATGATAAACTAAAGATTACGCCTTGCGCATGATTTCCCGTTAGATGACGTAGTTGGGCTATTTTAAAGGTTTCCAAGCCTGTTTCATATGTGAAAATTAACTTTTCTTCTAGAAAATATGTGCACTACGTGAAAGTAGTTGGCAACCCTGAAATATAACTTACATTATCATTAGGCAATAGTAACACAATTTGCGTGACGTCATTGATTTAACATGCGCAGAAAGTTTTAATTTTTTGTGCGTGAAGGCGTAATCTTTAGTTTATCATTCTTGGTACTACCTAAATCGAAGGTGTTGTATGGCTGCTGGCAATGTCTTTAAAAAAGCCGACACCTTTCTTGCGATGTGCTGCAATCACTACTTCATTCTCTTTACAAAGTTGACTGAAATCTTACTTAACATTTCTTCATTAAACTTCTGCAATTGGATGGGATTGGATCTTGAGATGAGTTTCTTTTAACGATATCTGTTCGTCTCTTTGGAGGATGATTCCGACAAATTATTGATGAATGACCTATTGCCATGTGATTGAAATTTGATTTAATTTTCGGAAATCTATAATTAACGTACTTGTTATCACATAACATGAGTCTCACTAAACTAGCCTCATAGTGGTGTAGAGTATTTAGTAACTGAATTATGCGACCGAAATTTTTGAATTTATTTGCAGGATTAAAACCCTACGTCTGGCATAATTGTATACGAATATATGCAAGTAAAGAATGTAATTTACAATACATGATGTAACGGTCATTGAGGTGATAAGAGTACCATAATTTCTTAACGATATGTTCATACGTAAATTGCATTTGTGGTCAAAAAAAATATTTACAATTTTGCCATTCGAGGTGATAAGAGGACCACAATTTCAAAACAACAGGCCTCTTTAAATACAAGAAATTCTTAAATTTTCATGCCAGTGTTATACAGAGTGCACAATGAAAGCATTTCAATTAAACGTCTTAAGAATTGTCGCAATAATTTATTGTGCTTCAATCGGAATTGTAGAAGTGTTCGGTACTCCCAAAAAGCACAAGGCATCTGATGGCCGGGAATATCTTATTGAAACTGAGTACAAGGTAGTCTACAGCATAGAGTCTTACAATTTAAAATTTTTATTAAAAATTTCCTAAAACTTCTAGTATAACTGGTTCGAGGCTCAACAGGAATGTGCACGACACGGTAGACAACTCGTTACTATAGACTCAGAGGAAAAGAACACCATCATTATCGATCTATTGAAACAAGTTATTGGAGAATCTCGAAATTTATGGTTGGGTGGCCATGATAGCTTAAATGTTAGTCAAGATGTAAATCGACCATTCTACTGGTTGGCAACTGGCAATAAATTGTCATTTTCTTTTTGGGCCCCCAACAGTCCTAATAATCTTGAAAATGCAGAGCATTGTCTTCATATTTTTGAGAAGTATCCCCAATACCAATGGAATGATATATCGTGCAGCAGAAAAATGGGTTTCATTTGTGAGAATAATCCGTATATTGAATCTTATACATACGCATGTAATGCTGCGAATAAATTTAATCGTGATGTTTTCATAAAATTCGAACACTTACAAAATTCGAATATGAATCAAATTCAAACAAGATTACAAAGATTTGAACAATTTGCCCGAAATGGTAAAAAGGATATGCAAAATCTAAAAAATATCATTGATCCTGCTGTACAAAAACTGGTCAATCAACAGGAGCTGACAGCAAAAAAATTGTGGGAAAAATTGCAGAAACAAGTCACGGACTTAAGTGGCCAAATGAAACGTTCCGCGGACCAGATTAATGCCAATTTTGATGAAAAACTCAATGTAAAGTGAAATCAAAAATATTCAAATTCTTCGTTTAAATTTTAACGAATATTCTCATTGATTTTTTCTAGGCTTCTATTTCATCGGTCTATAGAAATGTGGTCGTCATAAAGCAAGGAGAATAAGCTGAGCTAGTGGTCTTAGGGAAACATTTTATTTTTTTTACTATTTTTATATCAAAATTCTAATAATTTTCTAATAAAAACAAAGCCAAACATTTGCAAAGTGAATATTTTTTATTATACATTTTGGATTAACAATTGTCCCCGATTATACGTGATATTTGTGTCCATTCATACAAGAGATCAGCAATAAGTATACAAAACGATAAGTAGGTTCGAGTCATACTTACAATTTCAGATATTATACCATGGAATGCTTCTCAAAAAAATCTGTCGTTCGGAGTCGACTTTAAACTGTAGGTCCCGCCGCCACTCATGTATAAAATTAATGCACACAACATAAGTGGTGTGAGAAGCTAGGACGTAGTACAATGACTCAATTCGACCACCGAGTACTGTACTTGTAAGAATTGACAAGTACACGTCCTCTAACCTAACCTAACCTATTCCGAAGTGGCCAACGAGATCTGAACATCTATTCTAATCCTCTCATCCAAAATCAAATTCATTGGATTTCAACAAGATTTCAGTATAGCTGGCTATGCTATTACCAATTTTCTGCTGTGACCAGAAGTATATCACAAAAGTTTTCGACAGTACAAACGCCGACTTTGGCCTCAATATTCGTTCTTTCTAAACTTCATCTCTTACAGTGAAAGAAATTGTGTTCCGCGTCATCATAAATGCAATTTTATCGATCCATTTTCGCCATTTTAAACAAATATTTCCAAAAATAATCGTGTCCAGATCACAACCCTGTTATAAATAGTAATTAGCCTCACCAAATTTCCTCTCCATCCAGCGGATAATATCTGGGAGAAGTTTTGCCGTCCATCTACCACTTATTTCAGGGTTCCATTTCTCTTGACAGTGTTGTATAGTACGCTTTCGAACATTGTCGACATTTACTGCCTCTTCGTGCACATTTTTAGTCTCCCACATTCGCCTCCGCCTGCTTGACTGTAAACCTATAGGTGAGGTTAGGTTAGATTAGGACGGAGTGGTAGCTTTGATATCAAAAGTTCACTTGAGCACGCATAGTGTGCCGTTGTGATGCCACGGATGAATGCAATCCCTGTACTGACCAAGTTCCAAGGTCTGCACAACAAAAGCACGATTATTCCGCACTAGAAAGCCAGCCAGAAAGTTTAATAAACGAAGTTATATCCTTGATATCAATAGAGGATAGCTCCGTTAAGCTTACAAGTAATGAGGAGCCAAATAACATACATCTATACCTAGCAAGAGACGGGTACTGACAAAGGAAGAGAATAATAGTCTGCTCTTCCTCAGCGGATCTGCATTCATGGCAGAAGTCGTAAAAAGAAAAATTCATTCTTTCCGCGTGTCTACCCATGACGCAATAACATGTATGCACGGTCACTGTAGTCGAGATGGCGTCACGACCAAGACCAAGTAATTTGTTGGTACGCTATCTATGTCTTAAGGGCCAGGCGAGTCTAGCAGTGGAGCAGGATTCCTCATTGACCCAAGAGAGGTTAGCGTCCCGAAAGAATTTTCGCGGCAAGTGGCGTACCCAATTCAACAAAGAGGATTCCGGAAGGAACTTACCAGCTCTGGCGAGTTCCTCGGCCCAACAGTTTCCCAATAGGTATTATGCCACTAATTACTAGTATTGCTAACTTAGTTACAATTCTATAGTTACAATCTATAAGTTCAGCGGTGATAAATGAATTTTCCTTCTACAGTTGACCTTCAATACTTCTGCCGAGACCTCACTCCGTTATTGCCATTATCAATCTGCGTCTACTCTGTATGCATACATAATTGGCCATTACAACCCTTCAGTCAGGATTACGACCTAGCTTCTCACACAGCACTTATGTTGTGTGCGTTAATTTTATACATGAGTGTGGCGGGACCTACAGTTTAAAGTCGACTCCGAACGACAGATTTTTGAGAAACTTTTCATGGCAATTTTATTTACTCTCAGAGTCTTTGCCAGAAATCTGCTGAGAGGAAGTCGCCGAAGAAATATTTTTCGTCTAATTGCAGATTTCGGGCGAAAACTCTGAGAGTAAATAGAAAATTGCCATGAAAAGTTTCTCATAAAAATCTGTCGTCCGGAGTCGTCTTTAAACTGTAGGTCCCGCCACTTATGTATAAAATTAGCGCATACAACATAAGTGGTGTGAGAAGCTAGGTCGTAATCCGGACTGAAGGGTTGTAATGGCCAATTACGGATGTATGTTAATATATTTTAATTATAATCTTAAAATAAAATTTTGTATTAAAAAATTATGACAATTTTTTCCCATAAAATATGATTTCTTCACAAAGCTTCTGGCAACGCTGTTTGCAAATGCCATGATGCCAGGCCATTTGCCCAAATTTGTGAACTGCGTTAATGCGATTGTGAACTGCGTGTAATGGTCATTGAGGTGATAAGAGTACCACAATTTCTGTTCATACGTAAATTGCATTTGTGGTCAAAAAAAAAAATATTTACAATTTTGCCATTCGAGGTGATAAGAGGACCACAATTTCAAAACAACAGGCCTCTTTAAATACAAGAAATTCTTAAATTTTCATGCCAGTGTTATACAGAGTGCACAATGAAAGCATTTCAATTAAACGTCTTAAGAATTGTCGCAATAATTTATTGTGCTTCAATCGGAATTGTAGAAGTGTTCGGTACTCCCGAAAAGCACAAGGCATCTGATGGTCGGGAATATCTTATTGAAACCGAATACGAGGTAATCTACAGTATAGAGCTTAACAATTTCGAATTTTTATTAAAAATTTACAACAACTTCTAGTATAACTGGTTCGAAGCATTAAATGAGTGTACACGACGCAATAGCCAACTCCTTATTATAGACTCCGAGGAAAAGAATACCGTGATTGTCAATTTATTGAAAGAAGTTGTTGGTAAACCTCAAAACCTATGGTTGGGTGGCAATGATGCTTACAGCGTTGATAAAGAGAGACCATTCTTTTGGCAGACAACCGGACAAGAATTTACTTTCACCAATTGGTATAAAGACGAACCAACTAATGGATGGTCTTTAGAGCATTGTGTTCATATTTGGCAAGTAACTCAATACCAGTGGAATGATAACGACTGCAGTAAAAAAATGGGTTTTATTTGTGAGGATAATTCTTACCCAGCATGTGATGCTAAGTTTAATGACGATCTTTTTTTAAAATTCGAACGCTTACAAACGGCTAATATGAACGATTTGAATACAAGATTAAAAACTCTTGAACAAATCTTTTCGGAAACCCAGAAACTAGAAAACCTTAACGAATCTTCTAAACAAAACCTTGTTGATCAACGCGACCCAACTAAAACGATTTGGTTTAGAAGTTATTTTTAACACACAGCAAAGAATTAAACGAACAAATTGCAAAATCCATGGCTCAGTTTAATAGCAATTTTGATGGACAATTCAAAATGAAAAATACAGTGAATATTACATGGTTGTCTTAAACCATTGAACCATTTTACTTTATATTTTTTGTAAGAAAGAAATCTAAAAATATTTCAAATAAAATAATCACAATTAATGTCAGCAAATATTTTTAAAAAAGCAAATATTTATTAAAACTTTCTATAACCCATGCAAGATTTGAAATTAATTCTGTTTTGAAAGGAAAGCAATGATTTCACCGCAAACCTATGATAATACAGTGGAACATTGCCAGGTAATTTAGCTGCCCATGGATTTATAGATCCTACACATGCTTCAAGATTGAGAATTTTTCAATAGAAAGCAAACACTGTCAGGATGTTGCAATAACATACGCGACGTTTACCCACTGTTTTCCATATACGCACATGTTTTCTATTTTTGACAGATTGCTGCGTCGCGTTTATTGTGTTTAAAGCATAAGTTAGAAAGCGAACTCGGTCACGATGTTGTAATAAAATACGCGACATTTAACCTTTGCTTTCCATATACAACCATGTTTTCTATTTTTAACAGATTGCTGCGTCGCGTTTATTGTGTTTAAAGCATAAGTTTATTGAGTTGAGGGCTTTTAATTTCCTTGAGAACGAGTGTAATATAATTTTAATCGATTTTTCAATAGAAAGCGAACACTGTCACGATGTTGTAATAAAATACGCGACATTTAACCACTGCTTTCCATATACAACCATGATTTTCTTTTTGACAGATTGCTGCGTCGAGCTGCTGCGTCGAGTTATTGTGTTTAAAGCATAAGTTTGTTGAGTTGAGTGGTTTAAATTTCCTTGAGAACGAGTGTAATATAATTTTAATCGATTTTTCAATAGAAAGCGAACACTGTCACGATGTTGTAATAAAATACGCGACATTTAACCACTGCTTTCCATATACAACCATGTTTTCTATTTTTGACAGATTGCTGCGTCGCGTTTATTGTGTTTAAAGCATAAGTTTGCTGAGTTGAGGGGTTTAAATTTCCTTGAGAACGAGTATAATTTAATTTTAATCGATTTTTCAATAGAAAGCGAACTCGGTCACGATGTTGTAATAAAATACGCGACATTTAACCACTGCTTTCCATATACAACCATGTTTTCTATTTTTAACAGATTGCTGCGTCGCGTTTATTGTGTTTAAAGCATAAGTTTGTTGAGTTGAGGGGTTTAAATTTCCTTGAGAACGAGTGTAATTTAATTTTAATAGATTTTTCAATAGAAAGCGAACACTGTCACGATGTTGTAATAAAATACGCGACATTTAACCACTGCTTTCCATATACAACCATGTTTTCTATTTTTAACAGATTGCTGCGTCGCGTTTATTGTGTTTAAAGCATAAGTCTGTTGACAGTTTCAATTTTATTGAGAACAAGTGTAACGTAATTTTAATCGGCTCGTAGCTCGGCGATAATTATCGATACCATAATGCATGTATGTAATACATAATTGACCATTACAACCCTTTAGTCAGGATTACGAACTAGCTTCTCACACCACTTATGTTGTGTGCGCTAATTTTTATACAAGAATGACGGGACCTATAGTTTAAAGTCGACTCCGAGCGACAGATGTTTGAGAAGCTTTTCATGGCAATTTTTACTCTCAGAGTCTTTGCCAGAAATCTGCTGAGAGAAAGTCGCCGAAGAAATATTTTTCGTTTTGATGTCTGACCTGGGGTACGAACCCGGGCCTTTCGTCTAATAAGCCAACACACTACCCACTAGACCACGGCGACTTCATACAACAACAACAAAGACTGTAAATTTTAATTAATGATTCGAATCACTTATAAGAATTTTTCTAAATTTCTAATTAGAATGAGTAGGCCTACGAATCAAACATATTTCGAATGTTGTGAGTTTAATGTCAATGTTATGACTCATACTCATTGCTACTTATACTTATAAATCAATGTTGTAGCGAGTACGAATGAATCAGGGTAGTTGAATTTCAATTCTATTGATTCACTCATACTCAAAATTACAACACACTACCCACTAGACCACGGCGACTTATATAATGTACGATTATTTGCTTTTAAACTTTCTATAACCCATACAAGATTTGATTCAATAAGTACAGTAAGACCCCGCTTAACATTGTTCCAGTATTACGCGTTAGTATTGGAATTCCCTTAAATCGCACACTGTATTGTATACGTGTGCAAATGAAACGGCCATTCACGAACCAAAAGCACTGCTTTATATACCGTTAAGCGGGGTCTTACTGTAATTATTCCCTTCAGAGTCTTAATTACCATTTCTACATTCGATTCTTCATTTTGTTTCTTCGATTGGCTTCTGAAGAATGGGATTCTGAGATAAATTCCTTCAATAATCTCAGGTTTCTCGTTATGATCTTGGACCATATAAGATTTGATTCTATCAGGACTTTATACGATTTCGAATCTTAGTCAGAACTTTATTATTTGTTGCTACTTCATTTTGTTTCTTTCATTCGATGAATGGCCTAGCGATAGAGATCTGATTTGATTACGTATTCCATGTCGTGATCTACAATGGATCATTGAATTAGTCTCGCAACCCGCATGCAGGATATCTATTAAAACGCAAACGAAATTTCTGTACCCGCTTGATGTATTATAAATAGTTGACGACATACTTAATTGGTGATTACAATCCTTCAGTCAGGATTTTTTTTGCCGCGGAGGAGGACTAAATGTACGTAACCTGTTACAATACTTCGAGTGTGGGGCCCTTGCCCACTAAATCTCCTCTTTATTTCAACTGTTTATGGCCACTCCGGAACTACCGCAGTATTACCGTGGTCTAGTAGGTAGTGTATTGGCTTATTAGACGAAAGACCCGAGTT